>JAVJIF010030202.1:0-66899 GCA_038442645.1 Agave tequilana
GGGGTTGAAAGTTTGAGTTTTAGTCAAACTTCTAGATTGAAACCGGAAACAGGTTAATTAGAAGTAATTGTGCATAGTAACTTGTAATACTAAGTTAATTTATAGTATTTGTACATAAAAATATGTAATACCACTTTCGACAATTGAAAATCACGTTTTCTCCCCGTTTAGGCCATATTTGCTCTTATAAGGCTGAGTTCAGGCCAATCAGTGTTGAAAGTTTAACTTTGATCAACCTTTTCAATTAAGATTAGAATAAGTTTACTTGATAGTATTTATACATAAAAACTATGTAATACAACTCCTGGCTCTTGAAAATCACGATTTCTCCCTATTCTAGCCCTATTTAGCTCCTATATGGCCTAGTTCAAGCCAATCAGGGATGAAACTTTGATTTTTTAGTCAAACTTCCTAATTAAGACTAGTAGCAAGGTTAATTGATAGTAATTATGCGTAGTAACTATGTATACTTCTCTTGGCTCTTAAGAACCACGTTTTCTCCCTGTTTGGGCCCTACTCGGCACTTATAAAGCTTAGCTCTGGCCAATTAAGGCCGAAAGTTTGGCTTTTGGTCAAACTTTCTAATTAATACTTGAAATAAGGTTAATTAGCAGTAATTGTACATAGAAACTTTGCAATACTACTCTCGTCTCTTGAATACTACATTTTTCTAATGTTTATTCCCTATTCGGCTCTTACATGGCCTAGTTCAGGTCGATCAAGGCTGAAAGCTTGAATTTCTGTCAAACTTCCCGATTAAGACTAGAAAAAGGTTAATTGGTAGTATTTATACTTAAAAATTATGTTATATAACTCTCTGATCTTAAGAACCATGTTTTCTTCCCCTTTAGGCCCTATTCAACTCTTATATGGCCGTTTAGGCCAATCGGGGATAAAATTTTGACTTTTAGTTAAACTTCCTAAGTACAACAAGAAACAAGGTTAATCGGTAGGTTTTGTATATAGAATGGTGTAATACCACTCTTGACACTTGAAAATTTTGTTTTCTCCCCGTTTAGGCCTATTCGGCTCTTTATAAAGCCTAGTTCAGGCCAATCAAAGCTGAAAGTTTGACTCTTAGTCAAACTTGTCAATTATGACTAGAAATAAGATTAATTGGTTGTATTTGAATATAAAAACTATGTATTATCATTCCTGGCTCTTGAGAACCACATTTTCTCCCCATTGGGCCCTCTTCAACTCATATATATCCTAGTTCAGGCCAATCAGGGTGAAAGTTTGACTTTTGGTCAAACTTTCTAATTAAGACTAGAAACAAGATTAGATGGCAGTAATTGTATATGAAAACTCTGTAATACTACTCCTGGCTCTTAAGAGCCACGTTTTCGCCATGTTTGGGCCCCTATTCGACTCTTCTAAGCCTAATTCAGGCCAATAAGGGTCGGAAGTTTGACTTTTGGTCAAATTTCCAATTAATACTATAAACAAGGTTAATTGGATATGATTGTACATAGAAACAATATAATACTACTCCCAGATCTTGAGAACCATGTTTTCCCTATGTTTTCCCTATTCGGAACTTATTATAAGGCCTAGTCCAATCGGGGTTGAAAGTTTGGCATTTGGTCAAACTTCAAAATTAAGATTCGAAATAAGTTTAATAGATAATATTTGTACATCAAAACTATGCAATACCACTCTCGGCTCTTAAAAATCGCGTTTTCTCCCCGTTTAGGCCATATTAAACTCTTATAAGGCCTAATTCAGGCCAATCGGGACTGAAAGTTTGAGTTTTGGTCAAACTTTCTAATTAAAACTAAAAACAAGGTTAATTAGTAGCATTTATAGATAGAAACTATATAGTACCACTCACAGCTCTTCAAAACCACGTTTTCCCCCTTTTAGGCCCTATTTGGCTCTTATAAGGCGTAATTCAAACCAATCGGGGCTGAGAGTTTGACTTTTGGTCAAACTCCCCAATTAAGGCTAGAAATAAGGTTAACTGGTAGCATCGGTGTATAGAAATAATATAATACCACTCTCGGCTCTTAAAAACCACATTTTCTCTCATTTGGGCCCTATTTGGCTCTTATATGGCCTAGTTCAGGCCAATCGGGAATGAACGTTTGACTTTTGGCCAAACTTTCCAATTAAGACAAAAAACGAGATAATTTGTAGTAATTGTTTATATAAACTATGTAATACTAATCTCGGCTCTTGAACACTATGTTTTCCTCCCCGTTTTGCCCTACTCAACTCTTATAAGGTCTAGTTCAGGCCAATCAGTGCTGAAAATTTAACTTTTACCAAACTTCCCCATTAACACTTGAAACAAAGTTAGTTGGAGGTAATTGTACATAGAATCTATATAATACAACTCCCAACTCTTGAGAACCACATTTTTCCCATGTTTGTTCCTTATTCGGCTCCAATAAGACCTAGTGTAGGCCAAAAGGGCTGAAAGTTTGGCTTTGGGTGAAACTTCCCAATTAAGACTTGAAATAAGTTTAACTGATAGTATTTGTACATAAAAACTATGTAAAACTACTCTCGACTCTTGAGAACCACATTCTCCCTATATTTGCTCCTTATTCGACTCTCATATGGTCTAGTTCAGGCTAATTGGGGTTGAAAGTTTGAGTTTTAGTCAAACTTCTAGATTGAAACCCGAAACAAGGTTAATTAGAAGTAATTGTGCATAGTAACTTTGTAATACTAAGTTTAATTTATAGTATTTGTACATAAAAACTATGTAATACCACTTTCGACAATTGAAAATCACGTTTTCTCCCCGTTTAGGCCATATTTGGCTCTTATAAGGCTGAGTTCAGGCCAATCAGTGTTGAAAGTTTAACTTTTGATCAACCTTTTCAATTAAGATTAGAAATAAGTTTACTTGATAGTATTTATACATAAAAACTATGTAATACAACTCCTGGCTCTTGAAAATCACGATTTCTCCCTATTCTAGCCCTATTTAGCTCCTATATGGCCTAGTTCAAGCCAATCAGGGATGAAACTTTGATTTTTTAGTCAAACTTCCTAATTAAGACTAGTAGCAAGGTTAATTGATAGTAATTATGCGTAGTAACTATGTAATACTTCTCTTGGCTCTTAAGAACCACGTTTTCTCCCTGTTTGGGCCCTACTCGGCACTTATAAAGCTTAGCTCTGGCCAATTAAGGCCGAAAGTTTGGCTTTTGGTCAAACTTTCTAATTAATACTTGAAATAAGGTTAATTAGCAGTAATTGTACATAGAAACTTTGCAATACTACTCTCGTCTCTTGAATACTACATTTTTCTAATGTTTATTCCCTATTCGGCTCTTACATGGCCTAGTTCAGGTCGATCAAGGCTGAAAGCTTGAATTTCTGTCAAACTTCCCGATTAAGACTAGAAAAAGGTTAATTGGTAGTATTTATACTTAAAAATTATGTTATATAACTCTCTGATCTTAAGAACCATGTTTTCTTCCCCTTTAGGCCCTATTCAACTCTTATATGGCCGTTTAGGCCAATCGGGGATAAAATTTTGACTTTTAGTTAAACTTCCTAAGTACAACAAGAAACAAGGTTAATCGGTAGGTTTTGTATATAGAATGGTGTAATACCACTCTTGACACTTGAAAATTTTGTTTTCTCCCCGTTTAGGCCTATTCGGCTCTTTATAAAGCCTAGTTCAGGCCAATCAAAGCTGAAAGTTTGACTCTTAGTCAAACTTGTCAATTATGACTAGAAATAAGATTAATTGGTTGTATTTGAATATAAAAACTATGTATTATCATTCCTGGATCTTGAGAACCACATTTTCTCCCCATTGGGCCCTCTTCAACTCATATATATCCTAGTTCAGGCCAATCAGGGTGAAAGTTTGACTTTTGGTCAAACTTTCTAATTAAGACTAGAAACAAGATTAGATGGCAGTAATTGTATATGAAAACTCTGTAATACTACTCCTGGCTCTTAAGAGCCACGTTTTCGCCATGTTTGGGCCCCTATTCGACTCTTCTAAGCCTAATTCAGGCCAATAAGGGTCGGAAGTTTGACTTTTGGTCAAATTTCCCAATTAATACTATAAACAAGGTTAATTGGATATGATTGTACATAGAAACAATATAATACTACTCCCAGATCTTGAGAACCATGTTTTCCCTATGTTTTCCCCTATTCGGAACTTATTATAAGGCCTAGTCCAATCGGGGTTGAAAGTTTGGCATTTGGTCAAACTTCAAAATTAAGATTCGAAATAAGTTTAATAGATAATATTTGTACATCAAAACTATGCAATACCACTCTCGGCTCTTAAAAATCGCGTTTTCTCCCCGTTTAGGCCATATTAAACTCTTATAAGGCCTAATTCAGGCCAATCGGGACTGAAAGTTTGAGTTTTGGTCAAACTTTCTAATTAAAACTAAAAACAAGGTTAATTAGTAGCATTTATAGATAGAAACTATATAGTACCACTCACAGCTCTTCAAAACCACGTTTTCCCCCCTTTTAGGCCCTATTTGGCTCTTATAAGGCGTAATTCAAACCAATCGGGGCTGAGAGTTTGACTTTTGGTCAAACTCCCCAATTAAGGCTAGAAATAAGGTTAACTGGTAGCATCGGTGTATAGAAATAATATAATACCACTCTCGGCTCTTAAAAACCACATTTTCTCTCATTTGGGCCCTATTTGGCTCTTATATGGCCTAGTTCAGGCCAATCGGGAATGAACGTTTGACTTTTGGCCAAACTTTCCAATTAAGACAAAAAACGAGATAATTTGTAGTAATTGTTTATATAAACTATGTAATACTAATCTCGGCTCTTGAACACTATGTTTTCCTCCCCGTTTTGCCCTACTCAACTCTTATAAGGTCTAGTTCAGGCCAATCAGTGCTGAAAATTTAACTTTTACCAAACTTCCCCATTAACACTTGAAACAAAGTTAGTTGGAGGTAATTGTACATAGAATCTATATAATACAACTCCCAACTCTTGAGAACCACATTTTTCCCATGTTTGTTCCTTATTCGGCTCCAATAAGACCTAGTGTAGGCCAAAAGGGCTGAAAGTTTGGCTTTGGGTGAAACTTCCCAATTAAGACTTGAAATAAGTTTAACTGATAGTATTTGTACATAAAAACTATGTAAAACTACTCTCGACTCTTGAGAACCACATTCTCCCTATATTTGCTCCTTATTCGACTCTCATATGGTCTAGTTCAGGCTAATTGGGGTTGAAAGTTTGAGTTTTAGTCAAACTTCTAGATTGAAACCCGAAACAAGGTTAATTAGAAGTAATTGTGCATAGTAACTTTGTAATACTAAGTTTAATTTATAGTATTTGTACATAAAAACTATGTAATACCACTTTCGACAATTGAAAATCACGTTTTCTCCCCGTTTAGGCCATATTTGGCTCTTATAAGGCTGAGTTCAGGCCAATCAGTGTTGAAAGTTTAACTTTTGATCAACCTTTTCAATTAAGATTAGAAATAAGTTTACTTGATAGTATTTATACATAAAAACTATGTAATACAACTCCTGGCTCTTGAAAATCACGATTTCTCCCTATTCTAGCCCTATTTAGCTCCTATATGGCCTAGTTCAAGCCAATCAGGGATGAAACTTTGATTTTTTAGTCAAACTTCCTAATTAAGACTAGTAGCAAGGTTAATTGATAGTAATTATGCGTAGTAACTATGTAATACTTCTCTTGGCTCTTAAGAACCACGTTTTCTCCCTGTTTGGGCCCTACTCGGCACTTATAAAGCTTAGCTCTGGCCAATTAAGGCCGAAAGTTTGGCTTTTGGTCAAACTTTCTAATTAATACTTGAAATAAGGTTAATTAGCAGTAATTGTACATAGAAACTTTGCAATACTACTCTCGTCTCTTGAATACTACATTTTTCTAATGTTTATTCCCTATTCGGCTCTTACATGGCCTAGTTCAGGTCGATCAAGGCTGAAAGCTTGAATTTCTGTCAAACTTCCCGATTAAGACTAGAAAAAGGTTAATTGGTAGTATTTATACTTAAAAATTATGTTATATAACTCTCTGATCTTAAGAACCATGTTTTCTTCCCCTTTAGGCCCTATTCAACTCTTATATGGCCGTTTAGGCCAATCGGGGATAAAATTTTGACTTTTAGTTAAACTTCCTAAGTACAACAAGAAACAAGGTTAATCGGTAGGTTTTGTATATAGAATGGTGTAATACCACTCTTGACACTTGAAAATTTTGTTTTCTCCCCGTTTAGGCCTATTCGGCTCTTTATAAAGCCTAGTTCAGGCCAATCAAAGCTGAAAGTTTGACTCTTAGTCAAACTTGTCAATTATGACTAGAAATAAGATTAATTGGTTGTATTTGAATATAAAAACTATGTATTATCATTCCTGGATCTTGAGAACCACATTTTCTCCCCATTGGGCCCTCTTCAACTCATATATATCCTAGTTCAGGCCAATCAGGGTGAAAGTTTGACTTTTGGTCAAACTTTCTAATTAAGACTAGAAACAAGATTAGATGGCAGTAATTGTATATGAAAACTCTGTAATACTACTCCTGGCTCTTAAGAGCCACGTTTTCGCCATGTTTGGGCCCCTATTCGACTCTTCTAAGCCTAATTCAGGCCAATAAGGGTCGGAAGTTTGACTTTTGGTCAAATTTCCCAATTAATACTATAAACAAGGTTAATTGGATATGATTGTACATAGAAACAATATAATACTACTCCCAGATCTTGAGAACCATGTTTTCCCTATGTTTTCCCCTATTCGGAACTTATTATAAGGCCTAGTCCAATCGGGGTTGAAAGTTTGGCATTTGGTCAAACTTCAAAATTAAGATTCGAAATAAGTTTAATAGATAATATTTGTACATCAAAACTATGCAATACCACTCTCGGCTCTTAAAAATCGCGTTTTCTCCCCGTTTAGGCCATATTAAACTCTTATAAGGCCTAATTCAGGCCAATCGGGACTGAAAGTTTGAGTTTTGGTCAAACTTTCTAATTAAAACTAAAAACAAGGTTAATTAGTAGCATTTATAGATAGAAACTATATAGTACCACTCACAGCTCTTCAAAACCACGTTTTCCCCCCTTTTAGGCCCTATTTGGCTCTTATAAGGCGTAATTCAAACCAATCGGGGCTGAGAGTTTGACTTTTGGTCAAACTCCCCAATTAAGGCTAGAAATAAGGTTAACTGGTAGCATCGGTGTATAGAAATAATATAATACCACTCTCGGCTCTTAAAAACCACATTTTCTCTCATTTGGGCCCTATTTGGCTCTTATATGGCCTAGTTCAGGCCAATCGGGAATGAACGTTTGACTTTTGGCCAAACTTTCCAATTAAGACAAAAAACGAGATAATTTGTAGTAATTGTTTATATAAACTATGTAATACTAATCTCGGCTCTTGAACACTATGTTTTCCTCCCCGTTTTGCCCTACTCAACTCTTATAAGGTCTAGTTCAGGCCAATCAGTGCTGAAAATTTAACTTTTACCAAACTTCCCCATTAACACTTGAAACAAAGTTAGTTGGAGGTAATTGTACATAGAATCTATATAATACAACTCCCAACTCTTGAGAACCACATTTTTCCCATGTTTGTTCCTTATTCGGCTCCAATAAGACCTAGTGTAGGCCAAAAGGGCTGAAAGTTTGGCTTTGGGTGAAACTTCCCAATTAAGACTTGAAATAAGTTTAACTGATAGTATTTGTACATAAAAACTATGTAAAACTACTCTCGACTCTTGAGAACCACATTCTCCCTATATTTGCTCCTTATTCGACTCTCATATGGTCTAGTTCAGGCTAATTGGGGTTGAAAGTTTGAGTTTTAGTCAAACTTCTAGATTGAAACCCGAAACAAGGTTAATTAGAAGTAATTGTGCATAGTAACTTTGTAATACTAAGTTTAATTTATAGTATTTGTACATAAAAACTATGTAATACCACTTTCGACAATTGAAAATCACGTTTTCTCCCCGTTTAGGCCATATTTGGCTCTTATAAGGCTGAGTTCAGGCCAATCAGTGTTGAAAGTTTAACTTTTGATCAACCTTTTCAATTAAGATTAGAAATAAGTTTACTTGATAGTATTTATACATAAAAACTATGTAATACAACTCCTGGCTCTTGAAAATCACGATTTCTCCCTATTCTAGCCCTATTTAGCTCCTATATGGCCTAGTTCAAGCCAATCAGGGATGAAACTTTGATTTTTTAGTCAAACTTCCTAATTAAGACTAGTAGCAAGGTTAATTGATAGTAATTATGCGTAGTAACTATGTAATACTTCTCTTGGCTCTTAAGAACCACGTTTTCTCCCTGTTTGGGCCCTACTCGGCACTTATAAAGCTTAGCTCTGGCCAATTAAGGCCGAAAGTTTGGCTTTTGGTCAAACTTTCTAATTAATACTTGAAATAAGGTTAATTAGCAGTAATTGTACATAGAAACTTTGCAATACTACTCTCGTCTCTTGAATACTACATTTTTCTAATGTTTATTCCCTATTCGGCTCTTACATGGCCTAGTTCAGGTCGATCAAGGCTGAAAGCTTGAATTTCTGTCAAACTTCCCGATTAAGACTAGAAAAAGGTTAATTGGTAGTATTTATACTTAAAAATTATGTTATATAACTCTCTGATCTTAAGAACCATGTTTTCTTCCCCTTTAGGCCCTATTCAACTCTTATATGGCCGTTTAGGCCAATCGGGGATAAAATTTTGACTTTTAGTTAAACTTCCTAAGTACAACAAGAAACAAGGTTAATCGGTAGGTTTTGTATATAGAATGGTGTAATACCACTCTTGACACTTGAAAATTTTGTTTTCTCCCCGTTTAGGCCTATTCGGCTCTTTATAAAGCCTAGTTCAGGCCAATCAAAGCTGAAAGTTTGACTCTTAGTCAAACTTGTCAATTATGACTAGAAATAAGATTAATTGGTTGTATTTGAATATAAAAACTATGTATTATCATTCCTGGATCTTGAGAACCACATTTTCTCCCCATTGGGCCCTCTTCAACTCATATATATCCTAGTTCAGGCCAATCAGGGTGAAAGTTTGACTTTTGGTCAAACTTTCTAATTAAGACTAGAAACAAGATTAGATGGCAGTAATTGTATATGAAAACTCTGTAATACTACTCCTGGCTCTTAAGAGCCACGTTTTCGCCATGTTTGGGCCCCTATTCGACTCTTCTAAGCCTAATTCAGGCCAATAAGGGTCGGAAGTTTGACTTTTGGTCAAATTTCCCAATTAATACTATAAACAAGGTTAATTGGATATGATTGTACATAGAAACAATATAATACTACTCCCAGATCTTGAGAACCATGTTTTCCCCCCCTATTCGGAACTTATTATAAGGCCTAGTCCAATCGGGGTTGAAAGTTTGGCATTTGGTCAAACTTCAAAATTAAGATTCGAAATAAGTTTAATAGATAATATTTGTACATCAAAACTATGCAATACCACTCTCGGCTCTTAAAAATCGCGTTTTCTCCCCGTTTAGGCCATATTAAACTCTTATAAGGCCTAATTCAGGCCAATCGGGACTGAAAGTTTGAGTTTTGGTCAAACTTTCTAATTAAAACTAAAAACAAGGTTAATTAGTAGCATTTATAGATAGAAACTATATAGTACCACTCACAGCTCTTCAAAACCACGTTTTCCCCCCTTTTAGGCCCTATTTGGCTCTTATAAGGCGTAATTCAAACCAATCGGGGCTGAGAGTTTGACTTTTGGTCAAACTCCCCAATTAAGGCTAGAAATAAGGTTAACTGGTAGCATCGGTGTATAGAAATAATATAATACCACTCTCGGCTCTTAAAAACCACATTTTCTCTCATTTGGGCCCTATTTGGCTCTTATATGGCCTAGTTCAGGCCAATCGGGAATGAACGTTTGACTTTTGGCCAAACTTTCCAATTAAGACAAAAAATGAGATAATTTGTAGTAATTGTTTATATAAACTATGTAATACTAATCTCGGCTCTTGAACACTATGTTTTCCTCCCCGTTTTGCCCTACTCAACTCTTATAAGGTCTAGTTCAGGCCAATCAGTGCTGAAAATTTAACTTTTACCAAACTTCCCCATTAACACTTGAAACAAAGTTAGTTGGAGGTAATTGTACATAGAATCTATATAATACAACTCCCAACTCTTGAGAACCACATTTTTCCCATGTTTGTTCCTTATTCGGCTCCAATAAGACCTAGTGTAGGCCAAAAGGGCTGAAAGTTTGGCTTTGGGTGAAACTTCCCAATTAAGACTTGAAATAAGTTTAACTGATAGTATTTGTACATAAAAACTATGTAAAACTACTCTCGACTCTTGAGAACCACATTCTCCCTATATTTGCTCCTTATTCGACTCTCATATGGTCTAGTTCAGGCTAATTGGGGTTGAAAGTTTGAGTTTTAGTCAAACTTCTAGATTGAAACCCGAAACAAGGTTAATTAGAAGTAATTGTGCATAGTAACTTTGTAATACTAAGTTTAATTTATAGTATTTGTACATAAAAACTATGTAATACCACTTTCGACAATTGAAAATCACGTTTTCTCCCCGTTTAGGCCATATTTGGCTCTTATAAGGCTGAGTTCAGGCCAATCAGTGTTGAAAGTTTAACTTTTGATCAACCTTTTCAATTAAGATTAGAAATAAGTTTACTTGATAGTATTTATACATAAAAACTATGTAATACAACTCCTGGCTCTTGAAAATCACGATTTCTCCCTATTCTAGCCCTATTTAGCTCCTATATGGCCTAGTTCAAGCCAATCAGGGATGAAACTTTGATTTTTTAGTCAAACTTCCTAATTAAGACTAGTAGCAAGGTTAATTGATAGTAATTATGCGTAGTAACTATGTAATACTTCTCTTGGCTCTTAAGAACCACGTTTTCTCCCTGTTTGGGCCCTACTCGGCACTTATAAAGCTTAGCTCTGGCCAATTAAGGCCGAAAGTTTGGCTTTTGGTCAAACTTTCTAATTAATACTTGAAATAAGGTTAATTAGCAGTAATTGTACATAGAAACTTTGCAATACTACTCTCGTCTCTTGAATACTACATTTTTCTAATGTTTATTCCCTATTCGGCTCTTACATGGCCTAGTTCAGGTCGATCAAGGCTGAAAGCTTGAATTTCTGTCAAACTTCCCGATTAAGACTAGAAAAAGGTTAATTGGTAGTATTTATACTTAAAAATTATGTTATATAACTCTCTGATCTTAAGAACCATGTTTTCTTCCCCTTTAGGCCCTATTCAACTCTTATATGGCCGTTTAGGCCAATCGGGGATAAAATTTTGACTTTTAGTTAAACTTCCTAAGTACAACAAGAAACAAGGTTAATCGGTAGGTTTTGTATATAGAATGGTGTAATACCACTCTTGACACTTGAAAATTTTGTTTTCTCCCCGTTTAGGCCTATTCGGCTCTTTATAAAGCCTAGTTCAGGCCAATCAAAGCTGAAAGTTTGACTCTTAGTCAAACTTGTCAATTATGACTAGAAATAAGATTAATTGGTTGTATTTGAATATAAAAACTATGTATTATCATTCCTGGATCTTGAGAACCACATTTTCTCCCCATTGGGCCCTCTTCAACTCATATATATCCTAGTTCAGGCCAATCAGGGTGAAAGTTTGACTTTTGGTCAAACTTTCTAATTAAGACTAGAAACAAGATTAGATGGCAGTAATTGTATATGAAAACTCTGTAATACTACTCCTGGCTCTTAAGAGCCACGTTTTCGCCATGTTTGGGCCCCTATTCGACTCTTCTAAGCCTAATTCAGGCCAATAAGGGTCGAAAGTTTGACTTTTGGTCAAATTTCCCAATTAATACTATAAACAAGGTTAATTGGATATGATTGTACATAGAAACAATATAATACTACTCCCAGATCTTGAGAACCATGTTTTCCCTATGTTTTCCCCTATTCGGAACTTATTATAAGGCCTAGTCCAATCGGGGTTGAAAGTTTGGCATTTGGTCAAACTTCAAAATTAAGATTCGAAATAAGTTTAATAGATAATATTTGTACATCAAAACTATGCAATACCACTCTCGGCTCTTAAAAATCGCGTTTTCTCCCCGTTTAGGCCATATTAAACTCTTATAAGGCCTAATTCAGGCCAATCGGGACTGAAAGTTTGAGTTTTGGTCAAACTTTCTAATTAAAACTAAAAACAAGGTTAATTAGTAGCATTTATAGATAGAAACTATATAGTACCACTCACAGCTCTTCAAAACCACGTTTTCCCCCCTTTTAGGCCCTATTTGGCTCTTATAAGGCGTAATTCAAACCAATCGGGGCTGAGAGTTTGACTTTTGGTCAAACTCCCCAATTAAGGCTAGAAATAAGGTTAACTGGTAGCATCGGTGTATAGAAATAATATAATACCACTCTCGGCTCTTAAAAACCACATTTTCTCTCATTTGGGCCCTATTTGGCTCTTATATGGCCTAGTTCAGGCCAATCGGGAATGAACGTTTGACTTTTGGCCAAACTTTCCAATTAAGACAAAAAACGAGATAATTTGTAGTAATTGTTTATATAAACTATGTAATACTAATCTCGGCTCTTGAACACTATGTTTTCCTCCCCGTTTTGCCCTACTCAACTCTTATAAGGTCTAGTTCAGGCCAATCAGTGCTGAAAATTTAACTTTTACCAAACTTCCCCATTAACACTTGAAACAAAGTTAGTTGGAGGTAATTGTACATAGAATCTATATAATACAACTCCCAACTCTTGAGAACCACATTTTTCCCATGTTTGTTCCTTATTCGGCTCCAATAAGACCTAGTGTAGGCCAAAAGGGCTGAAAGTTTGGCTTTGGGTGAAACTTCCCAATTAAGACTTGAAATAAGTTTAACTGATAGTATTTGTACATAAAAACTATGTAAAACTACTCTCGACTCTTGAGAACCACATTCTCCCTATATTTGCTCCTTATTCGACTCTCATATGGTCTAGTTCAGGCTAATTGGGGTTGAAAGTTTGAGTTTTAGTCAAACTTCTAGATTGAAACCCGAAACAAGGTTAATTAGAAGTAATTGTGCATAGTAACTTTGTAATACTAAGTTTAATTTATAGTATTTGTACATAAAAACTATGTAATACCACTTTCGACAATTGAAAATCACGTTTTCTCCCCGTTTAGGCCATATTTGGCTCTTATAAGGCTGAGTTCAGGCCAATCAGTGTTGAAAGTTTAACTTTTGATCAACCTTTTCAATTAAGATTAGAAATAAGTTTACTTGATAGTATTTATACATAAAAACTATGTAATACAACTCCTGGCTCTTGAAAATCACGATTTCTCCCTATTCTAGCCCTATTTAGCTCCTATATGGCCTAGTTCAAGCCAATCAGGGATGAAACTTTGATTTTTTAGTCAAACTTCCTAATTAAGACTAGTAGCAAGGTTAATTGATAGTAATTATGCGTAGTAACTATGTAATACTTCTCTTGGCTCTTAAGAACCACGTTTTCTCCCTGTTTGGGCCCTACTCGGCACTTATAAAGCTTAGCTCTGGCCAATTAAGGCCGAAAGTTTGGCTTTTGGTCAAACTTTCTAATTAATACTTGAAATAAGGTTAATTAGCAGTAATTGTACATAGAAACTTTGCAATACTACTCTCGTCTCTTGAATACTACATTTTTCTAATGTTTATTCCCTATTCGGCTCTTACATGGCCTAGTTCAGGTCGATCAAGGCTGAAAGCTTGAATTTCTGTCAAACTTCCCGATTAAGACTAGAAAAAGGTTAATTGGTAGTATTTATACTTAAAAATTATGTTATATAACTCTCTGATCTTAAGAACCATGTTTTCTTCCCCTTTAGGCCCTATTCAACTCTTATATGGCCGTTTAGGCCAATCGGGGATAAAATTTTGACTTTTAGTTAAACTTCCTAAGTACAACAAGAAACAAGGTTAATCGGTAGGTTTTGTATATAGAATGGTGTAATACCACTCTTGACACTTGAAAATTTTGTTTTCTCCCCGTTTAGGCCTATTCGGCTCTTTATAAAGCCTAGTTCAGGCCAATCAAAGCTGAAAGTTTGACTCTTAGTCAAACTTGTCAATTATGACTAGAAATAAGATTAATTGGTTGTATTTGAATATAAAAACTATGTATTATCATTCCTGGATCTTGAGAACCACATTTTCTCCCCATTGGGCCCTCTTCAACTCATATATATCCTAGTTCAGGCCAATCAGGGTGAAAGTTTGACTTTTGGTCAAACTTTCTAATTAAGACTAGAAACAAGATTAGATGGCAGTAATTGTATATGAAAACTCTGTAATACTACTCCTGGCTCTTAAGAGCCACGTTTTCGCCATGTTTGGGCCCCTATTCGACTCTTCTAAGCCTAATTCAGGCCAATAAGGGTCGGAAGTTTGACTTTTGGTCAAATTTCCCAATTAATACTATAAACAAGGTTAATTGGATATGATTGTACATAGAAACAATATAATACTACTCCCAGATCTTGAGAACCATGTTTTCCCTATTCGGAACTTATTATAAGGCCTAGTCCAATCGGGGTTGAAAGTTTGGCATTTGGTCAAACTTCAAAATTAAGATTCGAAATAAGTTTAATAGATAATATTTGTACATCAAAACTATGCAATACCACTCTCGGCTCTTAAAAATCGCGTTTTCTCCCCGTTTAGGCCATATTAAACTCTTATAAGGCCTAATTCAGGCCAATCGGGACTGAAAGTTTGAGTTTTGGTCAAACTTTCTAATTAAAACTAAAAACAAGGTTAATTAGTAGCATTTATAGATAGAAACTATATAGTACCACTCACAGCTCTTCAAAACCACGTTTTCCCCCCTTTTAGGCCCTATTTGGCTCTTATAAGGCGTAATTCAAACCAATCGGGGCTGAGAGTTTGACTTTTGGTCAAACTCCCCAATTAAGGCTAGAAATAAGGTTAACTGGTAGCATCGGTGTATAGAAATAATATAATACCACTCTCGGCTCTTAAAAACCACATTTTCTCTCATTTGGGCCCTATTTGGCTCTTATATGGCCTAGTTCAGGCCAATCGGGAATGAACGTTTGACTTTTGGCCAAACTTTCCAATTAAGACAAAAAATGAGATAATTTGTAGTAATTGTTTATATAAACTATGTAATACTAATCTCGGCTCTTGAACACTATGTTTTCCTCCCCGTTTTGCCCTACTCAACTCTTATAAGGTCTAGTTCAGGCCAATCAGTGCTGAAAATTTAACTTTTACCAAACTTCCCCATTAACACTTGAAACAAAGTTAGTTGGAGGTAATTGTACATAGAATCTATATAATACAACTCCCAACTCTTGAGAACCACATTTTCCCATGTTTGTTCCTTATTCGGCTCCAATAAGACCTAGTGTAGGCCAAAAGGGCTGAAAGTTTGGCTTTGGGTGAAACTTCCCAATTAAGACTTGAAATAAGTTTAACTGATAGTATTTGTACATAAAAACTATGTAAAACTACTCTCGACTCTTGAGAACCACATTCTCCCTATATTTGCTCCTTATTCGACTCTCATATGGTCTAGTTCAGGCTAATTGGGGTTGAAAGTTTGAGTTTTAGTCAAACTTCTAGATTGAAACCCGAAACAAGGTTAATTAGAAGTAATTGTGCATAGTAACTTTGTAATACTAAGTTTAATTTATAGTATTTGTACATAAAAACTATGTAATACCACTTTCGACAATTGAAAATCACGTTTTCTCCCCGTTTAGGCCATATTTGGCTCTTATAAGGCTGAGTTCAGGCCAATCAGTGTTGAAAGTTTAACTTTTGATCAACCTTTTCAATTAAGATTAGAAATAAGTTTACTTGATAGTATTTATACATAAAAACTATGTAATACAACTCCTGGCTCTTGAAAATCACGATTTCTCCCTATTCTAGCCCTATTTAGCTCCTATATGGCCTAGTTCAAGCCAATCAGGGATGAAACTTTGATTTTTTAGTCAAACTTCCTAATTAAGACTAGTAGCAAGGTTAATTGATAGTAATTATGCGTAGTAACTATGTAATACTTCTCTTGGCTCTTAAGAACCACGTTTTCTCCCTGTTTGGGCCCTACTCGGCACTTATAAAGCTTAGCTCTGGCCAATTAAGGCCGAAAGTTTGGCTTTTGGTCAAACTTTCTAATTAATACTTGAAATAAGGTTAATTAGCAGTAATTGTACATAGAAACTTTGCAATACTACTCTCGTCTCTTGAATACTACATTTTTCTAATGTTTATTCCCTATTCGGCTCTTACATGGCCTAGTTCAGGTCGATCAAGGCTGAAAGCTTGAATTTCTGTCAAACTTCCCGATTAAGACTAGAAAAAGGTTAATTGGTAGTATTTATACTTAAAAATTATGTTATATAACTCTCTGATCTTAAGAACCATGTTTTCTTCCCCTTTAGGCCCTATTCAACTCTTATATGGCCGTTTAGGCCAATCGGGGATAAAATTTTGACTTTTAGTTAAACTTCCTAAGTACAACAAGAAACAAGGTTAATCGGTAGGTTTTGTATATAGAATGGTGTAATACCACTCTTGACACTTGAAAATTTTGTTTTCTCCCCGTTTAGGCCTATTCGGCTCTTTATAAAGCCTAGTTCAGGCCAATCAAAGCTGAAAGTTTGACTCTTAGTCAAACTTGTCAATTATGACTAGAAATAAGATTAATTGGTTGTATTTGAATATAAAAACTATGTATTATCATTCCTGGATCTTGAGAACCACATTTTCTCCCCATTGGGCCCTCTTCAACTCATATATATCCTAGTTCAGGCCAATCAGGGTGAAAGTTTGACTTTTGGTCAAACTTTCTAATTAAGACTAGAAACAAGATTAGATGGCAGTAATTGTATATGAAAACTCTGTAATACTACTCCTGGCTCTTAAGAGCCACGTTTTCGCCATGTTTGGGCCCCTATTCGACTCTTCTAAGCCTAATTCAGGCCAATAAGGGTCGGAAGTTTGACTTTTGGTCAAATTTCCCAATTAATACTATAAACAAGGTTAATTGGATATGATTGTACATAGAAACAATATAATACTACTCCCAGATCTTGAGAACCATGTTTTCCCTATGTTTTCCCCTATTCGGAACTTATTATAAGGCCTAGTCCAATCGGGGTTGAAAGTTTGGCATTTGGTCAAACTTCAAAATTAAGATTCGAAATAAGTTTAATAGATAATATTTGTACATCAAAACTATGCAATACCACTCTCGGCTCTTAAAAATCGCGTTTTCTCCCCGTTTAGGCCATATTAAACTCTTATAAGGCCTAATTCAGGCCAATCGGGACTGAAAGTTTGAGTTTTGGTCAAACTTTCTAATTAAAACTAAAAACAAGGTTAATTAGTAGCATTTATAGATAGAAACTATATAGTACCACTCACAGCTCTTCAAAACCACGTTTTCCCCCCTTTTAGGCCCTATTTGGCTCTTATAAGGCGTAATTCAAACCAATCGGGGCTGAGAGTTTGACTTTTGGTCAAACTCCCCAATTAAGGCTAGAAATAAGGTTAACTGGTAGCATCGGTGTATAGAAATAATATAATACCACTCTCGGCTCTTAAAAACCACATTTTCTCTCATTTGGGCCCTATTTGGCTCTTATATGGCCTAGTTCAGGCCAATCGGGAATGAACGTTTGACTTTTGGCCAAACTTTCCAATTAAGACAAAAAACGAGATAATTTGTAGTAATTGTTTATATAAACTATGTAATACTAATCTCGGCTCTTGAACACTATGTTTTCCTCCCCGTTTTGCCCTACTCAACTCTTATAAGGTCTAGTTCAGGCCAATCAGTGCTGAAAATTTAACTTTTACCAAACTTCCCCATTAACACTTGAAACAAAGTTAGTTGGAGGTAATTGTACATAGAATCTATATAATACAACTCCCAACTCTTGAGAACCACATTTTTCCCATGTTTGTTCCTTATTCGGCTCCAATAAGACCTAGTGTAGGCCAAAAGGGCTGAAAGTTTGGCTTTGGGTGAAACTTCCCAATTAAGACTTGAAATAAGTTTAACTGATAGTATTTGTACATAAAAACTATGTAAAACTACTCTCGACTCTTGAGAACCACATTCTCCCTATATTTGCTCCTTATTCGACTCTCATATGGTCTAGTTCAGGCTAATTGGGGTTGAAAGTTTGAGTTTTAGTCAAACTTCTAGATTGAAACCCGAAACAAGGTTAATTAGAAGTAATTGTGCATAGTAACTTTGTAATACTAAGTTTAATTTATAGTATTTGTACATAAAAACTATGTAATACCACTTTCGACAATTGAAAATCACGTTTTCTCCCCGTTTAGGCCATATTTGGCTCTTATAAGGCTGAGTTCAGGCCAATCAGTGTTGAAAGTTTAACTTTTGATCAACCTTTTCAATTAAGATTAGAAATAAGTTTACTTGATAGTATTTATACATAAAAACTATGTAATACAACTCCTGGCTCTTGAAAATCACGATTTCTCCCTATTCTAGCCCTATTTAGCTCCTATATGGCCTAGTTCAAGCCAATCAGGGATGAAACTTTGATTTTTTAGTCAAACTTCCTAATTAAGACTAGTAGCAAGGTTAATTGATAGTAATTATGCGTAGTAACTATGTAATACTTCTCTTGGCTCTTAAGAACCACGTTTTCTCCCTGTTTGGGCCCTACTCGGCACTTATAAAGCTTAGCTCTGGCCAATTAAGGCCGAAAGTTTGGCTTTTGGTCAAACTTTCTAATTAATACTTGAAATAAGGTTAATTAGCAGTAATTGTACATAGAAACTTTGCAATACTACTCTCGTCTCTTGAATACTACATTTTTCTAATGTTTATTCCCTATTCGGCTCTTACATGGCCTAGTTCAGGTCGATCAAGGCTGAAAGCTTGAATTTCTGTCAAACTTCCCGATTAAGACTAGAAAAAGGTTAATTGGTAGTATTTATACTTAAAAATTATGTTATATAACTCTCTGATCTTAAGAACCATGTTTTCTTCCCCTTTAGGCCCTATTCAACTCTTATATGGCCGTTTAGGCCAATCGGGGATAAAATTTTGACTTTTAGTTAAACTTCCTAAGTACAACAAGAAACAAGGTTAATCGGTAGGTTTTGTATATAGAATGGTGTAATACCACTCTTGACACTTGAAAATTTTGTTTTCTCCCCGTTTAGGCCTATTCGGCTCTTTATAAAGCCTAGTTCAGGCCAATCAAAGCTGAAAGTTTGACTCTTAGTCAAACTTGTCAATTATGACTAGAAATAAGATTAATTGGTTGTATTTGAATATAAAAACTATGTATTATCATTCCTGGATCTTGAGAACCACATTTTCTCCCCATTGGGCCCTCTTCAACTCATATATATCCTAGTTCAGGCCAATCAGGGTGAAAGTTTGACTTTTGGTCAAACTTTCTAATTAAGACTAGAAACAAGATTAGATGGCAGTAATTGTATATGAAAACTCTGTAATACTACTCCTGGCTCTTAAGAGCCACGTTTTCGCCATGTTTGGGCCCCTATTCGACTCTTCTAAGCCTAATTCAGGCCAATAAGGGTCGGAAGTTTGACTTTTGGTCAAATTTCCCAATTAATACTATAAACAAGGTTAATTGGATATGATTGTACATAGAAACAATATAATACTACTCCCAGATCTTGAGAACCATGTTTTCCCCCTATTCGGAACTTATTATAAGGCCTAGTCCAATCGGGGTTGAAAGTTTGGCATTTGGTCAAACTTCAAAATTAAGATTCGAAATAAGTTTAATAGATAATATTTGTACATCAAAACTATGCAATACCACTCTCGGCTCTTAAAAATCGCGTTTTCTCCCCGTTTAGGCCATATTAAACTCTTATAAGGCCTAATTCAGGCCAATCGGGACTGAAAGTTTGAGTTTTGGTCAAACTTTCTAATTAAAACTAAAAACAAGGTTAATTAGTAGCATTTATAGATAGAAACTATATAGTACCACTCACAGCTCTTCAAAACCACGTTTTCCCCCCTTTTAGGCCCTATTTGGCTCTTATAAGGCGTAATTCAAACCAATCGGGGCTGAGAGTTTGACTTTTGGTCAAACTCCCCAATTAAGGCTAGAAATAAGGTTAACTGGTAGCATCGGTGTATAGAAATAATATAATACCACTCTCGGCTCTTAAAAACCACATTTTCTCTCATTTGGGCCCTATTTGGCTCTTATATGGCCTAGTTCAGGCCAATCGGGAATGAACGTTTGACTTTTGGCCAAACTTTCCAATTAAGACAAAAAACGAGATAATTTGTAGTAATTGTTTATATAAACTATGTAATACTAATCTCGGCTCTTGAACACTATGTTTTCCTCCCCGTTTTGCCCTACTCAACTCTTATAAGGTCTAGTTCAGGCCAATCAGTGCTGAAAATTTAACTTTTACCAAACTTCCCCATTAACACTTGAAACAAAGTTAGTTGGAGGTAATTGTACATAGAATCTATATAATACAACTCCCAACTCTTGAGAACCACATTTTTCCCATGTTTGTTCCTTATTCGGCTCCAATAAGACCTAGTGTAGGCCAAAAGGGCTGAAAGTTTGGCTTTGGGTGAAACTTCCCAATTAAGACTTGAAATAAGTTTAACTGATAGTATTTGTACATAAAAACTATGTAAAACTACTCTCGACTCTTGAGAACCACATTCTCCCTATATTTGCTCCTTATTCGACTCTCATATGGTCTAGTTCAGGCTAATTGGGGTTGAAAGTTTGAGTTTTAGTCAAACTTCTAGATTGAAACCCGAAACAAGGTTAATTAGAAGTAATTGTGCATAGTAACTTTGTAATACTAAGTTTAATTTATAGTATTTGTACATAAAAACTATGTAATACCACTTTCGACAATTGAAAATCACGTTTTCTCCCCGTTTAGGCCATATTTGGCTCTTATAAGGCTGAGTTCAGGCCAATCAGTGTTGAAAGTTTAACTTTTGATCAACCTTTTCAATTAAGATTAGAAATAAGTTTACTTGATAGTATTTATACATAAAAACTATGTAATACAACTCCTGGCTCTTGAAAATCACGATTTCTCCCTATTCTAGCCCTATTTAGCTCCTATATGGCCTAGTTCAAGCCAATCAGGGATGAAACTTTGATTTTTTAGTCAAACTTCCTAATTAAGACTAGTAGCAAGGTTAATTGATAGTAATTATGCGTAGTAACTATGTAATACTTCTCTTGGCTCTTAAGAACCACGTTTTCTCCCTGTTTGGGCCCTACTCGGCACTTATAAAGCTTAGCTCTGGCCAATTAAGGCCGAAAGTTTGGCTTTTGGTCAAACTTTCTAATTAATACTTGAAATAAGGTTAATTAGCAGTAATTGTACATAGAAACTTTGCAATACTACTCTCGTCTCTTGAATACTACATTTTTCTAATGTTTATTCCCTATTCGGCTCTTACATGGCCTAGTTCAGGTCGATCAAGGCTGAAAGCTTGAATTTCTGTCAAACTTCCCGATTAAGACTAGAAAAAGGTTAATTGGTAGTATTTATACTTAAAAATTATGTTATATAACTCTCTGATCTTAAGAACCATGTTTTCTTCCCCTTTAGGCCCTATTCAACTCTTATATGGCCGTTTAGGCCAATCGGGGATAAAATTTTGACTTTTAGTTAAACTTCCTAAGTACAACAAGAAACAAGGTTAATCGGTAGGTTTTGTATATAGAATGGTGTAATACCACTCTTGACACTTGAAAATTTTGTTTTCTCCCCGTTTAGGCCTATTCGGCTCTTTATAAAGCCTAGTTCAGGCCAATCAAAGCTGAAAGTTTGACTCTTAGTCAAACTTGTCAATTATGACTAGAAATAAGATTAATTGGTTGTATTTGAATATAAAAACTATGTATTATCATTCCTGGATCTTGAGAACCACATTTTCTCCCCATTGGGCCCTCTTCAACTCATATATATCCTAGTTCAGGCCAATCAGGGTGAAAGTTTGACTTTTGGTCAAACTTTCTAATTAAGACTAGAAACAAGATTAGATGGCAGTAATTGTATATGAAAACTCTGTAATACTACTCCTGGCTCTTAAGAGCCACGTTTTCGCCATGTTTGGGCCCCTATTCGACTCTTCTAAGCCTAATTCAGGCCAATAAGGGTCGGAAGTTTGACTTTTGGTCAAATTTCCCAATTAATACTATAAACAAGGTTAATTGGATATGATTGTACATAGAAACAATATAATACTACTCCCAGATCTTGAGAACCATGTTTTCCCTATGTTTTCCCCTATTCGGAACTTATTATAAGGCCTAGTCCAATCGGGGTTGAAAGTTTGGCATTTGGTCAAACTTCAAAATTAAGATTCGAAATAAGTTTAATAGATAATATTTGTACATCAAAACTATGCAATACCACTCTCGGCTCTTAAAAATCGCGTTTTCTCCCCGTTTAGGCCATATTAAACTCTTATAAGGCCTAATTCAGGCCAATCGGGACTGAAAGTTTGAGTTTTGGTCAAACTTTCTAATTAAAACTAAAAACAAGGTTAATTAGTAGCATTTATAGATAGAAACTATATAGTACCACTCACAGCTCTTCAAAACCACGTTTTCCCCCCTTTTAGGCCCTATTTGGCTCTTATAAGGCGTAATTCAAACCAATCGGGGCTGAGAGTTTGACTTTTGGTCAAACTCCCCAATTAAGGCTAGAAATAAGGTTAACTGGTAGCATCGGTGTATAGAAATAATATAATACCACTCTCGGCTCTTAAAAACCACATTTTCTCTCATTTGGGCCCTATTTGGCTCTTATATGGCCTAGTTCAGGCCAATCGGGAATGAACGTTTGACTTTTGGCCAAACTTTCCAATTAAGACAAAAAACGAGATAATTTGTAGTAATTGTTTATATAAACTATGTAATACTAATCTCGGCTCTTGAACACTATGTTTTCCTCCCCGTTTTGCCCTACTCAACTCTTATAAGGTCTAGTTCAGGCCAATCAGTGCTGAAAATTTAACTTTTACCAAACTTCCCCATTAACACTTGAAACAAAGTTAGTTGGAGGTAATTGTACATAGAATCTATATAATACAACTCCCAACTCTTGAGAACCACATTTTTCCCATGTTTGTTCCTTATTCGGCTCCAATAAGACCTAGTGTAGGCCAAAAGGGCTGAAAGTTTGGCTTTGGGTGAAACTTCCCAATTAAGACTTGAAATAAGTTTAACTGATAGTATTTGTACATAAAAACTATGTAAAACTACTCTCGACTCTTGAGAACCACATTCTCCCTATATTTGCTCCTTATTCGACTCTCATATGGTCTAGTTCAGGCTAATTGGGGTTGAAAGTTTGAGTTTTAGTCAAACTTCTAGATTGAAACCCGAAACAAGGTTAATTAGAAGTAATTGTGCATAGTAACTTTGTAATACTAAGTTTAATTTATAGTATTTGTACATAAAAACTATGTAATACCACTTTCGACAATTGAAAATCACGTTTTCTCCCCGTTTAGGCCATATTTGGCTCTTATAAGGCTGAGTTCAGGCCAATCAGTGTTGAAAGTTTAACTTTTGATCAACCTTTTCAATTAAGATTAGAAATAAGTTTACTTGATAGTATTTATACATAAAAACTATGTAATACAACTCCTGGCTCTTGAAAATCACGATTTCTCCCTATTCTAGCCCTATTTAGCTCCTATATGGCCTAGTTCAAGCCAATCAGGGATGAAACTTTGATTTTTTAGTCAAACTTCCTAATTAAGACTAGTAGCAAGGTTAATTGATAGTAATTATGCGTAGTAACTATGTAATACTTCTCTTGGCTCTTAAGAACCACGTTTTCTCCCTGTTTGGGCCCTACTCGGCACTTATAAAGCTTAGCTCTGGCCAATTAAGGCCGAAAGTTTGGCTTTTGGTCAAACTTTCTAATTAATACTTGAAATAAGGTTAATTAGCAGTAATTGTACATAGAAACTTTGCAATACTACTCTCGTCTCTTGAATACTACATTTTTCTAATGTTTATTCCCTATTCGGCTCTTACATGGCCTAGTTCAGGTCGATCAAGGCTGAAAGCTTGAATTTCTGTCAAACTTCCCGATTAAGACTAGAAAAAGGTTAATTGGTAGTATTTATACTTAAAAATTATGTTATATAACTCTCTGATCTTAAGAACCATGTTTTCTTCCCCTTTAGGCCCTATTCAACTCTTATATGGCCGTTTAGGCCAATCGGGGATAAAATTTTGACTTTTAGTTAAACTTCCTAAGTACAACAAGAAACAAGGTTAATCGGTAGGTTTTGTATATAGAATGGTGTAATACCACTCTTGACACTTGAAAATTTTGTTTTCTCCCCGTTTAGGCCTATTCGGCTCTTTATAAAGCCTAGTTCAGGCCAATCAAAGCTGAAAGTTTGACTCTTAGTCAAACTTGTCAATTATGACTAGAAATAAGATTAATTGGTTGTATTTGAATATAAAAACTATGTATTATCATTCCTGGATCTTGAGAACCACATTTTCTCCCCATTGGGCCCTCTTCAACTCATATATATCCTAGTTCAGGCCAATCAGGGTGAAAGTTTGACTTTTGGTCAAACTTTCTAATTAAGACTAGAAACAAGATTAGATGGCAGTAATTGTATATGAAAACTCTGTAATACTACTCCTGGCTCTTAAGAGCCACGTTTTCGCCATGTTTGGGCCCCTATTCGACTCTTCTAAGCCTAATTCAGGCCAATAAGGGTCGGAAGTTTGACTTTTGGTCAAATTTCCCAATTAATACTATAAACAAGGTTAATTGGATATGATTGTACATAGAAACAATATAATACTACTCCCAGATCTTGAGAACCATGTTTTCCCTATGTTTTCCCCTATTCGGAACTTATTATAAGGCCTAGTCCAATCGGGGTTGAAAGTTTGGCATTTGGTCAAACTTCAAAATTAAGATTCGAAATAAGTTTAATAGATAATATTTGTACATCAAAACTATGCAATACCACTCTCGGCTCTTAAAAATCGCGTTTTCTCCCCGTTTAGGCCATATTAAACTCTTATAAGGCCTAATTCAGGCCAATCGGGACTGAAAGTTTGAGTTTTGGTCAAACTTTCTAATTAAAACTAAAAACAAGGTTAATTAGTAGCATTTATAGATAGAAACTATATAGTACCACTCACAGCTCTTCAAAACCACGTTTTCCCCCTTTTAGGCCCTATTTGGCTCTTATAAGGCGTAATTCAAACCAATCGGGGCTGAGAGTTTGACTTTTGGTCAAACTCCCCAATTAAGGCTAGAAATAAGGTTAACTGGTAGCATCGGTGTATAGAAATAATATAATACCACTCTCGGCTCTTAAAAACCACATTTTCTCTCATTTGGGCCCTATTTGGCTCTTATATGGCCTAGTTCAGGCCAATCGGGAATGAACGTTTGACTTTTGGCCAAACTTTCCAATTAAGACAAAAAACGAGATAATTTGTAGTAATTGTTTATATAAACTATGTAATACTAATCTCGGCTCTTGAACACTATGTTTTCCTCCCCGTTTTGCCCTACTCAACTCTTATAAGGTCTAGTTCAGGCCAATCAGTGCTGAAAATTTAACTTTTACCAAACTTCCCCATTAACACTTGAAACAAAGTTAGTTGGAGGTAATTGTACATAGAATCTATATAATACAACTCCCAACTCTTGAGAACCACATTTTTCCCATGTTTGTTCCTTATTCGGCTCCAATAAGACCTAGTGTAGGCCAAAAGGGCTGAAAGTTTGGCTTTGGGTGAAACTTCCCAATTAAGACTTGAAATAAGTTTAACTGATAGTATTTGTACATAAAAACTATGTAAAACTACTCTCGACTCTTGAGAACCACATTCTCCCTATATTTGCTCCTTATTCGACTCTCATATGGTCTAGTTCAGGCTAATTGGGGTTGAAAGTTTGAGTTTTAGTCAAACTTCTAGATTGAAACCCGAAACAAGGTTAATTAGAAGTAATTGTGCATAGTAACTTTGTAATACTAAGTTTAATTTATAGTATTTGTACATAAAAACTATGTAATACCACTTTCGACAATTGAAAATCACGTTTTCTCCCCGTTTAGGCCATATTTGGCTCTTATAAGGCTGAGTTCAGGCCAATCAGTGTTGAAAGTTTAACTTTTGATCAACCTTTTCAATTAAGATTAGAAATAAGTTTACTTGATAGTATTTATACATAAAAACTATGTAATACAACTCCTGGCTCTTGAAAATCACGATTTCTCCCTATTCTAGCCCTATTTAGCTCCTATATGGCCTAGTTCAAGCCAATCAGGGATGAAACTTTGATTTTTTAGTCAAACTTCCTAATTAAGACTAGTAGCAAGGTTAATTGATAGTAATTATGCGTAGTAACTATGTAATACTTCTCTTGGCTCTTAAGAACCACGTTTTCTCCCTGTTTGGGCCCTACTCGGCACTTATAAAGCTTAGCTCTGGCCAATTAAGGCCGAAAGTTTGGCTTTTGGTCAAACTTTCTAATTAATACTTGAAATAAGGTTAATTAGCAGTAATTGTACATAGAAACTTTGCAATACTACTCTCGTCTCTTGAATACTACATTTTTCTAATGTTTATTCCCTATTCGGCTCTTACATGGCCTAGTTCAGGTCGATCAAGGCTGAAAGCTTGAATTTCTGTCAAACTTCCCGATTAAGACTAGAAAAAGGTTAATTGGTAGTATTTATACTTAAAAATTATGTTATATAACTCTCTGATCTTAAGAACCATGTTTTCTTCCCCTTTAGGCCCTATTCAACTCTTATATGGCCGTTTAGGCCAATCGGGGATAAAATTTTGACTTTTAGTTAAACTTCCTAAGTACAACAAGAAACAAGGTTAATCGGTAGGTTTTGTATATAGAATGGTGTAATACCACTCTTGACACTTGAAAATTTTGTTTTCTCCCCGTTTAGGCCTATTCGGCTCTTTATAAAGCCTAGTTCAGGCCAATCAAAGCTGAAAGTTTGACTCTTAGTCAAACTTGTCAATTATGACTAGAAATAAGATTAATTGGTTGTATTTGAATATAAAAACTATGTATTATCATTCCTGGATCTTGAGAACCACATTTTCTCCCCATTGGGCCCTCTTCAACTCATATATATCCTAGTTCAGGCCAATCAGGGTGAAAGTTTGACTTTTGGTCAAACTTTCTAATTAAGACTAGAAACAAGATTAGATGGCAGTAATTGTATATGAAAACTCTGTAATACTACTCCTGGCTCTTAAGAGCCACGTTTTCGCCATGTTTGGGCCCCTATTCGACTCTTCTAAGCCTAATTCAGGCCAATAAGGGTCGGAAGTTTGACTTTTGGTCAAATTTCCCAATTAATACTATAAACAAGGTTAATTGGATATGATTGTACATAGAAACAATATAATACTACTCCCAGATCTTGAGAACCATGTTTTCCCTATGTTTTCCCCTATTCGGAACTTATTATAAGGCCTAGTCCAATCGGGGTTGAAAGTTTGGCATTTGGTCAAACTTCAAAATTAAGATTCGAAATAAGTTTAATAGATAATATTTGTACATCAAAACTATGCAATACCACTCTCGGCTCTTAAAAATCGCGTTTTCTCCCCGTTTAGGCCATATTAAACTCTTATAAGGCCTAATTCAGGCCAATCGGGACTGAAAGTTTGAGTTTTGGTCAAACTTTCTAATTAAAACTAAAAACAAGGTTAATTAGTAGCATTTATAGATAGAAACTATATAGTACCACTCACAGCTCTTCAAAACCACGTTTTCCCCCCTTTTAGGCCCTATTTGGCTCTTATAAGGCGTAATTCAAACCAATCGGGGCTGAGAGTTTGACTTTTGGTCAAACTCCCCAATTAAGGCTAGAAATAAGGTTAACTGGTAGCATCGGTGTATAGAAATAATATAATACCACTCTCGGCTCTTAAAAACCACATTTTCTCTCATTTGGGCCCTATTTGGCTCTTATATGGCCTAGTTCAGGCCAATCGGGAATGAACGTTTGACTTTTGGCCAAACTTTCCAATTAAGACAAAAAATGAGATAATTTGTAGTAATTGTTTATATAAACTATGTAATACTAATCTCGGCTCTTGAACACTATGTTTTCCTCCCCGTTTTGCCCTACTCAACTCTTATAAGGTCTAGTTCAGGCCAATCAGTGCTGAAAATTTAACTTTTACCAAACTTCCCCATTAACACTTGAAACAAAGTTAGTTGGAGGTAATTGTACATAGAATCTATATAATACAACTCCCAACTCTTGAGAACCACATTTTTCCCATGTTTGTTCCTTATTCGGCTCCAATAAGACCTAGTGTAGGCCAAAAGGGCTGAAAGTTTGGCTTTGGGTGAAACTTCCCAATTAAGACTTGAAATAAGTTTAACTGATAGTATTTGTACATAAAAACTATGTAAAACTACTCTCGACTCTTGAGAACCACATTCTCCCTATATTTGCTCCTTATTCGACTCTCATATGGTCTAGTTCAGGCTAATTGGGGTTGAAAGTTTGAGTTTTAGTCAAACTTCTAGATTGAAACCCGAAACAAGGTTAATTAGAAGTAATTGTGCATAGTAACTTTGTAATACTAAGTTTAATTTATAGTATTTGTACATAAAAACTATGTAATACCACTTTCGACAATTGAAAATCACGTTTTCTCCCCGTTTAGGCCATATTTGGCTCTTATAAGGCTGAGTTCAGGCCAATCAGTGTTGAAAGTTTAACTTTTGATCAACCTTTTCAATTAAGATTAGAAATAAGTTTACTTGATAGTATTTATACATAAAAACTATGTAATACAACTCCTGGCTCTTGAAAATCACGATTTCTCCCTATTCTAGCCCTATTTAGCTCCTATATGGCCTAGTTCAAGCCAATCAGGGATGAAACTTTGATTTTTTAGTCAAACTTCCTAATTAAGACTAGTAGCAAGGTTAATTGATAGTAATTATGCGTAGTAACTATGTAATACTTCTCTTGGCTCTTAAGAACCACGTTTTCTCCCTGTTTGGGCCCTACTCGGCACTTATAAAGCTTAGCTCTGGCCAATTAAGGCCGAAAGTTTGGCTTTTGGTCAAACTTTCTAATTAATACTTGAAATAAGGTTAATTAGCAGTAATTGTACATAGAAACTTTGCAATACTACTCTCGTCTCTTGAATACTACATTTTTCTAATGTTTATTCCCTATTCGGCTCTTACATGGCCTAGTTCAGGTCGATCAAGGCTGAAAGCTTGAATTTCTGTCAAACTTCCCGATTAAGACTAGAAAAAGGTTAATTGGTAGTATTTATACTTAAAAATTATGTTATATAACTCTCTGATCTTAAGAACCATGTTTTCTTCCCCTTTAGGCCCTATTCAACTCTTATATGGCCGTTTAGGCCAATCGGGGATAAAATTTTGACTTTTAGTTAAACTTCCTAAGTACAACAAGAAACAAGGTTAATCGGTAGGTTTTGTATATAGAATGGTGTAATACCACTCTTGACACTTGAAAATTTTGTTTTCTCCCCGTTTAGGCCTATTCGGCTCTTTATAAAGCCTAGTTCAGGCCAATCAAAGCTGAAAGTTTGACTCTTAGTCAAACTTGTCAATTATGACTAGAAATAAGATTAATTGGTTGTATTTGAATATAAAAACTATGTATTATCATTCCTGGATCTTGAGAACCACATTTTCTCCCCATTGGGCCCTCTTCAACTCATATATATCCTAGTTCAGGCCAATCAGGGTGAAAGTTTGACTTTTGGTCAAACTTTCTAATTAAGACTAGAAACAAGATTAGATGGCAGTAATTGTATATGAAAACTCTGTAATACTACTCCTGGCTCTTAAGAGCCACGTTTTCGCCATGTTTGGGCCCCTATTCGACTCTTCTAAGCCTAATTCAGGCCAATAAGGGTCGAAGTTTGACTTTTGGTCAAATTTCCCAATTAATACTATAAACAAGGTTAATTGGATATGATTGTACATAGAAACAATATAATACTACTCCCAGATCTTGAGAACCATGTTTTCCCTATGTTTTCCCCTATTCGGAACTTATTATAAGGCCTAGTCCAATCGGGGTTGAAAGTTTGGCATTTGGTCAAACTTCAAAATTAAGATTCGAAATAAGTTTAATAGATAATATTTGTACATCAAAACTATGCAATACCACTCTCGGCTCTTAAAAATCGCGTTTTCTCCCCGTTTAGGCCATATTAAACTCTTATAAGGCCTAATTCAGGCCAATCGGGACTGAAAGTTTGAGTTTTGGTCAAACTTTCTAATTAAAACTAAAAACAAGGTTAATTAGTAGCATTTATAGATAGAAACTATATAGTACCACTCACAGCTCTTCAAAACCACGTTTTCCCCCCTTTTAGGCCCTATTTGGCTCTTATAAGGCGTAATTCAAACCAATCGGGGCTGAGAGTTTGACTTTTGGTCAAACTCCCCAATTAAGGCTAGAAATAAGGTTAACTGGTAGCATCGGTGTATAGAAATAATATAATACCACTCTCGGCTCTTAAAAACCACATTTTCTCTCATTTGGGCCCTATTTGGCTCTTATATGGCCTAGTTCAGGCCAATCGGGAATGAACGTTTGACTTTTGGCCAAACTTTCCAATTAAGACAAAAAATGAGATAATTTGTAGTAATTGTTTATATAAACTATGTAATACTAATCTCGGCTCTTGAACACTATGTTTTCCTCCCCGTTTTGCCCTACTCAACTCTTATAAGGTCTAGTTCAGGCCAATCAGTGCTGAAAATTTAACTTTTACCAAACTTCCCCATTAACACTTGAAACAAAGTTAGTTGGAGGTAATTGTACATAGAATCTATATAATACAACTCCCAACTCTTGAGAACCACATTTTTCCCATGTTTGTTCCTTATTCGGCTCCAATAAGACCTAGTGTAGGCCAAAAGGGCTGAAAGTTTGGCTTTGGGTGAAACTTCCCAATTAAGACTTGAAATAAGTTTAACTGATAGTATTTGTACATAAAAACTATGTAAAACTACTCTCGACTCTTGAGAACCACATTCTCCCTATATTTGCTCCTTATTCGACTCTCATATGGTCTAGTTCAGGCTAATTGGGGTTGAAAGTTTGAGTTTTAGTCAAACTTCTAGATTGAAACCCGAAACAAGGTTAATTAGAAGTAATTGTGCATAGTAACTTTGTAATACTAAGTTTAATTTATAGTATTTGTACATAAAAACTATGTAATACCACTTTCGACAATTGAAAATCACGTTTTCTCCCCGTTTAGGCCATATTTGGCTCTTATAAGGCTGAGTTCAGGCCAATCAGTGTTGAAAGTTTAACTTTTGATCAACCTTTTCAATTAAGATTAGAAATAAGTTTACTTGATAGTATTTATACATAAAAACTATGTAATACAACTCCTGGCTCTTGAAAATCACGATTTCTCCCTATTCTAGCCCTATTTAGCTCCTATATGGCCTAGTTCAAGCCAATCAGGGATGAAACTTTGATTTTTTAGTCAAACTTCCTAATTAAGACTAGTAGCAAGGTTAATTGATAGTAATTATGCGTAGTAACTATGTAATACTTCTCTTGGCTCTTAAGAACCACGTTTTCTCCCTGTTTGGGCCCTACTCGGCACTTATAAAGCTTAGCTCTGGCCAATTAAGGCCGAAAGTTTGGCTTTTGGTCAAACTTTCTAATTAATACTTGAAATAAGGTTAATTAGCAGTAATTGTACATAGAAACTTTGCAATACTACTCTCGTCTCTTGAATACTACATTTTTCTAATGTTTATTCCCTATTCGGCTCTTACATGGCCTAGTTCAGGTCGATCAAGGCTGAAAGCTTGAATTTCTGTCAAACTTCCCGATTAAGACTAGAAAAAGGTTAATTGGTAGTATTTATACTTAAAAATTATGTTATATAACTCTCTGATCTTAAGAACCATGTTTTCTTCCCCTTTAGGCCCTATTCAACTCTTATATGGCCGTTTAGGCCAATCGGGGATAAAATTTTGACTTTTAGTTAAACTTCCTAAGTACAACAAGAAACAAGGTTAATCGGTAGGTTTTGTATATAGAATGGTGTAATACCACTCTTGACACTTGAAAATTTTGTTTTCTCCCCGTTTAGGCCTATTCGGCTCTTTATAAAGCCTAGTTCAGGCCAATCAAAGCTGAAAGTTTGACTCTTAGTCAAACTTGTCAATTATGACTAGAAATAAGATTAATTGGTTGTATTTGAATATAAAAACTATGTATTATCATTCCTGGATCTTGAGAACCACATTTTCTCCCCATTGGGCCCTCTTCAACTCATATATATCCTAGTTCAGGCCAATCAGGGTGAAAGTTTGACTTTTGGTCAAACTTTCTAATTAAGACTAGAAACAAGATTAGATGGCAGTAATTGTATATGAAAACTCTGTAATACTACTCCTGGCTCTTAAGAGCCACGTTTTCGCCATGTTTGGGCCCCTATTCGACTCTTCTAAGCCTAATTCAGGCCAATAAGGGTCGGAAGTTTGACTTTTGTCAAATTTCAATTAATACTATAAACAAGGTTAATTGGATATGATTGTACATAGAAAAAATATAATACTACTCCCAGATCTTGAGAACCATGTTTTCCCTATGTTTTCCCTATTCGGAACTTATTATAAGGCCTAGTCCAATCGGGGTTGAAAGTTTGGCATTTGGTCAAACTTCAAAATTAAGATTCGAAATAAGTTTAATAGATAATATTTGTACATCAAAACTATGCAATACCACTCTCGGCTCTTAAAAATCGCGTTTTCTCCCCGTTTAGGCCATATTAAACTCTTATAAGGCCTAATTCAGGCCAATCGGGACTGAAAGTTTGAGTTTTGGTCAAACTTTCTAATTAAAACTAAAAACAAGGTTAATTAGTAGCATTTATAGATAGAAACTATATAGTACCACTCACAGCTCTTCAAAACAACGTTTTCCCCCCTTTTAGGCCCTATTTGGCTCTTATAAGGCGTAATTCAAACCAATCGGGGCTGAGAGTTTGACTTTTGGTCAAACTCCCCAATTAAGGCTAGAAATAAGGTTAACTGGTAGCATCGGTGTATAGAAATAATATAATAAGTCTCGATCAAGGCTGAAAGCTTGATTTCTGTCAAACTTCCCTATTAAGACTAGAAAAAGGTTAATCGGTAGTATTATACTTAAAAATTATGTTATATAACTCTCTGATCTTAAGAACCATGTTTTCTTCTCCTTTAGCCCTATTCAACTCTTATATGGTCGTTTAGGCCAATCGGGGATAAAATTTTGACTTTTAGTTAAACTTCCTAAGTACAACAAGAAACAAGATTAATCGGTAGGTTTTGACTTTTAGTTAGACCTAGTGTAGGCCAAAAGGGCTGAAAGTTTAGCTTTGGGTGAAACTTCCCAATTAAGACTTGAAATAAGTTTAACTGATACTATTTGTACATAAAAACTATGTAAAACTACTCTCGACTCTTGAGTACCACATTCTCCCTATTTTTGCTCCTTATTCGACTCTCATACGGTCTAGTTCAGGCTAATTGGGGTTGAAAGTTTGAGTTTTGGTCAAACTTCTAGATTGAAACCCGAAACAAGGTTAATTAGAAGTAATTGTGCATAGTAATTTTGTAATACTAAGCTTAATTTATAGTATTGTACATAAAAACTATGTAATACCACTTTCGACAATTGAAAATCAAGTTTTCTCCCAGTTTAGGCCATATTTGGCTCTTATAAGGCTGAGTTCAGGCTAATCAGTGTTGAAAGTTTAACTTTTGATCAATCTTTTCAATTAAGATTAGAAATAAGTTTACTTGATAGTATTTATACATAAAAACTATGTAATACAACTCCTGGCTCTTGAAAATCACGATTTCTCCCTATTCTAGACCTATTTAGCTCCTATATAGCCTAATTCAAGCCAATCAGGGATGAAACTTTGATTTTTTAGTCAAACTTCCTAATTAAGACTAGTAGCAAGGTTAATTGATAGTAATTATGCGTAGTAACTATGTAATACTTCTCTTGGCTCTTAAGAACCATGTTTTCTCCCTGTTTGGGCCCTACTCGGCACTTATAAAGTTAGCTCTGGCCAATTAAGGCCGAAAGTTTGGCTTTTGGTCAAACTTTCTAATTAAAACTTGAAATGTTTGACTCTTCTAAGCCTAATTCAGGCCAATAAGGGTCGGAAGTTTGACTTTTGGTCAAATTTCCCAATTAATACTATAAACAAGGTTAATTGGATATGATAGTACATAGAAACAATATAATACTACTCCCAGATCTTGAGAACCATGTTTTCCCTGTGTTTTCTCCTATTCGGAACTTATTATAAGGCCTAGTCCAATCGGGGTTGAAAGTTTGGCATTTGGTCAAAGTTCAAAATTAAGATTCGAAATAAGTTTAATAGATAATATTTGTACATCAAAACTATGCAATACCACTCTCAGCTCTTAAAAATCGCGTTTTCTCCCCGTTTAGGCCATATTAAACTCTTATAAGGCCTAATTCAGGCCAATCGGTACTGAAAGTTTGAGTTTTGGTCAAACTTTCTAATTAAAACTAAAAATAAGGTTAATTAGTAGCATTTATAGATAGAAACTATATAGTACCACTCACAGCTCTTCAAAACAACGTTTCCCCCCTTTTAGGCCCTATTTGGCTCTTATAAGGCGTAATTCAAACCAATCGGGGCTGAGAGTTTGACTTTTGGTCAAACTCCCTAATTAAGGCTAGAAATAAGGTTAACTGGTAGCATCGGTGTATAGAAATAGTATAATACCACTCTCGGCTCTTAAAAACCACATTTTCTCTCATTTGGGCCCTATTTGGCTCTTATATGGCCTAGTTCAGGCCAATCGGGAATGAACGTTTGACTTTTGGCCAAACTTTCCAATTAAGACAAAAAACGAGATAATTTGTAGTAATTGTTTATATAAACTATGTAATACTAATCTCGGCTCTTGAACACTATGTTTTCCTCCACGTTTTGCCCTACTCAACTCTTATAAGGTCTAGTTCAGGCCAATCAGTGCTGAAAATTTAACTTTTACCAAACTTTCCATTAACACTTGAAACAAAGTTAGTTAGAGGTAATTGTATATAGAATCTATATAATACAACTCCCAACTCTCGAGAACCACATTTTTCCCATGTTTGTTCCTTATTCGGCTCCAATAAGACCTAGTGTAGGCGAAAAGGGCTGAAAATTTGGCTTTGAGTGAAACTTCCCAATTAAGACTTGAAATAAGTTTAACTGATAGTATTTGTACATAAAAACTATGTAAAACTGCTCTCGACTCTTGAGAACCATATTCTCCCTATATTTGCTCCTTATTCGACTCTCATAAGGTCTAGTTCAGGCTAATTGGGGTTGAAAGTTTGAGTTTTAGTCAAACTTCTAGATTGAAATCCGAAACTAGGTTAATTAGAAGTACTTGTGCATAGTAACTTTGTAATACTAAGTTTAATTTATAGTATTTGTACATAAAAACTATGTAATACCACTTTCGACAATTGAAAATCACGTTTTCTCCCCGTTTAGGCCATATTTGGCTCTTATAAGACTGAGTTCAGGCCAATCAGTGTTGAAAGTTTAACTTTTGATCAATCTTTTCAATTAAGATTAGAAATAAGTTTACTTGATAGTATTTATACATAAAAACTATGTAGTACAACTCCTGGCTCTTGAAAATCACGATTTCTCCCTATTCTAGCCCTTTTAGCTCCTATATGGCCTAGTTCAAGCTAATCAGGGATGAAACTTTAATTTTTTAGTCAAACTTCTTAATTAAGACTAGTAGCAAGGTTAATTGATAGTAATTATGCGTAGTAACTATGTAATACTTCTCTTGGCTCTTAAGAACCACGTTTTCTCCCTGTTTGGGCCCTACTCGGCACTTATAAAGCTTAGCTCTGGCCAATTAAGGCTGAAAGTTTGGCTTTTGGTCAAACTTTCTAATTAATACTTGAAATAAGGTTAATTAGCAGTAATTGTACATAGAAACTTTGCAATACTACTCTCGTCTCTTGAATCAAGCTAATCAGGGATGAAACTTTGATTTTTTAGTCAAACTTCCTAATTAAGACTAGTAGCAAGGTTAATTGATAGTAATTATGCGTAGTAACTATGTAATACTTCTCTTGGCTCTTAAGAACCACGTTTTCTCCCTGTTTGGGCCCTACTCGGCACTTATAAAGCTTAGCTCTGGCCAATTAAGGCTGAAAGTTTAGCTTTTGGTCAAACTTTCTAATTAATACTTGAAATAAGGTTAATTAGCAGTAATTGTACATAGAAACTTTGCAATACTACTCTCGTCTCTTGAATACTAAATTTTTCTAATGTTTATTCCCTATTCGGCTCTTACATGGCCTAGTTCAGGTCGATCAAGGCTGAAAGCTTGAATTTCTGTCAAACTTCCCGATTAAGACTAGAAAAAGGTTAATTGGTAGTATTTATACTTAAAAATTATGTTATATAACTCTCTGATCTTAAGAACCATGTTTTCTTCCCCTTTAGGCCCTATTCAACTCTTATATGGCCGTTTAGGCCAATCGGGGATAAAATTTTGACTTTTAGTTAAACTTCCTAAAGTACAACAAGAAACAAGGCAAATCGGTAGGTTTTGTATATAGAATAGTGTAATACCACTCTTGACACTTGAAAATTTTATTTTCTCCCCGTTTAGGCCTATTCGGCTCTTTATAAAGCCTAGTTCGGGCCAATCAAAGCTGAAAGTTTGACTCTTGGTCAAACTTGTCAATTATGACTAGAAATAAGATTAATTGGTTGTATTTGAATATAAAAACTGTGTATTATCATTCCTGGATCTTGAGAACCACATTTTCTCCCCATTGGGCCTTCTTCAACTCATATATATCCTAGTTCAGGCCATTCAGTGTGAAAGTTTGACTTTTGGTCAAACTTTCTAATTAAGACTAGAAACAAGATTAGATGGCAGTAATTGTATATGAAAACTCTGTAATACAACTCCTGGCTCTTAAGAGCCACGTTTTCGCCATGTTTGGATTCGACTCTTCTAAGCCTAATTCAGGTCAATAAGGGTCGGAAGTTTGACTTTTGGTCAAATTTCCCAATTAATACTATAAACAAGGTTAATTGAATATGATTGTACATAGAAACAATATAATACTACTCTCAGATCTTGAGAACCATGTTTTCCCTATGTTTTCCCCTATTCGGAACTTATTATAAGGCCTAGTCCAATCGGGGTTGAAAGTTTGGCATTTGGTCAAACTTCAAAATTAAGATTCGAAATAAGTTTAATAGATAATATTTGTACATCAAAACTATGCAATACCACTCTCGGCTCTTAAAAGTCGCGTTTTCTCCCCGTTTAGGCCATATTAAACTCTTATAAGGCCTAATTCAGGCCAATCGGGACTGAAAGTTTGAGTTTTGGTCAAACTTTCTAATTAAAACTAAAAATAAGGTTAATTAGTAGCATTTATAGATAGAAACTATATAGTACCACTCACAGCTCTTCAAAACCACGTTTTCCCCCCTTTTAGGCCCTACTTGGCTCTTATAAGGCGTAATTCAAACCAATCGGGGCTGAGAGTTTTACTTTTGGTCAAACTCCCTAATTAAGGCTAGAAATAAGGTTAACTGGTAGCATCAGTGTATAGAAATAATATAATACCACTCTCGGCTCTTAAAAATCACATTTTCTCTCATTTGGGCCCTATTTGGCTCTTATATAGCCTAGTTCAGGCCAATCGGGAATGAACGTTTGACTTTTGGCCAAACTTTCCAATTAAGACAAAAAATGAGATAATTTGTGGTAATTGTTTATATAAACTATGCAATACTAATCTCGGCTCTTGAACACTATGTTTTCCTCCCCGTTTTGCCCTACTCAACTCTTATAAGGTCTAGTTCAGGCCAGTCAGTGCTGAAAATTTAATTTTTACCAAACTTCCCCGTTAACACTTGAAACAAAGTTAGTTGGAGGTAATTGTACATAGAATCTATATAATACAACTCCCAACTCTTGAGAACCACATTTTTCCCATGTTTGTTCCTTATTCGACTCCAATAAGACCTAGTGTAGGCCAAAAGGGCTGAAAGTTTGGCTTTGGGTGAAACTTTCCAATTAAGACTTGAAATAAGTTTAACTGATAGTATTTGTACATAAAAACATGTAAAGCTACTCTCGACTCTTTAGAACCACATTCTCCCTATATTTGCTCCTTATTCGACTCTCATATGGTCTATTTCAGGCTAATTGGGGTTGAAAGTTTGAGTTTAGTCAAACTTCTAGATTGAAACCCAAAACAAGGTTAATTAGATGTAATTGTGCATAGTAACTTTGTAATACTAAGTTTAATTTAGAGTATTTGTACATAAAAACTATGTAATACCACTTTCGACAATTGAAAATCACGTTTTCTCCCAGTTTAGGCCATATTTGGCTCATATAAGGCTGAGTTCAGGCAAATCAGTGTTGAAAGTTTAACTTTTGATCAACCTTTTCAATTAAGATTAGAAATAAGTTTACTTGATAGTATTTATACATAAAAACTATGTAGTACAACTCCTGGCTCTTGAAAATCACGATTTCTCCCTATTCTTACTCTATTTAGCTCCTATATGGCCTAGTTCAAGCCAATCAGGGATGAAACTTTGATTTTTTAGTCAAACTTCCTAATTAAGACTAGTAGCAAGGTTAATTGACAGTAATTATGCGTAGTAACTATGTAATACTTCTCTTGGCTCTTAAGAACCACGTTTTCTCCCAGTTTGGGCCCTACTCGGCACTTATAAAGCTTAGCTCTGGCCAATTAAGGCCGAAAGTTTGGCTTTTGGTCAAACTTTCTAATTAATACTTGAAATAAGGTTAATTAGCAGTAATTGTACATAGAAACTTTGCAATACTACTCTCGTCTGTTGAATACTACATTTTTCTAATGTTTATTCCCTATTCGGTTCTTAGATGGCCTAGTTCAGGTTGATCAAGGCTGAAAGCTTGAATTTCTGTCAAACTTCTCGATTAAGACTAGAAAAAGGTTAATTGGTAGTATTTATACTTAAAAATTATGTTATGTAACTCTCTGATCTTCAGAACCATGTTTTCTTCCCCTTTAGGCCCTATTCAACTCTTATATGGCCGTTTAGGCCAATCGGGGATAAAATTTTGACTTTTAGTTAAACTTCCTAAGTACAAAAAGAAATAAGGTTAATCGGTAGGTTTTGTATATAGAATGGTGTAATACCACTCTTGATACTTGAAAATTTTGTTTTCTCCCCGTTTAGGCCTATTCAGGCCAATCAAAGCTGAAAGTTTGACTCTTAGTCAAACTTGTCAATTATGACTAGAAATAAGATTAATTGGTTGTATTTGAATATAAAAACTATGTATTATCATTCCTGGATCTTGAGAACCACATTTTCTCTACATTGGGCCCTCTTCAACTCATATATATCCTAGTTCAGGCCAATCAGGGTGAAAGTTTGACTTTTGGTCAAACTTTCTAATTAAGATTAGAAACAAGATTAGATGGCAGTAATTGTATATGAAAACTTTGTAATACTACTCCTGGCTCTTAAGAGCCACGTTTTCGCCATGTTTGGGCCCCTATTCGACTCTTCTAAGCCTAATTGTAACGCCCCGATTCCACGAATACGGGGACGTCACTGCAACGTATATACGTAGGTCAGAAAGTGCCCCCACGTATATACGCTAAGCATAAAAGTACAAGCAAGGAATCAGAGTACAACACAAAGCGTGGTATACATACAAATGCCAACATAAAAGGTACATATACAAGGTCATCACAGTGTATGATAAACATTACATATTACATATGTCTTTTATCACAACCAGGTCCAAAAGCAAAATATACAATAAAAATACAAAATGCTCACGAGAAGGGTGAAGATCCCGTGAGTCAAAAGGAGTCTGGCACGAAGGAAGTAGAGCTAGTCTGCCTGCTCACTAAAGAAAGCTCGATCTACTGTGGACAGCTCCACTTCGATCCAAGCTTCAACCTGAACATACAAATCCAAGGGAGTCAGGACCTCCCAACAATGAACAGGCTATGTGCCAAATGGCTAAGTGACAAGAGTAGAAAGGTTAGAACACAAGTAAGGCAGATATGAACAAGTGAATCATAAAACAGGAAATCCAGGTTAAAACCGATTATAAGCAAGATTGATTGTATACGCTTAAGTCACGGTCCCATGAGACTAATACATCGAAGGAATAATCCAAACAAGGAAACCCTCATCTATATACCTTTATCTCATGCCACAGAAATCCAAGCGTATAGAATCAGAGTTGCAAATCATATGAAAGTCAAACAGGAATACATAACAAGAATACTAAGAATCATAACTAGAAACATAACTGGAATAACGGGAATCATAACAAGTATCACAACTGGAAACATAACTGGAATCATGACTGGAATATCAAGAATCATAATAAGATCCATAACGGTTATCAATTATTATTACAACTCGTCTAACTCATATATCTAGGTATGTGTCTCGGTATCGATCCCAACCCACATACATCCATATATAAGAAAGTCGAGGGTTGTTAACGGAAGTAGATGGAGAACTGATATCACTTCTTATAGTAGTTTCCATACACCTGGAACCAGTTTGGAGGCTCAAAGTCCCCCTAATAATAGTTGCCATAACACTTTCACCAATGTATATATATATATCCATATATATATACTTTTATTCCATCACTATAAGCAAGGTATCATTCCGGCATCCATCACTTCCTCCCATACCCATACAAGTTGTCCTTTTTATGGTTTATTAACAGAATTATCAGGTTACGGGAAACAAATGTACATAACAGTAATAGCCCTACAGATTCAAGAGGTGGCCCCCACAGATTCAAGGGGTGGCCCCCACCGTGTGGTGTGGCACTTTGTTCCGTGTGGCACTTTGTTCTGAGGGAGTGGATTCTAGAGGTGGCCCCCACCGAGTATGGTGTGGCACTTAGTTCCATAAAATAAGGCAGGGTTCCCGTAAACAAGATAATCATAAGGTCAAGTGTATCATGCTTGGTTTTAAAGGATAGCATGACAAGGTGGTGATATATCACAAGCAATAAATCATAACAATAGATTGATAATAGGCCGGGTCAGTCAAGACATAACAAGAGGTCTAGTAAAGTGGTGGCATGTCAGGTGATATACATGTGTTAAAGGAAATCATGTACTGACGTGTCTGGATCATAGCAAGGCAAGGGGAAACATAGAAGCAAACAGGGTTCAACGACCTCGAAGGGTCTGCCACGCATGGTATAAAATAAAGAAGCAATAATATCGCGGCAAGGTACAAGTGTAAGAATGAAACAAGCAGTTGCATGGCAATACATAAACCTGGGAATATGAAGTGACAAGAGATGATATACACCAATTAATAGATCATAAAGTACAAGCTATGAAGTATAAGTAGGAATAATATATAGTACATGTATCAAGGGTAAGATACATAGTCAAGAAGGAAATCACAATACCAGACAGCCATAAGTTAGTCGACTAGGTTGGAATAGTAGTCGACTAATAGAAGGGTTAGTCGACTAGGAAAATAGGGTGGTCGACTAATAATGTGTTCCAGAGAGTTTGGGTTTCTGTTTCAGGAAGAGTTAGTCGACTAGGTAAATAGGGTAGTCGACTAACAGGGAACTACAAGTCGACTAATAGATACTTAAGTCGACTAAGTTTGAGATACAGAGAGTTGAGTTTATTTCAGGAGTCGACTAGAGGAATTCTAGTAGTCGACTAGGGATATCTAGTCGACTGGTAATAGGGACTAGTCGACTAAAACTGTGAAGTCAGAAAAGGCTACGTTTCAGCTAAGGGTTTCTAGTCGACTAGGTCCTAGGTCAAGTCGACTAATCCTGGTCGAACACAGTGTACAGAACTGAATCTGGTGGTTGTGCTTGATAGTTTAAAAATGTGATTTTGAAGATGTAAATGTACAAGAATTGTAGATACAAGTAATACTAGGAATTTGATGAGTCTTGGTGAGTAAGAATACTCACTAGGATTGGTTAGGTGAAGCTTTGTAGTCTTGAAAGGATCCCAAGGTGGAGATGATCTTGGTGTTGCTTTGGGAGTTGGTGGTTGAAGATGAAGACCTTGATGATGCCCTAGATGAAGCTCTTGAAGTTGGAGGTTGAGTTGAGATGGAGGAGGGATTTTGGTGAAGGGTCTCTCTTTTGGTGAAGTGAAGAAAAAAAAGAAAAGGAAATGTAAAGGAATGTTTATATATGATTTGGAATTTGTGAAGGGGTTGTAATTGAGATGGAAAAGAGGGGGTTATTTGCAAAAGGGGAGGTGAGGTGAGTGTCCCTCTCTTGGCCACTTGGCCGGCCATGGGAGAGAGAGAGAGAGATGCATTAAATGGTGGAGGTAGGTGGGAGTTGTGTGGAGAGGAAAAATAGGGATTTTGGTAATTTGGGAAAATTGGAAAAGTGTGTGGCTTGGGAAGGAAGGAAAGAAATAAGAAAAGGAAAAAGGAAGAGGAATTATAAAGGAGAAGATATTTTCTCTTGAACTCAAATGAAATTGTTGAAAATACAGATACACGGGTTCAAGTCAAGAATACGGAAAACAATTCAGAAAATACCGGAATCGCCCGAAATTCAAGTATCTCGGAACGACTCGCAAATTTACCCAAAAATCAATAATAATATATGAAGACTCATAGTGAAATCTTTTTAAGAAATACTTTATAGTTTTAAAACTAAAAATCCCGGAACCAGTTATCTACCGACTCCGTTGGAATTTTCATAAAATTATAAAATCCTCAGAAAAAGCATGTAGGAAGAAAATATTATTCTAAGAAATAAAGTCTAAAGAATCATCATGAAATTCCAAACAGTTTGAGAATTAAAAATCCGGGAATCGGTCAGCGGCACTGGCCGGCACCGGTTTTGAAGAAATTCAATTTAATTCCAGAAAAATCTAGAAAATCATAGAAAATATATAATAATGGAAAATGATATTTAAAACTAAAATCGGTCAAATCTAATCACCGGAAAGACCAAATCGAATAATATACTATAATCGAGTTCCTGGTTCGGACTGGGACTGACTCCGAGTCCACGAATCCAAATCCAAGACAAAACAATCATATAAGGAATTCATAAAGCAAAACAAATACAGGAAACAAATCGAAAAAAATACGATCGAAAATCTGAATACGAAACTAAGTACGTATTCCGGGAACGGGGTATTACACTAATTCAGGCCAATAAGGGTCGGAAGTTTGACTTTTGGTCAAATTTCCCAATTAATACTATAAACAAGGTTAATTGGATATGATAGTACATAGAAACAATGTAAAACTACTCCCAGATCTTGAGAACCATGTTTTCCCTATGTTTTCCCCTATTCGGAACTTATTATAAGGCCTAGTCCAAACGGCGTTGAAAGTTCGGCATTTGGTCAAACTACAAAATTAAGATTCGAAATAAGTTTAATAGATAATATTTGTACATCAAAACTATGCAATACCACTCTCGGCTCTTAAAAATCGCGTTTTCTCCCCGTTTAGGCCATATTAAACTCTTATAAGGGCTAATTTAGGCCAATCGGGACTGAATGTTTGAGTTTTGGTCAAACTTTCTAATTAAAACTAAAAACAAGGTTAATTAGTAGCATTTATAGATAGAAACTATATAGTACCACTCACAGCTCTTCAAAACCACGTTGCCCCCCCCCTTTAGGCCCTATTTGGCTCTTATAAGGCGTAATTCAAACCAATCGGGGCTGAGAGTTTGACTTTTGGTCAAACTCCCCAATTAAGGCTATAAATAAGGTTAACTGGTAGCATCGGTGTATAGAAATAATATAATACCACTCTCGGCTCTTAAAAACCACATTTTCTCTCATTTGGGCCCTATTTGGCTCTTATATGGCCTAGTTCAGGCCAATCGGGAATGAACGTTTTACTTTTGGCCAAACTTTCCAATTAAGACAAAAAACGAGATAATTTGTAGTAATTGTTTATATAAACTATGTAATACTAATCTCGGCTCTTGAACACTATGTTTTCCTCCCCGTTTTGCCCTACTCAACTCTTATAAGGTCTAGTTCAGGCCAATCAGTGCTGAAAATTTAACTTTTACCAAACTTCCCCATTAACACTTGAAACAAAGTTAGTTGGAGGTAATTGTACATAGAATCTATATAATACAACTCCCAACTCTTGAGAACCACATTTTTCCCATGTTTGTTCCTTATTCGGCTCCAATAAGACCTAGTGTAGGCCAAAAGGGCTGAAAGTTTGGCTTTGGGTGAAACTTCCCAATTAAGACTTGAAATAAGTTTAACTGATAGTATTTGTACATAAAAACTATGTAAAACTACTCTCGACTCTTGAGAACCACATTCTCCCTATATTTGCTCCTTATTCGACTCTCATATGGTCTAGTTCAGGCTAATTGGGGTTGAAAGTTTGAGTTTTAGTCAAACTTCTAGATTGAAACCCGAAACAAGGTTAATTAGAAGTAATTGTGCATAGTAACTTTTTAATACTAAGTTTAATTTATAGTATTTGTACATAAAAACTATGTAATACCACTTTTGACAATTGAAAATCACGTTTTCTCCCCGTTTAGGCCATATTTGGCTCTTATAAGGCTGAGTTCAGGCCAATCAGTGTTGAAAGTTTAACTTTTGATCAACCTTTTCAATTAAGATTAGAAATAAGTTTACTTGATAGTATTTATACATAAAAACTATGTAGTACAACTCCTGGCTCTTGAAAATCACGATTTCTCCCTATTCTAGCCCTTTTTAGCTCCTATATGGCCTAGTTCAAGCTAATCAGGGATGAAACTTTGATTTTTTAGTCAAACTTCCTAATTAAGACTAGTAGCAAGGTTAATTGATATTAATTATGCGTAGTAACTATGTAATACTTCTCTTGGCTCTTAAGAACCACGTCTTCTCCCTGTTTGGGCCCTACTCGGCACTTATAAAGCTTAGCTCTGGCCAATTAAGGCCGAAAGTTTGGCTTTGGTCAAACTTTCTAATTAATACTTGAAATGAGGTTAATTAGCAGTAATTGAACATAGAAACTTTGCAATACTACTCTCGTCTCTTGAATACTATATTTTTATAATGTTTATTCCCTATTCGGCTCTTACATGGCCTAGTTCAGGTCGATCAAGGCTGAAAGCTTGAATTTCTGTCAAACTTCCCGATTAAGACTAGAAAAAGGTTAATTGGTAGTATTTATACTTAAAAATTATGTTATATAACTCTCTGATCTTAAGAACCATGTTTTCTTCCCCTTTAGGCCCTATTCAACTCTTATATGGCCGTTTAGGCCAATCGGGGATAAAATTTTGACTTTTAGTTAAACTTCCTAAGTACAACAAGAAATAAGGTTAATCGGTAGGTTTTGTATATAGAATGGTGTAATACTACTCTTGACACTTGAAAATTTTGTTTTCTCCCCGTTTAGGCCTATTCGGCTCTTTATAAAGCCTAGTTCAGGCCAATCAAAGCTGAAAGTTTGACTCTTAGTCAAACTTCTCAATTATGACTAGAAATAAGATTAATTGGTTGTATTTGAATATAAAAATTATGTATTAACATTCCTGGATCTTGAGAACCACATTTTCTCCCCATTGGGCCCTCTTCAACTCATATATATACTAGTTCAAGCCAATCAGGGTGAAAGTTTGACTTTTGGTCAAACTTTCTAATTAAGACTAGAAACAAGATTAGATGACAGTAATTGTATATGAAAACTCTGTAATACTACTCCTGGCTCTTAAGAGCCACATTTTCGCCATGTTTGGGCCCCTATTCGACTCTTCTAAGCCTAATTCAGGCCAATAAGGGTCGGAAGTTTGACTTTTGGTCAAATTTCCCAATTAATACTATAAACAAGGTTAATTGGATATGATAGTACATAGAAACAATATAAAACTACTCCCAGATCTTGAGAACCATGTTTTCCCTATGTTTTCCCCTATTCGGAACTTATTATAAGGCCTAGTCCAATCGGAGTTGAAAGTTTGGCATTTGGTCAAACTATAAAATTAAGATTCGAAATAAGTTTAATAAATAATATTTGTACATCAAAACTATGCAATACCACTCTCGGCTCTTAAAAATCGCGTTTTCTCCCCATTTAGGCCATATTAAACTCTTATAAGGCCTAATTTAGGCCAATCGGGACTGAATGTTTGAGTTTGGTCAAACTTTCTAATTAAAACTAAAAACAAGGTTAATTAGTAGCATTTATAGATAGAAACTATATAGTACCACTCACAGCTCTTCAAAACCACGTTCCCCCCCCCTTAGGCCCTATTTGGCTCTTATAAGGCGTAATTCAAACCAATCGGGACTGAGAGTTTGACTTTTGGTCAAACTCCCCAATTAAGGCTAGAAATAAGGTTAACTGGTAGCATCGGTATATAGAAATAATATAATACCACTCTCGGCTCTTAAAAATCACATTTTCTCTCATTTGGGCCCTATTTGGCTCTTATATGGCCTAGTTCAGGCCAATCGGGATGAACGTTTTACTTTTGTCCAAACTTTCCAATTAAGACAAAAAACGAGATAATTTGTAGTAATTGTTTATATAAACTATGTAATACTAATCTCGGCTCTTGAACACTATGTTTTCCTCCCCGTTTTGCCCTACTCAAGTCTTATAAGGTCTAGTTCAGGCCAATCAGTGCTGAAAATTTAACTTTTACCAAACTTTCCCATTAACACTTGAAAACAAAGTTAGTTGGAGGTAATTATACATAGAATCTATATAATACAACTCCCAACTCTTGAGAACCACATTTTTCCCATGTTTGTTCCTTATTCGGCTCCAATAAGACCTAGTGTAGGCCAAAAGGGCTGAAAGTTTGGCTTTGGGTGAAACTTCCCAATTAAGACTTGAAATAAGTTTAACTGATAGTATTTGTATATAAAAACTATGTAAAACTACTCTCGACTCTTGAGAACCACATTCTCTTTATATTTGCTCCTTATTCGACCTCATATGGTCTAGTTCAGGCTAATTGGGGTTGAAAGTTTGAGTTTTAGTCAAACTTCTAGATTGAAACCCAAAACAAGGTTAATTAAATGCAATTGTGCATAGTAACTTTGTAATACTAAGTTTAATTTATAGTATTTGTACATAAAAACTATGTAATACCACTTTCGACAATTGAAAATCACGTTTTCTCCCAGTTTAGGCCATATTTGGCTCATATAAGGCTGAGTTCAGGCAAATCAGTGTTGAAAGTTTAACTTTTGATCAACCTTTTCAATTAAGATTAGAAATAAGTTTACTTGATAGTATTTATACATAAAAACTATGTAGTACAACTCCTGGCTCTTGAAAATCACGATTTCTCCCTATTCTAACTCTATTTAGCTCCTATATGGCCTAGTTCAAGCCAATCAGGGATGAAACTTTGATTTTTTAGTCAAACTTCCTAATTAAGACTAGTAGCAAGGTTAATTGACAGTAATTATGCGTAGTAACTATGTAATACTTCTCTTGGCTCTTAAGTTTTAGGTATTACAAACAAACTTAGACTTTTAAGGGAGCATGCAACCTAAAACATGATCTGTGTTTTCACAATTGAATCTATAACTATGAACATAAAAAGAATCCTAATATTCTAGTAAATAATTAAAATTACTACAGAAGAAAATAGAATTACATACCTTTTAGTTGTTATAGTAAACAACTAAAATTATCCCTTCGGATCTCTTGTGAGCAAGCACCACAAACGTTGTGCCTCTTTTAGTTGTTATAGTAAACAACTAAAATTATCCCTTCGGATCTCTTGGAAGCAAGCACCACAAATGTCGTGCCTCTGATGGAATCACACCCAACGATCCAAAAATTTAACTAAGTATGGATAAACTATCAAATAGTTCTTCCAAGAGGAGAAAAAGGAGGCTAATACTCAAGCCAAGAGGTTGTGAATTAGACTGAATCCCTAAGGCTCTATTTATAGCCTTAGATAGCCTCCAGTTTTCTTATCCCACCAATGTGGGACTAATTTCCCAAAGGAAATTTTGTTCTCCTTTTAGTTATACTTATTTTTGAATCTCGAGGGCAACCCAAAAGGACTATGCTGCTATCAATTATAGTTATTACTTAGACACCTAATCCAACAGTCTCCCACTTGGATAAGTCTAATAACTTCCTAATTGATCAGCAAATTGTAGCTTCCAAAAGCCATTGTCGAACTCTGACCTAGTCAGTTTCGTGTCCTAAGATAAGAGATCATATAATCCTTCGTTCTACAAGATATCATTTGAACATGAGACATGGAACATAATCAATCTCTTTGTCCAGTATTTTGTTTCCCGATTTCTGATTTGTACTGACATAGAACTACTAAATGAACACATCAATTTAGTCCTGGTCGGGCCCGACACTATATGTCAACTTCAAATCACCGAGGGGCCCAAAGATATCGCTTTTCCCGTTAGGGCAAAAAGAACGAATAAACTTTGACCTATATGCTTGCACCATTTACTCATCAAATCATGCACAACAATACGTTTTATAACATCAAGTTACTGATGCGTTTACATATTATCAACGCACAACTGACTTGTAAACCACAACTCATATATCTCCATTTAAAGATTATAAGATATTATCGTCTCAGAATTACTCGTGATAAATTCCATGAAGTAATTCTCTGAGCGTGGGTTAATCCAATACTTAAATCTCCATTTCAAAGTACTCATGAACATTGCAGCAATACCATTGCTATGTCTAAAACTCTTTAGACAATCCACAACTCTATTCATGACAGTCTTTATTCACTACTTACTTCCAAAAGTATGATCGACTGTGGAATTCGAATAATCAAATTATTCGGGAAGTAAAACATGCAAAAATGAAACACAATAATAAACAATTGACAAAAGGTAGTAAACAAACTCATAAATAATTCTCTATTATTTAATCACCAAAAGTCAATCACATTTACTTTGCTATAAGTTTCAAACTAACTATCTAACTGCTAAAACCAACATCATCTCTCAGACCAATGCTCCTAGCATGCTGATTGTGTTTAACCCTACTCAGACCCTTTGTGAGTGGATCTGCAGGATTATCTTCAGATGAAACCTTCCTCACTACAACGTGACCTTCTTCTATCTTGTGTCTGATAAAATGGTATTTTCTGTTAATATGTCTAGATCTGCCATGATCTCTTAGTTCTTTTGTTAATGCAACCGCTCCTTCATTATCACAGAAAATATCCATTGGCTCCTTGATGGTTGGCACAACTCCAAGATCTTCGATGAAGTTTTTCAACCAAATTGCCTCCTTTGATGCTTCGCTTACCGCTATGTACTCTGATTCACAAGTAGAATCAGCCACTGTGTCTTGCTTGGAACTTTTCCAAGTAACTGCTCCTCCGTTTAAGGTAAAGACCCAGCCAGATTGGGAACGGAAGTTGTCTCTATCTGTTTGAAAGCTGGCGTCACTATACCCAGTTACTCTCAATGTATCACAGCCACCAAGTACTAGGACCCAGTCCTTAGTCCTTCGCAGATACTTGAGAATATTCTTAACCGCTACCCAATGAGCTTTACCTGGATTTCCCTGATAAAAACGACTGACCATGCTCAAAGCAAAGGACACATCAGGACGAGTACATGTCATAGCATACATGATAGAACCAACAGCAGAAGCATATGGAATTCTACTCATTTCTGCTATCTCTTCATCTGTACTCGGACTTTGAGTCTTACTCATTTTGGTATTACTCTGGATGGGCAGTTCTCCTTTCTTGGAATTCTCCATACAGAAACGTTTCAGTACTTTATCCAAGTAGGTACTCTGATTAAGTCCAATTAGTCTTTTACTCCTGTCCCTTAAAATTCTTATTCCTAGAATGTAGGCAGCCTCTCCTAGATCCTTCATAGCGAAACACTTTCCAAGCCAAGACTTAACATCTTGCAAGGTTGGAATGTCATTTCCTATAAGAAGTATGTCATCAACATACAATACCAGGAAGGTGACTATGCTCCCACTAGCATTGACATATACACACGACTCATCCTCACTTCTAGAGAAACCAAACTCTTTGACTTTCTCATCGAAGCAAAGATTCCATCTGCGAGACGCTTGTTTTAATCCATAGATGGATTTCTCAAGCTTGCATACTCCATTGGGAAACTTTGCATCCACAAAACCTTCTGGCTGACTCATGTAAACATCCTCAGCCAACTTTCCGTTTAGGAAGGCAGTTTTGACATCCATCTGCCAAATTTCATAGTCATGAAACGCAGCTATGGCTAGCATTATCCTAATAGATTTTATCTTAGCCACTGGTGAGAAGGTCTCATCATAGTCAATCCCTGGGGTTTGAGTAAAGCCTTTCGCCACCAGTCGTGCTTTGAATGTGCTTACATTACCATCCATGTCGATCTTTTTCTTGAAGATCCATTTACAACCAACTGTCTTCCGACCAGGTTGTTGATCAACCAAGTTCCAAACTTGGTTGTCATACATAGACTTGATCTCGCTGTCCATTGCCTCTTTCCATTTGGCTGCCTCAGGGCCTGCCATGGCTTCCTTGTAGTTCGTCGGCTCATCCAAATTTACCAGTGTATTATCACTGATAAACGTGTCTCCATTTGCAGTTATATGGCAACCATAGAACTCAGTTGGCTTGCCAACTCTACTAGAACGCCTAAGAGGTAATGAAGTGTCAATGGGTTCAACTGGAATCTCTTCCTCTGGTTGAACCATAGCGGTTTCAAAGGTTCCTTCATCTGCTGACTCTTGAATTTCTTCAAGGTCAACGGTGCTCCCACTGTCCTCTTTGCATATGAGCTCTCTCTCTCGAAAGACTCCTCTCCATGCTACAAAGACCACGTTCTCACTAGGTCTGTAGAACAAATATCCAAATGACTTCTCTGTGGATAGCCGATGAAAACACATCGCTCACTACGAGGTTCAAGCTTGTCGTGAATTTCTCGTCTAACGAAAACTTCACAACCCCAAACCTTAATATGTGCTAACGAGGGAACTTTTCCTGTCCACATTTCGTGAGGTGTTTTGGCAACCTTCTTTGTTGGAACAAGATTAAGAATGTGGGCGGCAGTTTCTAAGGCATACCCCCAGAATGATATTGGAAGTGAAGCTCGACTCATCATGGAACGCACCATGTCTAATAAGGTTCGATTGCGTCTCTCAGCCACACCATTAAGTTGTGGTGTCCTAGGAGGTGTCAATTGTGAAACTATTCCACATTCCTTGAGATAGTCATGGAACTCGATACTAAGATACTCTCCGCCTCTATCTGATCGGAGCATCTTTATCTTCCTGCCTAATTGATTCTCGACTTCTTGTTTAAACTCTTTGAACTTTTTAAAGGTTTCAGACTTATGCTTTATTAAGTAGATATAACCATATCTGCTATAATCATCAGTAAAAGTCACATAGAATCGATTAGCATCCCTTGTGGCTGATCTGAAGGGTCCACACACGTCTGTGTGTATGAGATCCAACAAACCTTCACCTCTTTCACAAAATCCAGTGAAAGGTGATTTTGTCATCTTACCCAAAAGACAAGATTCGCATGTATCATCTGACCTTAGGTCAAATGATTCCAACACCCCATCCTTTTGAAGTTGAGCCATGCGTTTTTTGTTAATGTGTCCAAGACGGCAATGCCACAAGCACGCTTTGTCTACACCATTAGACGAATCAATTTGAAATACACTATTACCTAAGTTGTCTACACACATCACAGTTTCATACACACCATCACAAGGTAAAGCTTCAAAATAAAAAATGCCATTTTTATAAGCAGAAATAGAACCATTCTCATCATTAAAAGAATATCTAAAACCTCGTTTGAACAATGCATGAAAAGAGATAATGTTTCGTGTCATTTCTGACGAGTAGCAACAATTCAATAAATCTAAATTAACACCATTATTAAGCACTAGACTATAAACTCCAATCTTGGTGACAGGAGAAGATCGCCTATTCCCCATGATCAAGTTCATTCTACCATGCTCCACATCCTCACTTTTTCTTAGTCCCTGCAATACAGAGCAAATGTGAAACCCACATCCTGTATCAAGGACCCAAGAATCAGAAGATGTTGCGTTAATAGACGAAATAGTGTATATACCTGCAGTAGATGGTTTTACTTTCCCATCTTTTAAATCTTGCAGATACTTTGGGCAGCTTCGTTTCCAATGTCCTTTGTCGTTGCAATAGAAGCAAGTGGCCTCTTTAGGATCAGAGACAGGGGTAATATCAGAACTGGTTTTTACATGAGACTTTCCCTTCCAGTTTTGCTTGGGAGGACCTTTCCTCCTTTTCCCCTTTCCTTGCCCAATGGCCAGAACGGTAGTATTAGCAGGAGGGGGGGATCACTCTTTCCCTTCATCCCAGTTTCAGCTGTTCTCAGGAGGTTGTGCAATTGAGCCAATGTGGTCTCATTGTTGTTCAAATGATAGGTCAAGATGAACTGATCATAACAACTTGGCAATGAGTTCAAGACTATGTCAATAGCCAACTCATCATCAATATGCACATTTAGCCTCACAAGGCGTTCCACGTATCGCTGCATCCTTTGCACGTGGCCGCTGACAGACTCTCCGTCCTTCATCTTGCTTGATATGAGGGACTTTATTATCTCGTACTTTTCTTGACGAGCTCGCTTATGGTACTTTTCCATAAGGTCTTTGTTCATCTCGTACGGCCAGTAATCCTCATAGAATTTTTGCAGTTCAGGACTCATGGTAGCAACCATGATGCAAGCAACTTTTGTTGCATCCGTGTAGTGCTTCTTATAAGCAGCTAATTCTTCAGGAGTGGCCTTCTCTTCGTCAATTTCAACAAGTTCTTTGTCAAGGACATACTCCTTGTCCTCGAAACGAAGAGCCATTTTGATGTTGCGCATCCAGTCATTGTAGTTGGTGCCATCTAATGTCACCTTTGAGCAGATGTTCAACAAAGAAAAGTTGTGATTGGAGGAGGAGGAACCAGAAGCATCGTTAGGAGCAGACATTTCTAAAAGAAAGGTAGTTTGAGTTAGAAAAAAAAATAACCTTTAATATAACAACTCAAAATTGAAATATCGAGGCTAGGATCCAATTATGGAATTCACAACTTAGAAAAGGGATGCCGTAATCTAATTGCAAATTTCATACAGGTAAGTCTTTTGAGACTCATTGAAACTATTCAATGGCATGTTTAATCTCAGATTATGCTCTTACATTTGTGACTGGGATACCGAGGATCACAAACAAGATGTGAATAACCATGCAAATATACTTGGTAACTTTCATGTCATTTATCATCTCAATTGATGTGCTGGTAAACCACACACGCTCCATCAACAATAACAATTTATAAGATACCCATTACTGCTCTTTATTAGTCCCTATTAGTGTGCTGGTTAACCACACACGCTCCACTAATGACTTATAAGGTGTAATGTGCAATTTCATGGGTTAACATACAATTTCACATTTTTTTCTTAAAGTAACTAAGATTGGGAATAAAATTTAGTTACCTTTTATTATCATTATACCTTTAATGAGAATCAATGTATATATGGTAAATAAAATTTAGTTACCTTTTATTATCATTATACCTTTAATGAGAATCAATATATATATGGTAAATAAAATTTAGTTACCTTTTATTCTCATTATACCTTTAATGAGAATCAATATATATATGGTAAATAAAATTTAGTTACCTTTTATCAATTCAACAATTATAGCAAATTCAATTGAAAACAAACCTGCTCTGATACCACTGATGAGTTTTAGGTATTACAAACAAACTTAGACTTTTAAGGGAGCATGCAACCTAAAACATGATCTGTGTTTTCACAATTGAATCTATAACTATGAACATAAAAAGAATCCTAATATTCTAGTAAATAATTAAAATTACTACAGAAGAAAATAGAATTACATACCTTTTAGTTGTTATAGTAAACAACTAAAATTATCACTTCGGATCTCTTGTGAGCAAGCACCACAAACGTTGTGCCTCTTTTAGTTGTTATAGTAAACAACTAAAATTATCCCTTCGGATCTCTTGGAAGCAAGCACCACAAATGTCGTGCCTCTGATGGAATCACACCCAACGATCCAAAAATTTAACTAAGTATGGATAAACTATCAAATAGTTCTTCCAAGAGGAGAAAAAGGAGGCTAATACTCAAGCCAAGAGGTTGTGAATTAGACTGAATCCCTAAGGCTCTATTTATAGCCTTGGATAGCCTCCAGTTTTCTTATCCCACCAATGTGGGACTAATTTCCCAAAGGAAATTTTGTTCTCCTTTTAGTTATACTTATTTTTGAATCTCGAGGGCAACCCAAAAGGACTATGCTGCTATCAATTATAGTTATTACTTAGACACCTAATCCAACAGTCTCCCACTTGGATAAGTCTAATAACTTCCTAATTGATCAGCAAATTGTAGCTTCCAAAAGCCATTGTCGAACTCTGACCTAGTCAGTTTCGTGTCCTAAGATAAGAGATCATATAATCCTTCGTTCTACAAGATATCATTTGAACATGAGACATGGAACATAATCAATCTCTTTGTCCAGTATTTTGTTTCCCGATTTCTGATTTGTACTGACATAGAACTACTAAATGAACACATCAATTTAGTCCTGGTCGGGCCCGACACTATATGTCAACTTCAAATCACCGAGGGGCCCAAAGATATCGCTTTTCCCGTTAGGGCAAAAAGAACGAATAAACTTTGACCTATATGCTTGCACCATTTACTCATCAAATCATGCACAACAATACGTTTTATAACATCAAGTTACTGATGCGTTTACATATTATCAACGCACAACTGACTTGTAAACCACAACTCATATATCTCCATTTAAAGATTATAAGATATTATCGTCTCAGAATTACTCGTGATAAATTCCATGAAGTAATTCTCTGAGCGTGGGTTAATCCAATACTTAAATCTCCATTTCAAAGTACTCATGAACATTGCAGCAATACCATTGCTATGTCTAAAACTCTTTAGACAATCCACAACTCTATTCATGACAGTCTTTATTCACTACTTACTTCCAAAAGTATGATCGACTGTGGAATTCGAATAATCAAATTATTCGGGAAGTAAAACATGCAAAAATGAAACACAATAATAAACAATTGACAAAAGGTAGTAAACAAACTCATAAATAATTCTCTATTATTTAATCACCAAAAGTCAATCACATTTACTTTGTTATAAGTTTCAAACTAACTATCTAACTGCTAAAACCAACATCATCTCTCAGACCAATGCTCCTAGCATGCTGATTGTGTTTAACCCTACTCAGACCCTTTGTGAGTGGATCTGCAGGATTATCTTCAGATGAAACCTTCCTCACTAAAACGTGACCTTCTTCTATCTTGTGTCTGATAAAATGGTATTTTTGTTAATATGTCTAGATCTGCCATGATCTCTTGGTTCTTTTGTTAATGCAACCGCTCCTTCATTATCACAGAAAATATCCATTGGCTCCTTGATGGTTGGCACAACTCCAAGATCTTCGATGAAGTTTTTCAACCAAATTGCCTCCTTTGATGCTTCGCTTACCGCTATGTACTCTGATTCACAAGTAGAATCAGCCACTGTGTCTTGCTTGGAACTTTTCCAAGTAACTGCTCCTCCGTTTAAGGTAAAGACCCAGCCAGATTGGGAACGGAAGTTGTCTCTATCTGTTTGAAAGCTGGCGTCACTATACCCAGTTACTCTCAATGTATCACAGCCACCAAGTACTAGGACCCAGTCCTTAGTCCTTCGCAGATACTTGAGAATATTCTTAACCGCTACCCAATGAGCTTTACCTGGATTTCCCTGATAACGACTGACCATGCTCAAAGCAAAGGACACATCAGGACGAGTACATGTCATAGCATACATGATAGAACCAACAGCAGAAGCATATGGAATTCTACTCATTTCTGCTATCTCTTCATCTGTACTCGGACTTTGAGTCTTACTCATTTTGGTATTACTCTGGATGGGCAGTTCTCCTTTCTTGGAATTCTCCATACAGAAACGTTTCAGTACTTTATCCAAGTAGGTACTCTGATTAAGTCCAATTAGTCTTTTACTCCTGTCCCTTAAAATTCTTATTCCTAGAATGTAGGCAGCCTCTCCTAGATCCTTCATAGCGAAACACTTTCCAAGCCAAGACTTAACATCTTGCAAGGTTGGAATGTCATTTCCTATAAGAAGTATGTCATCAACATACAATACCAGGAAGGTGACTATGCTCCCACTAGCATTGACATATACACACGACTCATCCTCACTTCTAGAGAAACCAAACTCTTAGACTTTCTCATCGAAGCAAAGATTCCATCTGCGAGACGCTTGTTTTAATCCATAGATGGATTTCTCAAGCTTGCATACTCCATTGGGAAACTTTGCATCCACAAAACCTTCTGGCTGACTCATGTAAACATCCTCAGCCAACTTTCCGTTTAGGAAGGCAGTTTTGACATCCATCTGCCAAATTTCATAGTCATGAAACGCAGCTATGGCTAGCATTATCCTAATAGATTTTATCTTAGCCACTGGTGAGAAGGTCTCATCATAGTCAATCCCTGGGGTTTGAGTAAAGCCTTTCGCCACCAGTCGTGCTTTGAATGTGCTTACATTACCATCCATGTCGATCTTTTTCTTGAAGATCCATTTACAACCAACTGTCTTCCGACCAGGTTGTTGATCAACCAAGTTCCAAACTTGGTTGTCATACATAGACTTGATCTCGCTGTCCATTGCCTCTTTCCATTTGGCTGCCTCAGGGCCTGCCATGGCTTCCTTGTAGTTCGTCGGCTCATCCAAATTTACCAGTGTATTGTCACTGATAAACGTGTCTCCATTTGCAGTTATATGGCAACCATAGAACTCAGTTGGCTTGCCAACTCTACTAGAACGCCTAAGAGGTAATGAAGTGTCAATGGGTTCAACTGGAATCTCTTCCTCTAGTTGAACCATAGCGGTTTCAAAGGTTCCTTCATCTGCTGACTCTTGAATTTCTTCAAGGTCAACGGTGCTCCCACTGTCCTCTTTGCATATGAGCTCTCTCTCTCGAAAGACTCCTCTCCGTGCTACAAAGACCACGTTCTCACTAGGTCTGTAGAACAAATATCCAAATGACTTCTTCTGTGGATAGCCGATGAAAACACATCGCTCACTACGAGGTTCAAGCTTGTCGTGAATTTCTCGTCTAACGAAAACTTCACAACCCCAAACCTTAATATGTGCTAACGAGGGAACTTTTCCTGTCCACATTTCGTGAGGTGTTTTGGCAACCTTCTTTGTTGGAACAAGATTAAGAATGTGGGCGGCAGTTTCTAAGGCATACCCCCAGAATGATATTGGAAGTGAAGCTCGACTCATCATGGAACGCACCATGTCTAACAAGGTTCGATTGCGTCTCTCAGCCACACCATTAAGTTGTGGTGTCCTAGGAGGTGTCAATTGTGAAACTATTCCACATTCCTTGAGATAGTCATGGAACTCGATACTAAGATACTCTCCGCCTCTATCTGATCGGAGCATCTTTATCTTCCTGCCTAATTGATTCTCGACTTCTTGTTTAAACTCTTTGAACTTTTCAAAGGTTTCAGACTTATGCTTTATTAAGTAGATATAACCATATCTGCTATAATCATCAGTAAAAGTCACATAGAATCGATTAGCATCCCTTGTGGCTGATCTGAAGGGTCCACACACGTCTGTGTGTATGAGATCCAACAAACCTTCACCTCTTTCACAAAATCCAGTGAAAGGTGATTTTGTCATCTTACCCAAAAGACAAGATTCGCATGTATCATCTGACCTTAGGTCAAATGATTCCAACACCCCATCCTTTTGAAGTTGAGCCATGCGTTTTTTGTTAATGTGTCCAAGACGGCAATGCCACAAGCACGCTTTGTCTACACCATTAGACGAATCAATTTGAAATACACTATTACCTAAGTTGTCTACACACATCACAGTTTCATACACACCATCACAAGGTAAAGCTTCAAAATAAAAAATGCCATTTTTATAAGCAGAAATAGAACCATTCTCATCATTAAAAGAATATCTAAAACCTCGTTTGAACAATGCATGAAAAGAGATAATGTTTCGTGTCATTTCTGACGAGTAGCAACAATTCAATAAATCTAAATTAATACCATTATTAAGCACTAGACTATAAACTCCAATCTTGGTGACAGGTGAAGATCGCCTATTCCCCATGATCAAGTTCATTCTACCATGCTCCACATCCTCACTTTTCTTAGTCCCTGCAATACAGAGCAAATGTGAAACCCACATCCTGTATCAAGGACCCAAGAATCAGAAGATGTTGCGTTAAAAGACGAAATAGTGTATATACCTGCAGTAGATGGTTTTACTTTCCCATCTTTTAAATCTTGCAGATACTTTGGGCAGCTTCGTTTCCAATGTCCTTTGTCGTTGCAATAGAAGCAAGTGGCCTCTTTAGGATCAGAGACAGGGGTAATATCAGAACTGGTTTTTACATGAGACTTTCCCTTCCAGTTTTGCTTGGGAGGACCTTTCCTCTTTTCCCCTTTCCTTGCCCAATGGCCAGAACGGTAGTATTAGCAGGAGTGGGGGGATCACTCTTTCCCTTCATCCCAGTTTCAGCTGTTCTCAGGAGGTTGTGCAATTGAGCCAATGTGGTCTCATTGTTGTTCAAATGATAGGTCAAGATGAACTGATCATAACAACTTGGCAATGAGTTCAAGACTATGTCAATAGCCAACTCATCATCAATATGCACATTTAGCCTCACAAGGCGTTCCACGTATCGCTGCATCCTTTGCACGTGGCCGCTGACAGACTCTCCGTCCTTCATCTTGCTTGATATGAGGGACTTTACTATCTCGTACTTTTCTTGACGAGCTCGCTTATGGTACTTTTCCATAAGGTCTTTGTTCATCTCGTACGGCCAGTAATCCTCATAGAATTTTTGCAGTTCAGGACTCATGGTAGCAACCATGATGCAAGCAACTTTTGTTGCATCCGTGTAGTGCTTCTTATAAGCAGCTAATTCTTCAGGAGTGGCCTTCTCTTCGTCAATTTCAACAAGTTCTTTGTCAAGGACATACTCCTTGTCCTCGAAACGAAGAGCCATTTTGATGTTGCGCATCCAGTCATTGTAGTTGGTGCCATCTAATGTCACCTTTGAGCAGATGTTCAACAAAGAAAAGTTGTGATTGGAGGAGGAGGAACCAGAAGCATCGTTAGGAGCAGACATTTCTAAAAGAAAGGTAGTTTGAGTTAGAAAAAAAAATAACCTTTAATATAACAACTCAAAATTGAAATATCGAGGCTAGGATCCAATTATGGAATTCACAACTTAGAAAAGGGATGCCGTAATCTAATTGCAAATTTCATACAGGTAAGTCTTTTGAGACTCATTGAAACTATTCAATGGCATGTTTAATCTCAGATTATGCTCTTACATTTGTGACTGGGATACCGAGGATCACAAACAAGATGTGAATAACCATGCAAATATACTTGGTAACTTTCATGTCATTTATCATCTCAATTGATGTGCTGGTAAACCACACACGCTCCATCAACAAAACAATTTATAAGATACCCATTATTGCTCTTTATTAGTCCCTATTAGTGTGCTGGTTAACCACACACGCTCCACTAATGACTTATAAGGTGTAATGTGCAATTTCATGGGTTAACATACAATTTCACATTTTTTTTCTTAAAGTAACTAAGATTGGGAATAAAATTTAGTTACCTTTTATTATCATTATACCTTTAATGAGAATCAATGTATATATGGTAAATAAAATTTAGTTACCTTTTATTATCATTATACCTTTAATGAGAATCAATATATATATGGTAAATAAAATTTAGTTACCTTTTATTCTCATTATACCTTTAATGAGAATCAATATATATATGGTAAATAAAATTTAGTTACCTTTTATCAATTCAACAATTATAGCAAATTCAATTGAAAACAAACCTGCTCTGATACCACTGATGAGTTTTAGGTATTACAAACAAACTTAGACTTTTAAGGGAGCATGCAACCTAAAACATGATCTGTGTTTTCACAATTGAATCTATAACTATGAACATAAAAAGAATCCTAATATTCTAGTAAATAATTAAAATTACTACAGAAGAAAATAGAATTACATACCTTTTAGTTGTTATAGTAAACAACTAAAATTATCCCTTCGGATCTCTTGTGAGTAAGCACCACAAACGTTGTGCCTCTTTTAGTTGTTATAGTAAACAACTAAAATTATCCCTTCGGATCTCTTGGAAGCAAGCACCACAAATGTCGTGCCTCTGATGGAATCACACCCAACGATCCAAAAATTTAACTAAGTATGGATGAACTATCAAAGAGTTCTTCCAAGAGGAGAAAAAGGAGGCTAATACTCAAGCCAAGAGGTTGTGAATTAGACTGAATCCCTAAGGCTCTATTTATAGCCTTGGATAGCCTCCAGTTTTCTTATCCCACCAATGTGGGACTAATTTCCCAAAGGAAATTTTGTTCTCCTTTTAGTTATACTTATTTTTGAATCTCGAGGGCAACCCAAAAGGACTATGCTGCTATCAATTATAGTTATTACTTAGACACCTAATCCAACAGTCTCCCACTTGGATAAGTCTAATAACTTCCTAATTGATCAGCAAATTGTAGCTTCCAAAAGCCATTGTCGAACTCTGACCTAGTCAGTTTCGTGTCCTAAGATAAGAGATCATATAATCCTTCGTTCTACAAGATATCATTTGAACATGAGACATGGAACATAATCAATCTCTTTGTCCAGTATTTTGTTTCCCGATTTCTGATTTGTACTGACATAGAACTACTAAATGAACACATCAATTTAGTCCTGGTCGGGCCCGACACTATATGTCAACTTCAAATCACCGAGGGGCCCAAAGATATCGCTTTTCCCGTTAGGGCAAAAAGAACGAATAAACTTTGACCTATATGCTTGCACCATTTACTCATCAAATCATGCACAACAATACGTTTTATAACATCAAGTTACTGATGCGTTTACATATTATCAACGCACAACTGACTTGTAAACCACAACTCATATATCTCCATTTAAAGATTATAAGATATTATCGTCTCAGAATTACTCGTGATAAATTCCATGAAGTAATTCTCTGAGCGTGGGTTAATCCAATACTTAAATCTCCATTTCAAAGTACTCATGAACATTGCAGCAATACCATTGCTATGTCTAAAACTCTTTAGACAATCCACAACTCTATTCATGACAGTCTTTATTCACTACTTACTTCCAAAAGTATGATCGACTGTGGAATTCGAATAATCAAATTATTCGGGAAGTAAAACATGCAAAAATGAAACACAATAATAAACAATTGACAAAAGGTAGTAAACAAACTCATAAATAATTCTCTATTATTTAATCACCAAAAGTCAATCACATTTACTTTGTTATAAGTTTCAAACTAACTATCTAACTGCTAAAACCAACATCATCTCTCAGACCAATGCTCCTAGCATGCTGATTGTGTTTAACCCTACTCAGACCCTTTGTGAGTGGATCTGCAGGATTATCTTCAGATGAAACCTTCCTCACTAAAACGTGACCTTCTTCTATCTTGTGTCTGATAAAATGGTATTTTCTGTTAATATGTCTAGATCTGCTATGATCTCTTGGTTCTTTTGTTAATGCAACCGCTCCTTCATTATCACAGAAAATATCCATTGGCTCCTTGATGGTTGGCACAACTCCAAGATCTTCGATGAAGTTTTTCAACCAAATTGCCTCCTTTGATGCTTCGCTTACCGCTATGTACTCTGATTCACAAGTAGAATCAGCCACTGTGTCTTGCTTGGAACTTTTCAAGTAACTGCTCCTCCGTTTAAGGTAAAGACCCAGCCAGATTGGGAACGGAAGTTGTCTCTATCTGTTTGAAAGCTGGCGTCACTATACCCAGTTACTCTCAATGTATCACAGCCACCAAGTACTAGGACCCAGTCCTTAGTCCTTCGCAGATACTTGAGAATATTCTTAACCGCTACCCAATGAGCTTTACCTGGATTTCCCTGATAACGACTGACCATGCTCAAAGCAAAGGACACATCAGGACGAGTACATGTCATAGCATACATGATAGAACCAACAGCAGAAGCATATGGAATTCTACTCATTTCTGCTATCTCTTCATCTGTACTCGGACTTTGAGTCTTACTCATTTTGGTATTACTCTGGATGGGCAGTTCTCCTTTCTTGGAATTCTCCATACAGAAACGTTTCAGTACTTTATCCAAGTAGGTACTCTGATTAAGTCCAATTAGTCTTTTACTCCTGTCCCTTAAAATTCTTATTCCTAGAATGTAGGCAGCCTCTCCTAGATCCTTCATAGCGAAACACTTTCCAAGCCAAGACTTAACATCTTGCAAGGTTGGAATGTCATTTCCTATAAGAAGTATGTCATCAACATACAATACCAGGAAGGTGACTATGCTCCCACTAGCATTGACATATACACACGACTCATCCTCACTTCTAGAGAAACCAAACTCTTAGACTTTCTCATCGAAGCAAAGATTCCATCTGCGAGACGCTTGTTTTAATCCATAGATGGATTTCTCAAGCTTGCATACTCCATTGGGAAACTTTGCATCCACAAAACCTTCTGGCTGACTCATGTAAACATCCTCAGCCAACTTTCCGTTTAGGAAGGCAGTTTTGACATCCATCTGCCAAATTTCATAGTCATGAAACGCAGCTATGGCTAGCATTATCCTAATAGATTTTATCTTAGCCACTGGTGAGAAGGTCTCATCATAGTCAATCCCTGGGGTTTGAGTAAAGCCTTTCGCCACCAGTCGTGCTTTGAATGTGCTTACATTACCATCCATGTCGATCTTTTTCTTGAAGATCCATTTACAACCAACTGTCTTCCGACCAGGTTGTTGATCAACCAAGTTCCAAACTTGGTTGTCATACATAGACTTGATCTCGCTGTCCATTGCCTCTTTCCATTTGGCTGCCTCAGGGCCTGCCATGGCTTCCTTGTAGTTCGTCGGCTCATCCAAATTTACCAGTGTATTATCACTGATAAACATGTCTCCATTTGCAGTTATATGGCAACCATAGAACTCAGTTGGCTTGCCAACTCTACTAGAACGCCTAAGAGGTAATGAAGTGTCAATGGGTTCAACTGGAATCTCTTCCTCTGGTTGAACCATAGCGGTTTCAAAGGTTCCTTCATCTGCTGACTCTTGAATTTCTTCAAGGTCAACGGTGCTCCCACTGTCCTCTTTGCATATGAGCTCTCTCTCTCGAAAGACTCCTCTCCATGCTACAAAGACCACGTTCTCACTAGGTCTGTAGAACAAATATCCAAATGACTTCTTCTGTGGATAGCCGATGAAAACACATCGCTCACTACGAGGTTCAAGCTTGTCGTGAATTTCTCGTCTAACGAAAACTTCACAACCCCAAACCTTAATATGTGCTAACGAGGGAACTTTCCTGTCCACATTTCGTGAGGTGTTTGGCAACCTTCTTTGTTGGAACAAGATTAAGAATGTGGGCGGCAGTTTCTAAGGCATACCCCCAGAATGATATTGGAAGTGAAGCTCGACTCATCATGGAACGCACCATGTCTAACAAGGTTCGATTGCGTCTCTCAGCCACACCATTAAGTTGTGGTGTCCTAGGAGGTGTCAATTGTGAAACTATTCCACATTCCTTGAGATAGTCATGGAACTCGATACTAAGATACTCTCCGCCTCTATCTGATCGGAGCATCTTTATCTTCCTACCTAATTGATTCTCGACTTCTTGTTTAAACTCTTTGAACTTTTTAAAGGTTTCAGACTTATGCTTTATTAAGTAGATATAACCATATCTGCTATAATCATCAGTAAAAGTCACATAGAATCGATTAGCATCCCTTGTGGCTGATCTGAAGGGTCCACACACGTCTGTGTGTATGAGATCCAACAAACCTTCACCTCTTTCACAAAATCCAGTGAAAGGTGATTTTGTCATCTTACCCAAAAGACAAGATTCGCATGTATCATCTGACCTTAGGTCAAATGATTCCAACACCCCATCCTTTGAAGTTGAGCCATGCGTTTTTTGTTAATGTGTCCAAGACGGCAATGCCACAAGCACGCTTTGTCTACACCATTAGACGAATCAATTTGAAATACACTATTACCTAAGTTGTCTACACACATCACAGTTTCATACACACCATCACAAGGTAAAGCTTCAAAATAAAAAATGCCATTTTTATAAGCAGAAATAGAACCATTCTCATCATTAAAAGAATATCTAAAACCTCGTTTGAACAATGCATGAAAAGAGATAATGTTTCGTGTCATTCTGACGAGTAGCAACAATTCAATAAATCTAAATTAACACCATTATTAAGCACTAGACTATAAACTCCAATCTTGGTGACAGGAGAAGATCGCCTATTCCCCATGATCAAGTTCATTCTACCATGCTCCACATCCTCACTTTTTCTTAGTCCCTGCAATACAGAGCAAATGTGAAACCCACATCCTGTATCAAGGACCCAAGAATCAGAAGATGTTGCGTTAATAGACGAAATAGTGTATATACCTGCAGTAGATGGTTTTACTTTCCCATCTTTTAAATCTTGCAGATACTTTGGGCAGCTTCGTTTCCAATGTCCTTTGTCGTTGCAATAGAAGCAAGTGGCCTCTTAGGATCAGAGACAGGGGTAATATCAGAACTGGTTTTACATGAGACTTTCCCTTCCAGTTTTGCTTGGGAGGACCTTTCCTCCTTTTCCCCTTTCCTTGCCCAATGGCCAGAACGGTAGTATTAGCAGGAGGGGGGGGATCACTCTTTCCCTTCATCCCAGTTTCAGCTGTTCTCAGGAGGTTGTGCAATTGAGCCAATGTGGTCTCATTGTTGTTCAAATGATAGGTCAAGATGAACTGATCATAACAACTTGGCAATGAGTTCAAGACTATGTCAATAGCCAACTCATCATCAATATGCACATTTAGCCTCACAAGGCGTTCCACGTATCGCTGCATCCTTTGCACGTGGCCGCTGACAGACTCTCCGTCCTTCATCTTGCTTGATATGAGGGACTTTACTATCTCGTACTTTTCTGACGAGCTCGCTATGGTACTTTTCCATAAGGTCTTTGTTCATCTCGTACGGCCAGTAATCCTCATAGAATTTTTGCAGTTCAGGACTCATGGTAGCAACCATGATGCAAGCAACTTTTGTTGCATCCGTGTAGTGCTTTTATAAGCAGCTAATTCTTCAGGAGTGGCCTTCTCTTCGTCAATTTCAACAAGTTCTTTGTCAAGGACATACTCCTTGTCTCGAAACGAAGAGCCATTTGATGTTGCGCATCCAGTCATTGTAGTTTGTGCCATCTAATGTCACCTTTGAGCAGATGTTCAACAAAGAAAAGTTGTGATTGGAGGAGGAGGAACCAGAAGCATCGTTAGGAGCAGACATTTCTAAAAGAAAGGTAGTTGAGTTAGAAAAAAAAATAACCTTTAATATAACAACTCAAAATTGAAATATCGAGGCTAGGATCCAATTATGGAATTCACAACTTAGAAAAGGGATGCCGTAATCTAATTGCAAATTTCATACAGGTAAGTCTTTTGAGACTCATTGAAACTATTCAATGGCATGTTTAATCTCAGATTATGCTCTACATTTTGTGACTGGGATACCGAGGATCACAAACAAGATGTGAATAACCATGCAAATATACTTGGTAACTTTCATGTCATTTATCATCTCAATTGATGTGCTGGGAAACCACAACACGCTCCATCAACAATAACAATTTATAAGATACCCATTACTGCTCTTTATAGTCCTATTAGTGTGCTGGTTAACCACACACGCTCCACTAATGACTTATAAGGTGTAATGTGCAATTTCATGGGTTAAACATACAATTTCACATTTTTTTTCTTAAAGTAACTAAGATTGGGAATAAAATTTAGTTACCTTTTATTATCATTATACCTTTAATGAGAATCAATGTATATATGGTAAATAAAATTAGTTACCTTTATATCATTATACCTTTAATGAGAATCAAATATATATGGAAATAAAATTAGTTACCTTTTATTCTCATTATACCTTTAATGAGAATCAATATATATATGGTAAATAAAATTTAGTTACCTTTATCAATTCAACAATTATAGCAAATTCAATTGAAAACAACCTGCTCTGATACCACTGATGAGTTTTAGGTATTACAAACAAACTTAGACTTTTTAAGGGAGCATGCAACCTAAAACATGATCTGTGTTTTCACAATTGAATCTATAACTGATGAACATAAAAGAATCCTAATATTCTAGTAATATTAAAATTACTACAGAAGAAAATAGAATTACATACCTTTTAGTTGTTATAGTAAACAACTAAAATTATCCCTTCGGATATCTCTGTGAGCAAGCACACAAACGTTGTGCCTCTTTTAGTTGTTATAGTAAACAACTAAAATTATCCCTTCGGATCTCTTGGAAGCAAGCACCACAAATGTCGTGCCTCTGATGGAATCACACCCAACGATCCAAAAATTTAACTAAGTATGGATGAACTATCAAAGAGTTCTTCCAAGAGGAGGAAAAAGGAGGCTAATACTCAAGCCAAGAGGTTGTGAATTAGACTGAATCCTTAAGGCTCTATTTATAGCCTTGGATAGCCTCCAGTTTTCTTATCCCACCAATGGGACTAATTTCCCAAAGGAAATTTTGTTCTCCTTTTAGTTATACTTATTTTGAATCTCGAGGGCAACCCAAAAGGACTATGCTGCTATCAATTATAGTTATTACTTAGACACCTAATCCAACA
>JAVJIF010030203.1:0-293802 GCA_038442645.1 Agave tequilana
TTAAGGGAGCATGCAACCTAAAACATGATCTGTGTTTTCACAATTGAATCTATAACTATGAACATAAAAAGAATCCTAATATTCTAGTAAATAATTAAAATTACTACAGAAGAAAATAGAATTACATACCTTTTAGTTGTTATAGTAAACAACTAAAATTTTCCCTTCAGATCTCTTGGAAACAAGCACCACAAACGTCGTGCCTCTTTTAGTTGTTATAGTAAACAACTAAAATTATCCCTTCAGATCTCTTGGAAGCAAGCACCACAAATGTCGTGCCTCTGATGGAATCACACCCAACGATCCAAAAATTTAACTAAGTATGGATGAACTATCAAAGAGTTCTTCCAAGAGGAGAAAAAGGAGGCTAATACTCAAGCCAAGAGGTTGTGAATTAGACTGAATCCCTAAGGCTCTATTTATAGCCTTGGATAGCCTCCAGTTTTCTTATCCCACCAATGTGGGACTAATTTCCCAAAGGAAATTTTGTTCTCCTTTTAGTTATACTTATTTTTGAATCTCGAGGGCAACCCAAAAGGACTATGCTGTTATCAATTATAGTTATTACTTAGACACCTAATCCAACAGTCTCCCACTTGGATAAGTCTAATAACTTCCTAATTGATCAGCAAATTGTAGCTTCCAAAAGCCATTGTCGAACTCTGACCTAGTCAGTTTCGTGTCCTAAGATAAGAGATCATATAATCCTTCGTTCTACAAGATATCATTTGAACATGAGACATGGAACATAATCAATCTCTTTGTCCAGTATTTTGTTTCCCGATTTCTGATTTGTACTGACATAGAACTACTAAATGAACACATCAATTTAGTCCTGGTCGGGCCCGACACTATATGTCAACTTCAAATCACCGAGGGGCCCAAAGATATCGCTTTTCCCGTTAGGGCAAAAGGAACGAATAAACTTTGACCTATATGCTTGCACCATTTACTCATCAAATCATGCACAACAATACGTTTTATAACATCAAGTTACTGATGCGTTTACATATTATCAACGCACAACTGACTTGTAAACCACAACTCATATATCTCCATTTAAAGATTATAAGATATTATCGTCTCAGAATTACTCGTGATAAATTCCATGAAGTAATTCTCTGAGCGTGGGTTAATCCAATACTTAAATCTCCATTTCAAAGTACTCATGAACATTGCAGCAATACCATTGCTATGTCTAAAACTCTTTAGACAATCCACAACTCTATTCATGACAGTCTTTATTCACTACTTACTTCCAAAAGTATGATCGACTGTGGAATTCGAATAATCAAATTATTCGGGAAGTAAAACATGCAAAATGAAACACAATAATAAACAATTGACAAAAGGTAGTAAACAAACTCATAAATAATTCTCTATTATTTAATCACCAAAAGTCAATCACATTTACTTTGTTATAAGTTTCAAACTAACTATCTAACTGCTAAAACCAACATCATCTCTCAGACCAATGCTCCTAGCATGCTGATTGTGTTTAACCCTACTCAGACCCTTTGTGAGTGGATCTGCAGGATTATCTTCAGATGAAACCCTCCTCACTACAACGTGACCTTCTTCTACCTTGTGTCTGATAAAATGGTATTTTCTGTCAATATGTCTAGATCTGCTATGATCTCTTGGTTCTTTGTTAATGCAACCGCTCCTTCATTATCACAGAAAATATCCATTGGCTCCTTGATGGTTGGCACAACTCCAAGATCTTCGATGAACTTTTTCAACCAAATTGCCTCCTTTGATGCTTCGCTTACCGCTATGTACTCTGATTCACAAGTAGAATCAGCCACTGTGTCTTGCTTGGAACTTTTCCAAGTAACTGCTCCTCCATTTAAGGTAAAGACCCAGCCAGATTGGGAACGGAAGTTGTCTCTATCTGTTTGAAAGCTGGCGTCACTATACCCAGTTACTCTCAATGTATCACAGCCACCAAGTACTAGGACCCAGTCCTTAGTCCTTCGCAGATACTTGAGAATATTCTTAACCGCTACCCAATGAGCTTTACCTGGATTTCCCTGATAACGACTGACCATGCTCAAAGCAAAGGACACATCAGGACGAGTACATGTCATAGCATACATGATAGAACCAACAGCAGAAGCATACGGAATTCTACTCATTTCTGCTATCTCTTCATCTGTACTCGGACTTGAGTCTTACTCATTTTGGTATTACTCTGGATGGGCAGTTCTCCTTTCTTGGAATTCTCCATACAGAAACGTTTCAGTACTTTATCCAAGTAGGTACTCTGATTAAGTCCAATTAGTCTTTTACTCCTGTCCCTTAAAATTCTTATTCCTAGAATGTAGGCAGCCTCTCCTAGATCCTTCATAGCGAAACACTTTCCAAGCCAAGACTTAACATCTTGCAAGGTTGGAATGTCATTTCCTATAAGAAGTATGTCATCAACATACAATACCAGGAAGGTGACTATGCTCCCACTAGCATTGACATATACACACGACTCATCCTCACTTCTAGAGAAACCAAACTCTTTGACTTTCTCATCGAAGCAAAGATTCCATCTGCGAGACGCTTGTTTTAATCCATAGATGGATTTCTCAAGCTTGCATACTCCATTGGGAAACTTTGCATCCACAAAACCTTCTGGCTGACTCATGTAAACATCCTCAGCCAACTTTCCGTTTAGGAAGGCAGTTTTGACATCCATCTGCCAAATTTCATAGTCATGAAACGCAGCTATGGCTAGCATTATCCTAATAGATTTTATCTTAGCCACTGGTGAGAAGGTCTCATCATAGTCAATCCCTGGGGTTTGAGTAAAGCCTTTCGCCACCAGTCGTGCTTTGAATGTGCTTACATTACCATCCATGTCGATCTTTTTCTTGAAGATCCATTTACAACCAACTGTCTTCCGACCAGGTTGTTGATCAACCAAGTTCCAAACTTGGTTGTCATACATAGACTTGATCTCGCTGTCCATTGCCTCTTTCCATTTGGCTGCCTCAGGGCCTGCCATGGCTTCCTTGTAGTTCGTCGGCTCATCCAAATTTACCAGTGTATTGTCACTGATAAACGTGTCTCCATTTGCAGTTATATGGCAACCATAGAACTCAGTTGGCTTGCCAACTCTACTAGAACGCCTAAGAGGTAATGAAGTGTCAATGGGTTCAACTGGAATCTCTTCCTCTGGTTGAACCATAGCGGTTTCAAAGGTTCCTTCATCTGCTGACTCTTGAATTTCTTCAAGGTCAAACGGTGCTCCCACTGTCCTCTTTGCATATGAGCTCTCTCTCTCGAAAGACTCCTCTCCGTGCTACAAAGACCACGTTCTCACTAGGTCTGTAGAACAAATATCCAAATGACTTCTTCTGTGGATAGCCGATGAAAACACATCGCTCACTACGAGGTTCAAGCTTGTCGTGAATTTCTCGTCTAACGAAAACTTCACAACCCCAAACCTTAATATGTGCTAACGAGGGAACTTTTCCTGTCCACATTTCGTGAGGTGTTTTGGCAACCTTCTTTGTTGGAACAAGATTAAGAATGTGGGCGGCAGTTTCTAAGGCATACCCCCAGAATGATATTGGAAGTGAAGCTCGACTCATCATGGAACGCACCATGTCTAACAAGGTTCGATTGCGTCTCTCAGCCACACCATTAAGTTGTGGTGTCCTAGGAGGTGTCAATTGTGAAACTATTCCACATTCCTTGAGATAGTCATGGAACTCGATACTAAGATACTCTCCGCCTCTATCTGATCGGAGCATCTTTATCTTCCTGCCTAATTGATTCTCGACTTCTTGTTTAAACTCTTTGAACTTTTCAAAGGTTTCAGACTTATGCTTTATTAAGTAGATATAACCATATCTGCTATAATCATCAGTAAAAGTCACATAGAATCGATTAGCATCCCTTGTGGCTGATCTGAAGGGTCCACACACGTCTGTGTGTATGAGATCCAACAAACCTTCACCTCTTTCACAAAATCCAGTGAAAGGTGATTTTGTCATCTTACCCAAAAGACAAGATTCGCATGTATCATCTGACCTTAGGTCAAATGATTCCAACACCCCATCCTTTTGGAGTTGAGCCATGCGTTTTTTGTTAATGTGTCCAAGACGGCAATGCCACAAGCACGCTTTGTCTACACCATTAGACGAATCAATTTGAAATACACTATTACCTAAGTTGTCTACACACATCACAGTTTCATACACACCATCACAAGGTAAAGCTTCAAAATAAAAATTGCCATTTTTATAAGCAGAAATAGAACCATTCTCATCATTAAAAGAATATCTAAAACCTTGTTTGAACAATGCATGAAAAGAGATAATGTTTCGTGTCATTTCTGACGAGTAGCAACAATTCAATAAATCTAAATTAACACCATTATTAAGCACTAGACTATAAACTCAATCTTGGTGACAGGTGAAGATCGCCTATTCCCCATGATCAAGTTCATTCTACCATGCTCCACATCCTCACTTTTTCTTAGTCCCTGCAATACAGAGCAAATGTGAAACCCACATCCTGTATCAAGGACCCAAGAATCAGAAGATGTTGCGTTAATAGACGAAATAGTGTATATACCTGCAGTAGATGGTTTTACTTTCCCATCTTTAAATCTTGCAGATACTTTGGGCAGCTTCGTTTCCAATGTCCTTTGTCGTTGCAATAGAAGCAAGTGGCCTCTTTAGGATCAGAGACAGGGGTAATATCAGAACTGGTTTTTACATGAGACTTTCCCTTCCAGTTTTGCTTGGGAGGACCTTTCCTCTTTTTCCCCTTTCCTTGCCCAATGGCCAGAACGGTAGTATTAGCAGGAGTGGGGGCATCACTCTTTCCCTTCATCCCAGTTTCAGCTGTCCTCAGGAGGTTGTGCAATTGAGCCAATGTGGTCTCATTGTTGTTCAAATGATAGGTCAAGATGAACTGATCATAACAACTTGGTAATGAGTTCAAGACTATGTCAATAGCCAACTCATCATCAATATGCACATTTAGCCTCACAAGGCGTTCCACGTATCGCTGCATCCTTTGCACGTGGCCGCTGACAGACTCTCCGTCCTTCATCTTGCTTGATATGAGGGACTTTACTATCTCGTACTTTTCCTGACGAGCTCGCTTATGGTACTTTTCCATAAGGTCTTTGTTCATCTCGTACGGCAGTAATCCTCATAGAATTTTTGCAGTTCAGGAGTCATGGTAGCAACCATGATGCAAGCAACTTTTGTTGCATCCGTGTAGTGCTTCTTATAAGCAGCTAATTCTCAGGAGTGGCCTTCTCTTCGTCAATTTCAACAAGTTCTTTGTCAAGGACATACTCCTTGTCCTCGAAACGAAGAGCCATTTTGATGTTGCGCATCCAGTCATTGTAGTTGGTGCCATCTAATGTCACCTTTGAGCAGATGTTCAACAAAGAAAAGTTGTGATTGGAGGAGGAGGAACCAGAAGCATCGTTAGGAGCAGACATTTCTAAAAGAAAGGTAGTTTGAGTTAGAAAAAAAAAAAACCTTTAATATAACAACTCAAAATTGAAATATCGAGGCTAGGATCCAACTATGGAATTCACAACTTAGAAAAGGATGCCGTAATCTAATTGCAAATTTCATACAGGTAAGTCTTTTGAGACTCATTGAAACTATTCAATGGCATGTTTAATCTCAGATTATGCTCTTACATTTGTGACTGGGATACCGAGGATCACAAACAAGATGTGAATAACCATGCAAATATACTTGGTAACTTTCATGTCATTTATCATCTCAATTGATGTGCTGGTAAACCACACACGCTCCATCAACAATAACAATTTATAAGATACCCATTACTGCTCTTTATTAGTCCCTATTAGTGTGCTGGTTAACCACACACGCTCCACTAATGACTTATAAGGTGTAATGTGCAATTTCATGGGTTAACATACAATTTCACATTTTTTTTCTTAAAGTAACTAAGATTGGGAATAAAATTTAGTTACCTTTTATTATCATTATACCTTTAATGAGAATCAATGTATATATGGTAAATAAAATTTAGTTACCTTTTATTATCATTATACCTTTAATGAGAATCAATATATATATGGTAAATAAAATTTAGTTACCTTTTATTCTCATTATACCTTTAATGAGAATCAATATATATATGGTAAATAAAATTTAGTTACCTTTTATCAATTCAACAATTATAGCAAATTCAATTGAAAACAAACCTGCTCTGATACCACTGATGGGATTTAAGTAATACAAACAAACTTAGACTTTTAAGGGAGCATGCAACCTAAAACATGATCTGTGTTTTCACAATTGAATCTATAACTATGAACATAAAAAGAATCCTAATATTCTAGTAAATAATTAAAATTACTACAGAAGAAAATAGAATTACATACCTTTTAGTTGTTATAGTAAACAACTAAAATTTTCCCTTCAGATCTCTTGGAAACAAGCACCACAAACGTCGTGCCTCTTTTAGTTGTTATAGTAAACAACTAAAATTATCCCTTCAGATCTCTTGGAAGCAAGCACCACAAATGTCGTGCCTCTGATGGAATCACACCCAACGATCCAAAATTTAACTAAGTATGGATGAACTATCAAAGAGTTCTTCCAAGAGGAGAAAAAAGGAGGCTAATACTCAAGCCAAAGGTTGTGAATTAGACTGAATCCCTAAGGCTCTATTTATAGCCTTGGATAGCCTCCAGTTTTCTTATCCCACCAATGTGGGACTAATTTCCCAAAGGAAATTTTGTTCTCCTTTTAGTTATACTTATTTTTGAATCTCGAGGGCAACCCAAAAGGACTATGCTGTTATCAATTATAGTTATTATTTAGACACCTAATCCAACAGTTCCCCTTTGGTTTGATTTTGCCATGACAATTAACAAAAGCCAGGGACAAACATTGCAACATGTAGGAATTTTCCTGTGCGCACCCCCATCTTCTGCCATGGACAACTTTATGTTGTTTCCAGTGCAACATCACGCCAATCACTGAAATTTATGTTAGGGGAACAAACTGATATACCACCTAATTACGCAGCAAATATAGCGTATAAAGAGGTTTTACAAGCTATCATGGATAATAAAAGCTAAGATATGGTACAAATTGTTGGTTATTTTTCCATGTCATGTTTTCATTATTGCTTTAGTTTACATCTATTGCATCTTCTGACACACATGTTTTCATAATGCTATTCTATAAAAAAAGAGCATATATACAAATAATTGATAAATATGCTAACATAATTTCAATTTTTATCAAATTTAACACTATTTGTTCCATTCAGAATAAGCCAACAACTGCAAGGAAGTCAGCTTCAGACAAAGAGAAGTCTGTAAAATAGATGTTCCAGCTTAGCTAACTGATAGTGATGAAGACACATCATACAAAGTCAAATCAGTGGAGGATCTTCATGGTGAGGAGAATCTGAACATCACTGAAATGGCAATGATGGAAAAAAACAAGACTCAACCAAAAACACCAATGAAACTAGATGCTGGTAATTCCATTCCTTTAGCCTACCATTTTAACATTCATTGCTTTTCTCTTGAGATTGTTCTTAATGGCACTTTTTATCTGAATAGATCCAAGAAGAGAAAGGGGCATAATAATTGAAAAAAGAAAACACTCGAAATCCCGTCAATGGCAGCAAAGAAGGAGAAAAAACATGGGCATGATTCCGCTTGCTCTATGGTTCAGATAGCTTGCCCTCAATGGCGTTCCTTGCACTTGATGGCAACATACAATTATAGCTTTCATCTCCTTACATATTTTTTTTTCTTTATAGAAGAACAGAAAAGAAATATGTGTTCCTCTTGCAGTACTCATTCATCTCTTTATGTAACATGTTTCAACATATACAAACAAGTATCCCCCATCTTTTTTATGCATGAGCCACCAAGAAACAAATTAAAAGCATATGATTATCCTCCATTCTATCAACATATTTTCTTATTATCCGAATGTTTATCATTCTAGACCCTAAACATTCTGCCGTACTTTATAAAGAGACTTGAAACCTATCATTGTTAAATAAAATAATAGCATAACTTATCATAACTTCAAAATTTCCCTAATCTGTCTTTTCTCATAAATTTATTCTTTCATAATGTAAGCACTGCACAAATAAGTTGTGGTTCCAGCTGCCAATGCATCAAAATGGAAGGACAAAATTGTTTAGGGTGAGGCATATTCTGTAATTGGCATCTCTGTTAATGTCGCAAGACAGCTGAGTACGTTGGTGGAAGCTCCACATCAGCTTACATTTACAGATCAAACACAAATGAAGCTGCTTCTTGATAGTGACCTCCCACAAGTCCCAGCATATGTCTTCAGCAAGCTTAATGAAATACCTACTTTGCTGCTGGCAGGGGATACAGTAAAAGGTCAGGTACGTTTTAAATCATAGCAAATACAGAAGTTTAGTTCCATTAACGTCAACTAACACTTGAAGCTGCTTGCATCCACTATAAACCAGATACTATTGTTTTCGTCATTGATGTGCGACCACCTCTCACTAGGCTGAAAGTTAACAAAATCTCAAAGTTTGCTGAAGCAGACATCACAGATGAAAAAATATTTCCTTCGTTGTCTGTCCTAACAATCTGGAAGAACATTTCCCTAGAAATAATTGTTGTATACTAGTCTACGGACTAATATAATATAATCTAAATTTTAAGTGAAGAATGGATCTTATTCAACTTTTCTTTCTTACTTGCTTGCTTGAAAAAATAAAAATGTATACTAGCCTTTTATAGTCTTCAAAGAAAAAAACTTATAAGAATACTAACCATCTATTTTAATGTCATAAACAAATGACAAACAATAATGCATATATAACTCTTTAACTTCTCCTATTCATGATGACTCTTCATTCCTTCTAATTGATGATGATGACTCTTCATTTCTTTCAATTGATGATGACTCTTCATTTCTCCTAATTGATGATGATGGCTCTTCATTTTTTCACCTTATAGTGTCTCTTCTATTTCCAAAATTAATGTCATAAAAGACATTTTTATTTGATATTCCAACATGCCCCCTCAAATCAAAATGTTTTCATACCGAGCATTTCTTTTAGCCTTCCGAAAGATTCAATAGGTAATGGTTTGGTAAAAATCTGCTACTTGCTCCATGGTATGACAATACTTCAGGTTCACAGTTTTTTACTTTACATGGCCTCTGAGAAAATGAAACCGTGTATCTATATGTTTGCTCCTCCCATGATGTACTGGTTTCTTTCAAGTTGGATGGCTGATTTGTTGTCCACAAATATTACAGTCACTTCTTCTTGTGGATGATCCAACTCCTTTAAAATATTTCGCAACCAAATAGTTTCACACACAGTAGATGAATCTGCCACATACTCTGCTTCGCATGAAGATAAGGCCACAACTCCTTACTTCTTTGAGGCCCATGAAAGTGCAGTTGACTCAAGATAGAAGACATAGCCAGTGGTGCTTTTTCTCTCATCTTGGTCACCTCCCTAATCGCTATCTGAATAGCCTACTAACTCTATAGTTTCACCATAAGTATAATAGACCAAAATGAGTGTGCCTTTGATATACCTTAGAATTCTCTTTGCAGCTAGCCAATGAGACTCTTTCGATGTCTCCATATATCGACTCACAAGTCTGACTCCATAAACAATATCGGGCCTTGTGATCGTTAAGTACCTCAGGCTACCAACTAGACTTTTGAAAAGAGTCAAGTCTATAAAATCTCCAATTCCTTCTCTTGATAGCTTCATTCCTGTGGCTATTTGGGTGTTCGCTGGGTTGTACTTACTCATCTTGAATTTCTCCAAGATCTCCTTCATGTACTTCTTTTGAGATATAATATCACATCTTGTTGTTGCTTCACTTCTATACCACGAAAATAGGACATCAATCCATTGTCCGTCATCTCAAATTCATTGAACATCGCCTCCTTGAATTCAGCAAGCATCTCGGCGCTACTTCCTGTGTATAACAAGTCATCAACATAAAGACAAATTATTAGAAATTCGCCTTGATGGTTCCTCTTCATATAGATGGCATGCCCATAAGGACATTTGGTGAAGCCATTTTGATGAAGATAATAATCAATTCGGGCATTCCATGCCCGTGGTGCCTGCTTTAAGCCGTACAAGGCTTTCTTTAGGTGATATACTTTGTCTTCTTGCCCTTTTACTAGAAAACCTTCTGGTTGTTGTACATACACCTCTTTTTTAAGAATACCATTGAGAAATGCTGACTTGACATCTAGATGATATCTCTTCCACCTGTGATGAGCTGCAAATGAAATTAATAGTCTCACCATGTCCAATCGAGCAACTGGTGCAAAGACTTCTTCATAGTCGATGCCGTATTTATGTTTGTAGCCTTTCACGACAAGCCTCACCTTGTACCGATCAACTTCACCATCTGTTATGCATTTGATCTTGTACACCCATTTGACACCTATTGCCTTATGATTTTGTGGAAGTGTTGTCAATACCCATGTGTCATTCTTCTGGATGGCATGCATCTTCTCCTTCATTGCTGATCGCCAACAATCTTCTTCCTTAGCCTCTTAGAAAGTGAGAGGCTTATGATCGGCATATAAACAAAATAGATTAGTATCTCCATCTTCTTCTATCTGCTCATAGATCTCCCTTAGGCTTCTCATTTTTATTGGACCTCGTTGCACGGAGGATTCGTTACTGTTATCTTTCCTAGAAGATGGAGAACCTCTTGCAGGAGACGGTGTAACATGTTGAGGAGATGATGGTGTAGCTGGTGGTGGAACCTCTTGTAGGGGCTCGTCAGGTTCATTCACCATGGGTTGCTCTTGGCAGTCTCTTCATTGCTCCAACTCCATGCTTCAGCTTATTGAAGACAACGTCTCTACTAACCATTAGTTTCTTAGTTAGGGGATTGTAGAGCTTGTATGCCTTCGACTCCTCGCTATATCCGATAAAAATGCATTTTTCACCATGATTGTCAAGCTTTTTCCTTTTAACTTCAGGTACTTGAACATATGCAACACACCCAAAAATTCGTAGGTGTGCGACATTAGGCGTGTGGCTGCTCCATGCCTCTTGAGGAGTCTTGCCCTTCACTTGCTTTGTCGGGCACCGGTTGAGCAAGTAAGTTGAACATGCTACAGCTTCCGCCCAAAGCTGCTTTGGCAGCACTTTTCTTTGAGCATGGTTCTTATCATATCAAGAATAGTGCGATTTTTTCTTTCTGCGATGCCATTTTGCTGTGGTGTATAGACAGTAGTAAACTGCCTCTTTATGTCTTGCCCTTGTAATATTCTTGAAACATATTTGAGGTGTACTCACCACCTCGATCAGAGCGGAGAGTTATTAGCTTGTGGCCACTCTTCGCTTCAACAAGAGCTTTAAAATTCTTAAAGATAGTAAAGGCAGCAGATTTTTCTTTAAGAATGTACACCCACAACTTTCTACTGAAATCATCAATGAAGATAATAAAATATCTATTACCTCCTAAAGAGACGGGATCTAATGGTCCGCAGATGTCAATATGAACAAGTTGCAATGGTGCCTCAGCTCTCCACGACTTTTCACTAGAAAAGGAAGTCGTGCTTGCTTGCTAATTATGTAAACTTTATAAGTATGATTTGGTGGATCGATTGTTGGTAAATCTCGTACCATGTCAGTTGTAGATAGTAGCTTCAGGCCGCTGAAGTTTAGATGGCCGAAGCGAATATGCCACCTCCATGACTCATTCTTCATGAGTCCTTGAAAATACTTCTCAACTTTCGTGTTTAAATGCAAGGAAAACATGTGGTTTCTTGTCATCTTAACGCAAGGTATAAGACCTCCTTTTGCATTTTTCAACCAAAGATGGTTGTTCTCTATATATACTTTATATCCTTTTTCGAGTAATCAACCGATGCTGAGAATATTACTTTTCATGTTAAGAATATAATAAACATCGTATATACTCAGGCTTACCATCCTTTTGGTAGATTTTGATCTTCCCTCTGGCTTCAACAGGGAGTTTTGAAGAATCTCCCAAGCTCACACTTCCATGAACTCCTTCTGCGAGTTTCATGAAAAGTTCTTTCTTTCCGCACATGTGGTTGCTACACCCGAGTCAAGATACCAAACATCATTCTGATCACTTGAATCATCATGAGCAAAAATGAAGAGTAGAGTTATTACCCACATCATTTGTTGCTTCAGCGAAATTGGTAAGATCTTCAGTTCTGTGCCAGCAATCCGACACATAGTGTCCAAAATTTTGACAGTTTTAGCATTGAACGTTCTTGTTGTTTCAACGTCCAGATGTAAATCTTCCTCGGTTGCTTTGTCCTCGACCTCTAAAGCTTTGGAACTCCACTTGATTTTGAGTAGTTCGTTATTGGGGACCACGTCCCCTACCTCTACCACGACCACGACCTCTACTAAGTGAGCCTCGATCATTTAGAGTCAGCTTTGACACTAATGCTTGTTCCAAAACTATGGAACTGGTCTCCTCCTTTGGCATGCGTTGCTCATGAACTTGGAGAGATCCCAAAAGCTCCTCTATTGAGATCTCCTCCAAATTCTTGGACTCCTCAATTGTCGCCACCACGTGCTCGAACTTTGATGTGTGGGATCGGAGCAATTTCTCCATCACTCGGATGTCCTCCATCTTCTCTCCATTTCTCCTCATTTTATTCACAATTAGAAGTAATCGTGAATAATAATTGGTGATTTTTTTCTTCATCTTTCATTTGAGCGGCTTCAAGATCGCCCCTTAAAGTTTGGAGACGAATTCGCTTCACCCGCTCAACTCCTTTGTAGATGGTAGCAAGGATTTCCCATGCTTCCTTGCTCGTCGTTACTTCGGCAACTCTCTCGAAAGTAGACTCGTCTAACCCTTGATAGAGTAGAAAACGAGCCTTACTATTCTTCTTTCTTTACTCTTTAAGAGTCTTCTTCTTTTTGGCGATAAGACGGCTTCTACCTCCGGTGTGGGTTTCTGAAACCCATCAAAGAGTAGCTCCCACAACTCTTGAGAACCAAATAGAGTTTTCATCAGAATTGACCAACTCTCATAATTATTTTTCAATAACTTGAGTACTTGTAGATTGATGAAATTGTTGGTGGAGGCCATGAGGAGAGGAGAAAATGGAAAAGAAATTGAATTGGCTCTGATACCAATTATTGTATACTAGTCTACGGACTAATATACTATAATCTAAAATTTTAAGTGGAGAATGGATATTATTCAACTTTTCTGTCTTGCTTGCTAGCTTGAAAAAATAAAAAGGTACACTAGCCTTTTATAGGCTTCAAAAGAAAAAACTTAAAAGAATACCAACCATCTATTTTAATGTCATAAACAAATGATAATAATGCATATATGACTCTTTAACTTCTCCTATTCATGGTGACTTTTGATTTCTCCAAATTGATGATGACTCTTCATTCTTTCTACTTGATGATGATGACTCTTCATTTCTTTCAATTGATGATGGCTCTTCATTTTTCCTAATTGATAATGATGGCTCTCATTTCTTCTCACCTTATGGTGTCTCTTCTACTTCCAAAATTAATGTCATAAAAGACATTTTTATTTGATATTCCAACAATAATATGCTAACTAAAGGATTTACAAAGCAATTTGTCACGATTGGTAGTGGGCTTAAACCAAAAGAATTCAAAGGTATAAAAACCAACATGCATGTTATCAAGCTAAAAAAAATAATACAAACAGTGAGGGGAAAAAAGAAAAAAATTGCACACTGACAGCAACTGATTAATATTTTTTCAATTCTCAACAAGGAGGTATGGTGTAATGCCCTAATCTAATTTTACCTGTAAAATACCGATAAGTTGATTTATTTTGATTTACAAATCTAGTTTTGTTAAATACATATTTTTCTAAATAGTTAATTATCATATTTTTCAAAAAGAATTAAAATAATTATTTATACCTAATAATATTTAATAGTACCATTTTAATATTTAAACCAAATATTAAAATATTTCTACGAATAATTTTTGTGATTTATTTATGTTGATGAATTTTTTTTAAATAAATATTTCTATAAACTCAATTATTATTTTATTATACTTAAGCGTATATTTTTATAAACAAAAGAAATATTTAAAATAATAAAATATAAATGTGTGCATAATATCAATATAAACTTTTACATGAATAATAATTCTGATAAATAAATTTGATGGAACAATATTGATATTTTTGCAATAACACCAATTTTAGGAAATATTATTTAAAATAAATAATTATAATTTATAAACATTTTCAAGAAAATAAATTTAATTTATATAGTTTTAAATGTGACTTAAAATAATTTCTAAATTTCCTTTATCTTTTTCTTTTTTTCTGTCTCTCCTTCTCCACTCTTGTACTCATCCCCCCCACCACCTTTTCTCTTTCTTCCCCTTTCTCCTTATAAATCCCTCTCTTCCCCTAACTCTCTCCCACTCTCCCTTATTGTCTCTCTTTCTCTCACTCTGTCTCTCACTTTTTTCTATTTCTCTCTCTTCAACTCTCCTCACCCACTCTCTCCCTCTCCCTGCCCACAGTCGTGCGACCAGGCCAACCGCTGTCGACGGTTGCGTCGCCATCGCACTGCCAGCCCCCGAACCCTCTCTCTTGCTCTTTCTCTCCCTCTTTCCTTTTCTCCTTCTCTCTCATCTTTCTCTTTATCTTCCTCTTTCTCACACTATATCCCTCTCTCCCTCCATGCCCGTCGCCCAGACCTGTCGCTGAGGCACCGCGCAGCCACCATCGCCACCATCTTTTCCGACTTCATCATCTCTCTTTCTCTCTCTTCCTCACTCTCTCTTTCTCTTTCCCCATCGCCTTCGACCGGCCATATAGTCGCCGACTGACCAACCGTGTGTCGTCGCTTCTACGCCCTGACCTCTGCTTGCCCCTGATCCCTCTCGATCTCTCTCTCCCCCTCTTTTGTTCTCTCTCCATATTGGATTCAAACTCGCACCAAACCTGACCCTTTAGCCCTATAATACAAAAACCATCACTTAACCTACTGTGTTGGGTTATTGGATCAAAACCCGATCCGATAGCAACCAGTACCCGCATTCAAAATCAAAGAAAGGTAAAATTGCATAAACACCCCCTTCTAAATATTTTTTTTACATTTTTACATTACAAATCTAACCCAATAATATTGAGTTTAGTATTCGGGCGATATCTTAACCATCCGGAGTCTGATTTGAACAATTCTCGAGCCGTGCATTCGTAGAAAAGAGAGCTTCATTCCTTTTATAATTATTATAGGGTTTTCTTTTAAATAAATTATCCTTCATTATGTATAAATAGATAATCTACTGATATAATGATTTCTCATAAATTATGTAAATAGTACCATAATGGTATCAAGGCAATAGTGGATGCCTTTTTATTAATCATGAGTATCATATTACAAATCATAATATTAGTATGGTATTAGTGTATGTTATTCCCTGATATAAAATTCTTGTTTAGAAACATCTTGTTTTAAAAATATTTATTTAGGATCATTTATTTATTATGTAATGGAATTACTCTAATGATTTATTTAATTAATAATTAAATTCAAAAATTAATTTCTTGTTAATATCATCTCTAAATAACATGACTATATATACATCAATATGATATTTATCTAGAAAAAATGTTATCAGAATCACTGAAACCAGTAGTAATATTTGGACACATATTCTTGGTAATTGAATAATATAATGGATACATGTTCTGTTACTGACATTATCACTAGTATATAGTACATATATGTCTAAATTTGTTTTTAATAATCATGTATATTGTCACTTAGATATTCTTACATCATTGTCTTATGAATTCTCCTGAGCATTGGTACCTGACATTTTTGAAATCACCTAAAGGGGGTGAATAGATGATATGCTAATTAATGCGAAAATTAAAAACTTATTAATAATAATTCTACACAAATATGATCACAAGAATAATGTCAAACTCACAACTAAGAAATGAAGCCATATATCCTATGAAGGGCTCTGAATTTCTCATCGTAGTTCCTCTTAAATAAGAGTTGAGATGCATAATTGCTGTCAAAACAAATAATCTTGCAATAATAAAAGATAAACAAATATAATAATACAAGAATAATAAAGAGTAAAGTTTGAGAGATCGAACGAGATAGCCAATTACAAACACAAGAAGTTATTATCAAGGTTCAAGCCACTTGCTCTATGTCTCCGCCTTCATCGTGAAGGATTCTACTATAATCAATCTAGATTATAATTGAACTGATGATCCCGCAGGATCTGGAGCCACAACTCCACCAAGTGCCTTCTTTTCAAGAAGAACTCACAAAGAACAATGAATTACAAGACTTAGTGATCTTCATAAGACCACAAATGCTCTTTATTACACCTTTTCTATATCTTAATATAGATAACTGATAGCTTAAGAAAATTTTGGCCCAAGGTTACAATCACCGGTTTCTTGTTTTGATGATAACAAAGCATATATGGTTATTTAGTACTAATCAAGTTCAAGTGTTTAAGTTTGTTACAGGGCTTAAGAGGATTTAATGTCTTTCTTTTTCTAAAGGAATATGTTGAAGACTCGAGGATATTCAAGTATGGGATTGGAGCTCAAAGCACTCGACGTCACTGTTAGAGAAGCCCCCTTGAAAACACTTATAGTCACTAAGAACCTTGTAAGAAAATAGTATGTTTAAAGTGTAGAATTGATGCCCAAGAAGTCACACAAACAAAAATACACGTTTTCAAAATACAAGTTTTTATCGTATTGGTGTTTTGCATGTTAGGTACCTGATACATGTTTTCAATTTTTTCAAAATTTTATATCCTATTTAGAACATGTATTTCATTGCCTACACATTACTATATCTCTTAAAAACCAAAACAGAATATTTTAAAAATAGTTTGCATTTCAAAAACAGTTAGAAAAATATGTTTTGGCCAAAGTCGGTCGATCAATGATCGACCGTAGCCTATTATAGGCCAAAACTGTCGACCGAATATCTGGCAGGGGTTGTGCACGTTATGCACATTTGTCCGTCAACCGACCGATAGACCGCTAACCCCAACGGTCGACTGATAGATCGACCGACTGGCACTACCCCATGTTTCTTTTGGGTGCCGGTTGATCGACCCCTTTGAGAAAAAGTTTTATGACAGAGTCCAGTCGGCCGGGCGGTCAACCGAGCCCAACGGCTAGTTCAAAAATAAACTACCGGTCAACTAGCCGGTCGACCGAAGTTCTGACAAAAAGTCATAAAGGCTAGTTTTCATAATCTGTCTTTTGTTCTGATTTTTTCAATGGGCATTTTTACTTTTTCTTGGTCAAATCTCTTCCCAAATGACCTGGTAAGTTAAACTAACAAGGTTTATGAGTTTCCTATATATATGGGTCTGGGAATAGGATTGAGACAACAAAGACAACAAGTTTCAACAAGTTTTTCAAGTTCTAGTTTTCAAGTGCTTTCATTTTCAAAACTATTTCAATTGGTTTTTCAGCTCTTAAATTCTTTTAACTGAATTTTTTCTCTCACAAACTCTTTGAGCTTCAATTTATATCTACCCTATAGGAATTTGTAAAGAAGAAAGTGTTTGTGATCTAGTGGTCACCATGAGCTTTGTAAAACCTCATTGGCTTTGTGCTACCTCTTGTGTAGAAGATTGAGTGTTGAAGTTGTGTACTCTGATCTTATGTAGACCATTATATTTCCTTATTGTAAGGTCTCATTGTGAAAGATCCTATTGTGGATAGTGAAATCCTTCATAGTGGTGGAGGCAGGACGTAGAGTGGTGGCTCGAACCTCGAAATAAATTATTTGTGCTTGCGATTGCTTGCATCTTGATCTCTATCTCTTTACTTTGCTTATTCTTGTGTTGTTGCTTTTCTTGCACATTCTACTTATTGCTTGCATTACATTCATTATTGCATTATCTTCATCATTCTCATTTATCGGTTTTTACTCATCTCAACAAGAAGACAATTGAGCACCTAAACTAATAATCTAGAGAAATTTTAGAGGCGAAGTTCTAGAGGCCTTCACGGAGAATTCGGATTCAATTCTTATTTTGAGTGATCGGTTTGCATCATTTTTCATAGAAAATTATTATTCCGCATTTGATTAGAATTACACCTATTCACCCCCCCTCTAGGTGTATTTTCAATTGGTATCAGACCCTTTGTCTCTAGTTTTTTGGTTTAACCACCTTAGAGAAATCCTTTTGCTAATTACTTCATTTGTATTTTCATTTGCTATCCACACTAGCTAATATGGCCGAAGGAATTAAGACCCCACCAAAGTTTGATGGCCTTAACTTTCTCATATGGAAGGTTAAGATCACTGTTTTCTTACAATCCCTAAGAAGCCAGGTTGCAAAAGAGGTGACCAAATCTTTTAATGTACCCATTCGTAATAAGGACACATGGTCCGCTATTGCCACCAAAGAATTTGATGCCAATACAAAAGCACACTATGTATTACTTCAAGCCTTGAATGATGATGACATAGCTATGGTCATCCAATGCAAATCAGCCTATAAATTTTGGTTATACCTAGTTGTCACACACGAGGGGACATCACAAGTCAAGAGAGTTAAGATTGATCTCTTGCGTTCCCAATATGAGAATTTTTCCATACATGAAAATGATTCTATTGATGACATGGTTACAAGATTTACTAAAATCACCAATGGCCTTGCTTCTCTAGGTGATGATGCTATTGATAATGACCAAAAGGTGAGGAAGCTCATTCGTGCTCTACCACCATCATGGGAGGTCAAAGGTACAACACTAAAAGAGCTCAATGAAAAGAAAGAGATAGAGCTCATAAGTCTTATCGGCAATTTTAAGACTCATGAGATGGAGAGGAAGGCTAGAGAAGAAATGGCTCCTCAAAAGAAAAAGATGATTGCCTTCAATTCTACTCCCACCATCTCTGATAATGATGATGAAGAAGATGATGATGAAGACCTCTCCCTCCTTGTGAAGAACGTGAGGAGGATGTATAACAAAGCCAAATTTGATAATAGAAGACGTTGGTAAGGAAAGGAGGAGAAAAAGATCATTTGCTTCAATTGTCGAAAGCCAGGACACATTATTGCAGAATGCCCAGAAACTAAAAGCAAGCCATATACCTCAAAGAAGCCCTACAAGAAGAAGGCTCTCAAAGCAATATTGAATTCGGATAGTGAATCTGAAGAAGAGGTGGATATGGCAAATGTGTGTTCATGACAAATGACAACACACCCAAGATAATATTCCATCTTGCATCCAACTTTCATTAGTTGGTGAACACAACTTTGAGTTTAAACCTCAGTTCATCAACACACTCCCTAAGTTCTATGGCTTAGAGTCTAAAGATGCTTATTTCTTCATAAGAGAATTTGAGGAAGTATGCTTAATGATGAAAATCCCACACCTTATAGATGATGCTATTAGGTTGAGATTTGTCCTATTTGCTCTTAAGGACTTAGCCAAGAAATTGCTCTAAAGCTCTATCACATCCTGGGATGGTTTCATCAAGGTCTTCTTGAAGAAATTCTATCCAATTCATAAGACCGCTCTCGTTAGGAAAAATATCATGCAGTTCAAGTAAGAACCTAGTGAACCATTTTGGAGGTACTTTGAATACTTCAAAGACCTCCTTGTCCAATGTCCTCATCATGTAATAGAGAAATGGAGACAATGTCAAATTCTTTATGACGGTTTAGACTACTCTACTAAGACTCTCTTAGAAACCATGTGCCAAGAGGGATTCTTGCAAAAGGATAAAAATGAAGGATGGAATTTATATAAGGATCTAGCTGAAAAGACCATCCAATGGGAACCAACTAGTGAAAACTCTAGGAATCCAAACTCTATCTCTTCAAAAGGAGGTCTCCATTCAATTGAATCATCCATATCTAACGAGGCTAAAATAGCTAACTTAGCAAGAAGACTGGAAGGTTTAGAAACTAAGGAACCAAGTCCAGTCGATTAAGTCAGCCTAAATCAATTTTCAACTTTGGATTGTACTTACTGTCAAGCCATGAATCATGTGTTTAAGGAGTATCCTGTGTTTCAAGCTCAACAACACTTTTCAGAACCGATGAATGCGGCCTTTTCAAGGCCGAACAATGATTCTTACGCACCAACGTACAATCCTGGCTGGAGAAATCACCCAAATTTCTCATGTAAAATTACTTAAGGACATGTGCACCAAGAAGAGAAAGACTAATGTACCCAAGAAAGTCTTCTTAGCAACTAACATTAGTGAGCTACTGTCGGGTCTGATCTCTATCAAGTACAAGGATCCGGTTGTCCCACCATTGCCTGCACTATAGGGCAAGCCGAGATTAGTCGTGTACTTCTTGACTTAGGGGCAAGTATCAACCTGCTTTCATTCTCAGTTTATTAACAACTCGGGTTGGGCGATCTTAGTCCAACTCGAGTCACAATCCAACTGGCTGACCGTTCTATGAAAGTTCTAAAGGGGAAAATTAATGATATCCTTATCCGGGTCGGGGAGTTTATCTACCCAGTTGATTTCATAGTTCTTGAGACACAACCTGTGTCCAATCCTAGAGCTCAAACTCCTTTTATCCTTGGACGCCCATTCTTTTCTACTGCCAATGCTATTATCAATTATAGGAATGGGTTTATGAGGTTAACCTTTGGGGACATAACTAGAGAAGTCAATATCTTTAACCTAAAAAAACAACCTCGTAAGATAAGAGGCCAAACATTTGAGGTAAACTTTGTTGAAAATAATTGTGATGAAGAAAGTGAAGGTATAGAGAATGAGTTTCTATTTCTTGATGAATTATTTAAATACAATTATATTAATGAGAAGACATATGTCAGAGATCCTAATCTTAGAGTCCCCTTTAAAAAAAAGGAAATTTGATTTGAATATCTTCACTTTCGATGAGCCAATTAATGATATATGGCATGAGAATATAATTCAAGAACCTCTGATTGACCTACTATTTGAAAACCTCTTCGAAGAAGAACTCATGTGTTTGGATGAACCGACTAGGGATATTTTGGTTAAATACACACCTCTCCAGGGGAAAGTGTTGACCTAAGTTTTGGAGATGTATGGAACTGAGTTAGAATTCCTAGGCATTCAAGTGAGGAAGTTCTAACTGAGAAGTGTGATGGTGATCAATTTTTGAATAATGGATGTAGAAACATAAGGAAGAAAAGCTAAAAGAAGGTGAAACTGGGGAGGAAGAGAGCTAAAATGACAAAAAGATTGGCCTCCCCACTATGCCCTATAAAGAGAACCCATTGGAATGATGGGAAGAGATCTAAGGGATGAGACCTAAAAAGATCTAGGTGTGGGAGGAACATGATGTTGTACATATATTTTTGTATACTATATATATATATATGTATTATATATATATATATATATAATATATATATATATATATATATATATATAATACATATATATATATATATATAAATTTTTTATGCACCTCTTTTACATTCCATTTCATGCATCTATACATTTCTTTCATACATTGGGGACAATGCATGAGATAAGTATGGGGGGGACTCTAACATGACTAATATAACTAAAAAAAGAGAGAAAAAATTATATATATATATATTAAAAACTTTTTGAAAGAAAAGAACAATATTTTGATATATTTTTTTGTAAGAAATTAAGTTAATTTTAAGGAATAGGAAAATGATAATTAGGATTTCTTATACTTGGTCAAAATAAGATGACTTGTTTGATTTTCAGGGTTAGAAAGAAAATTGGTGAAAGTAATTTAGTCTTGATCTTTACCTTGAAGAAATATGCACATTTTATACACTTACACACTTTGGGTTCAAAAATAAAGATTCTTATGCCTTATAAAAAAATTATATACGTATATCTATGAAAAATAAATAAATCTAATTATTGATTAGCTAGGTGCTTTGGCCTAAGCAAGCCTTAGTATTTATGCAAAAGATAATTAGATAAGTTTGAATATATATATATATATATATATATATATATATATATATATATTATATATATATATATATATAATATAAAAATAAATCCTCTGATTAAGCTGGGTATTTGTGCCTCATGAAGCATAAGTATTCATGCCTAAAAGGGGTACATTTTATAAATAAAAACTCTTAGTTTTGTGGCCTTATTTGCTCGCGTGTTTAAGTCCTTAGGGTATTTTCTCACCTGGTGCCCTAAGACTGTCCGGTTTGGATGTCACCGACTAAAGGCTCGTTACATGGGCAGATTAGAAAGCCTAATGGAATTGAGGAATAGATACCACAAATAAATAAATAAATAAATAAATAAATAAATATAAATAGGCATAAGAGTTAATTTTAAAGAACCCTTAGTCAAACTTCACGAAGGCGCATATAACTTAGGGTAAAATAATAGACTAGAAGAGAATACAATTTAACTTCTTACTTTGATTGTTGAAATATTGTTGAATAGAGACTAAGTTTAGGAATGAAAAATTCGATTTTCCTATAACTTATAAATTACTTGAACTCTTACAACAATACCTCAAATATTTTCTCTCTTTTCAAAATGCTTTTCGAAAATTCTAACATTTTTTCTCTTTCTTTATGGATTTTGTGGGTGCAATCCACTGAAAACCCTCACGAGACAAAACTCGTCCTCTAAGATAACCTAGAGATTTAACGGCTTGTTGCACATACACAGTGCAATCGAGTGACCTGTGAAAGTGGTCTAATAATTGATTAGGATTAGTTTTGATGTTTTGCTCGAGGGCGAGCAAAAGATAAGTGTGGGGGGTGATCGGTCACATATATTGCATATATATATTTTGTAACATTACCATGTTTATTATCTAATAAATCCTATTAATAAGTCTTATTTTTCTTTATAAAATGCAGGCCCATTGTTAAAAGAAAGGGAAGAGAAACAAGCCCAAAAGCCCTTCAGAATTCTGATTTAATTTAGAATTAATTTGAAATCAGAAAATCAGGACAGATCCTGGCAAATCAGAGAAGTTGAAAACCGATTAAAAATGAATCTTTCCAAATCAATTGGTTAAAGCCAAAGATCCAAGGCAGTTTTGTCAAATTCAGGAGCTGAAACGGGCAAACTAGCAAGTGATAAAGGTGAATCACCAAGCGAGGGAGTGTCACCAACTAGATGTGGCCACCTGGCCACACCATGGCCACAGAAATGCGGCCAAAGTCACGTTTTCGTGGCTTGGTTGAGATGGTTGGGGAGCGTTTCCCCCTATCTTCGTACGACCTCTCCCGTTTGTTTTTTCCCTATAAATACAGCATTCTACTGAGAAAAGAGAAGCGAAGACTAGGATTAGAATTCTTGTTCATTTTTAAGATTTTAAGAGTATTGTTAGATAGTTCTGAGAAGCTGTATCTCATCTTTACTTTTCAGTTTAAACTAGCAAAGAGAGAAGAGTGGAACTGAGTGTGTAATTCATCCTTAAAGTGACAATCAAAGGAGACTCAACTTGCTTATTCAACTCGACTCAATTCGGCATGTCTATATTTATTTTCATTCTCTTATTTGTTTTCTTTTTATCATGAGTAACCAGACAATCTTCTGGGCTCACTAATCAATCTCTTCTACCTCCTTTCTCTTGATTGTTTTTTATGAAAGCAACTCTCTTGAATCATAATAATGCCTGAGTTAAACTTTGTTCTTGAAAGCACATGAGGATGTTTTTCTTTTAAACTTGGACTTTCAAAGTACAAATTTTTAAATCTTTTTTATTCCATACTTGCTTCTTCGCGCTTGATGGTTTAACATTTTATTTTAATGATGTGTTAAGAAAGGCCTTAAGATTTAAACCAAAACCATCTTATTTGTTTTACTTGAACATTAAAAGAAACTAAAGGTTTTTGCTTATGATAAAAGTGATGCACCAAAATGTTCTTGAGATAAGTAAGTAGTTGAGTAGAAAATTAGTGAGCTCAGATCTTTTTCCTATATTAAAAACAATCAAAGAATCTTCAACATTTTTAAAGATCACCTTTTCCAAAGCCTTCTCTAAGTTTTCAAATTTTCTTTTAATCATTTCCTTACTCTCCATTCTCTTTTTCAAAATAAAAAAAACAACACCATTCTTTGCTTTCTAAACAAAAACACCGAAAAGCTTTCATCGCATTCCTCCTCGTGGACACGACCTGTTAGCTCAAAGATAGACGGTAATTCTCACTGCTTTCATTGCAATCATTAGGTGACTTGACAAGGCACCACCATTGGAAAAGACTTGGAGACTCTTTTCTTATGGCGAGCAATAGGAAGAGAAGACGAGGTGATCCTGACGAGGCTTCACCAATGAATCACTCTCCCTTCTGGAGCTCTAACCTCTCCCTCAGAACACAATGACGCGGTGTGACATCATCATTGTCCTGTATCTTGCGGGCCTCAGTCTGGATCTTAGGGTGTTGTCATGAATTCTGAGGGCTTCTTGAAGGTCCATCTTATTCTTCTTACAAAGGCACAACGACAGACAGTGTAGAATTGCCTGTTTAGGAGACGTGGCAAGGATGAAGATGGATGACGAAGTCTTCCGATGGACCAATTTGTATTGATCAGTATCAGAGATATGTTAATGGTGGTAGGATATGTTCCTGGATCTGTATCTCCTGTATTTATTTTCAAAGTATAAACATAGAAATGTAAAAGGATTTCATGTATCACAAACATTAGATGTGATATAATGAACTATAATGGAATATTTTTCAGAATGAAAATTGGTTGTGTAATGTTTGGATCTTGCCTTGTTTGTATTTTATGAAATAATCATACCTCTTCAGAGGCTTGACTTCTTCATAGCAAGAAAGGAACCCGTAGGCAACGTTTGCCTTATTGTCTCTGGATGGGGGTCCCATGTCGGAACGTACAAACTGTGGAGAAGTCGGATTGGTGAATGAAAACTGTCAGAACGGTTTATCTATTCACAGACTAAATGAAAAGGAGCCTATAGGCAGATGTTTGCATTACTATTCTCAAGTCAGGGATCCCACCTTGGAACGTACAAGCATAGGACTCTGAGTGAGGATGGAACCTCACCTACAGAGCTGGACTGACAATGGAGAACTGCAAGTGGTTCTTTCGGATGGTTGTGCCCAATTAAGGGGCAATTTCATTGTGGCAATTTCAAACCAAGTGTCCTCATCACCATCAGGTACATAAAATGGTTTGGTCACTGCTTTTTCAACCCGACTTCCTTGGGATTGCAAGAAACAATCATCTTAACTTTTTAAGGCAATCAAACTTGAGTGGAGTCTTGATTCATTCAGCCATGGATACTAGTGTAGAAAAAAGCAACTGATGCAAATGAGTAAGTGATTAAAAAGAGAATCTCTCTAAGGTGGTTAAACTAAAAACTAGAGTCCAAAGCTCTGATACCAATTGAAAGTACACCTAGAGGGGATGAATAAGTGTAATGCTAATCAAATACGAAAATATAACAATTAAAATGAATAACACAAATGGTCAACTCAAATCAAAAAGTAAATGCAGATTCTTAATTAAGAGCTCTAGAACTTCTTCTCTATATTCCTCTAGATAAGAGTTGAGGGGTTCAATTGCCTTCTTGATTGAAAGAAGAAACCAACAAGCATGAATGATGTAAGAAATGAATAGAAAGTACAATGAAACTAAAAACACAATTGTAAGCAATAGAGATAAGTAAAAACGCAAGTGCAAGTACTAGATAGAGTAAGAGTAAGAGAGAAAGTAATTACAAACACAAGAGATTTATTTTGAGGTTCGAACACCAAGCTCTACGTCCCCGTCTTCACCGCGTGAAGGATTTTCACTATCTACAAAAGACCACGAAAGAACTATAAGGTCTACACAAGACTTGGAGTACATAACTCCAACTTCCAATCTTTTACACAAGAGGTAGTACATAGCCAATGAGGTTAACAAGCTCTGGCAATCACAAAGGTTACAAACTCTCTTTTTACAACTTCTAGGGTTTTGAGTAGAGAAATGAAGCTCAAAAAAGTTTGTGAGAGAAAAATTTAGTGAAGAAAGTAATCTTTATGAGTTGAAAACTTCAGAGAATGATTGAGAATTGAAGCATTTTGATTGAAAAACTTGAGAAATAAAAAGTTGATTTTTCTTGAAAGCTAGATCTTAAAAACTTGAATAAAACTTGTTCAAAACTTGTTTTCTTTCTTTCTCAAATGACCCATATATATAGACAATAGGTAAATACAATTAGAAGAGTTTTCTGGCCTTAACCCAGGGTGATCAGGTCAAAAGAAGTAAAAAAGCCATTAAAGAAAGTTAAAAAACTGACAAATTTGAAAAATATAGCCATTATTGTAGCAGAATCACGCAGTCAGTCGACCGGCCGGTCGACCTGTTGGCCCAAAGGCCTTCCATCCTAGTTTTGATGATGATTAACTCATGTAGTATGTTTACTAATGATCTTGTGATTTTAGTTTCAGATCTTTATACAAGATATTAGCTTGGTGATAGCTTTAACAAGAGGTGTTTGGAAGCTTCACAAGTGATTCCAGGGCTTAACCTTCAAGATCACACATTGCCTAGCCCATGGATGGAGTTTTGGATCAGGTCTACTTGAAGATGAAGATCATCAAGAAGACTTAGGTATCCTAGTTTAGTTTTAGTGTGTTTAGATCCATTTGTAAAGCTTAGTATAGTTGATATGCTCAAGTGCACAATACACACACGTTTTATGTTTGGTTTTTGGTTTTCATGAATAGTTGATCAAAACAAGTTTAATTGATATATGTATAGTTGTTTCATTCTATACATGCATGCTTAACTTTTAAACAAACTTATTTTGACTTTCCTATTCATGTATTGAAAAATCCAAGTTTGATAAAAATACATGTTTTGGTTTTTGGTAAAAATGTTAAAACACAAAAATAGTTCATATTGATTGATTTTTGAGCTAAACCTTTTATCACATGTTTATATATCAATGCAAAATGATAAAACTATTTTTGGGTATTTTTATAAGAGATAAAAGAATTTTTAGAAATATTTTAACTTATGTTTTTCTGCCCTGAACTGTGACTGACAGGCCAGGTCGGTCGACCGCATGGGTCGACCGCACCAAGGGCCGGTCGACCCGTGAGGTCGACCGACGTGCACAGAGCCGTGCACGTCTGGCAGACACAAGGGCGGTCGACCCGGACGGTCGACCGTAACTGAGAGCAGTGCTCTCTGTTTATTTGGGTCGACCGGGCGGTCGACCGAGTTGGCCCAACGGTCATATTTTTGACCGTTGGCGGTCGGCCGGTCGGCCGACCGCTAGCCTGTCAGGCTGACAGATCAGCCTAACAGCTAGTTTTCTGATGAGGCTATAAATACCCCATCTCTTGGGCTGTTTTGACAAGACTTTTACAAGAGAAAAATTCCCAGTTTCCCTGAGTTTAAAACAAGTTTTCAAAAGTATTTTTGGGCTTTAAACTTCCAATCTTATTTGTTTTAGGTTTTTGGAAAAATCAAAGAAAAGAGAATTTTGGGAGATTTGTCTTGGCTTTCATTTTCTATCTTTTACAAGAGTTTTCCCAAGAATTTTTATTTGAGTTCTTGTTTTTCAAACACCTAGTTTTCCACACTTGAGCTTATCATCTATCCTATTCTATTAGGATCTTGTTTTGTGGAAAGAGAAAGAAAAAGAGAGATTGTTTGTGATTGAAAGAGACCACTTGTTGTAAACCCTCATTATTTGGTTGCTCCCTCTTTGGTAGAGGTTGAGGTTGTGGATTTGAGGTGATTGGTTTGCTCCCTCTTTGGTAGAGGTGGAGATTGGTGTTTACTCCCTCTAGTGAGAGGTGGAGTTGGTTGTTGTTTGCTCCCTCTATTGTGAGGTGGAGCTTGGTGGTTGTAACCCTCTTCGGTAGAGGTGTTGGTTGTTGTTTGGCTACGGGCCTATCCTGTTGGCCCAAGGTTACAATCACCCATGATTAGTGTATTTTGATGATTACAAAACATATTAGTTATTTGTACTAATAATATTTGTTGTTTAGTGTGTTTCAGGTTTCTATTCATTCTAGAAGTCTTCTCTCACAAATACAAGGATTTGGACTCAAGTCAACTCCAATTGGGCTCAAGGAACAAGTGTTGAAGATCATATGAAGAAGCCTATTGAAGATCTTGAAGTCCTTAGAATCTCTGTAAGAATAGAATGTTAAAGTTTGAGTCTTGGTTATTTGGCTCTAGGATACACACACACACACAAAATTTGGTTTTGATAAAATTTGGTCTTGTTTTCATTTTCAAAATTTGGTTTCATGCCTTAGTAGAGATTTACAGGAACCTAAGTTTTATAAAATAAATATCTTGTCTAGATCATGTATACATACTCCTACTAACATGTTACTCTAGTTTGTTTAAACCTAAAACAATTTTTCAAATTTTTCCAAGTTCAAAATCCTGCAGTTTTTCCCTTTTCAGGCTGACCGCCGACCGGCCCGGTCGACCGACACCATAGCCTGGACGTGCACGTCTGTGCACGTCCGTCGGTCGACCGCACCGGTCGACCGACCAAGAGCACACTGCTCTCTGGTTTTCTGAGTCGACCGGACCGGTCGACCGGAAGAAGGAAACTGTGTTTCCTCTTTTGGGACGGTCGACCGGACCGGTCGACCGAGAGCCAACGGCTCTTTGCAGCTGGGCTGGCGGTCGACCGGACCGGTCGACCGCCAGGCCTGCAACATTCCAACGGCTCTTTCCTCTTTGGGCTATTCTGAAAAACTGTTTTTCTTTTCTGCTTTAACAGATTTTTGGAGAGTTGTTGGGGAGCTTTTGCAGGTCAAATTAGGTGTAAAGAAATTGTTTTTAACCTATTTTTCAACCCTATAAATAGAGGAGAAGTCTCTCTTGCATATCACTTTGAAAAATCCTCAAGTTTGTGTTGTTTTCAAAAGAGAAAAGAAAAGAGTTTAAAGCCTTCATTCCAATTCTTTTAAAGTTTGTTTTTCAGTTGTGTTTGATTGTCTATATCACTCTACAACTGAAGTTTTCTCACCACACTTCATAGAGCCAAAAATTCTATACTCATTCTATAGTGAAGTTGTAATAGAAGTGAGAGTGTTTGTAAAAGAGTTTGAGAAAAAGTGTAGTGATCTTGTTGTGATCACTTTGTTCTTTTAATCCTTTCCTTGTGGAGCAACCTCTTCGGTAGAGGTCCTTTGTACTCGGTGGAGCTCGGTGCTCGGTCTTCGGTAGACCAAATTGTAAAGGCGTCCTCGGTGGATAGTGGAAACCCTTCACGGAGGTGAAGGCGGGGAGTAGAGCGGTGGCTCGAACCTCGAAACAAATTACTTTGTTTGCGATTGCCTTTGCGTCCAATTCTTGCTTTACTTTTCAATAGTTCCTTATTGCTTTCTATTGCATACTTGTGATATTGTTTAAATCTCTTGTGCTACTATTTGCTTGCTTGTAATTCTTGCCATATATCATTGTGTTTGCATCATTCTTCATATCATCCATTTCATACTTGTGTGTGCCAATCCCGTACTCATCCAACAAGAGCTTCACATAGCGCCTCAACCCATATCAAGGGGAATCAAGAGGAGTTTAGTCCAGAGCCTCGCAAGAGGAATTCGGCTACACTTGTTGAATTGTACTAAGTTGAGCCTCACTTGTTTTAGGTTCCGCATTTAGAGAGTTAAAATTTTTAAGATTAGCAATCACACCTATTCACCCCCCCTCTAGGTGTTTTTCAATTGGTATCAGAGCTTGGACTCTAGGATTTGGTTTAACAACCTTAGAGAAGATCCTAATTTGCTAATCATTTCATTCATATTCATATAGTAAAAATGGCCGATGGAATTAAGACCCCTCCTAAGTTTGATGGACTTAACTTTCCCATATGGAAAGTTAAGATGACCGTGTTTTTGCAATCTCTAGGTAGCCGAGTTGCAAAAGCCGTGACTAAGTCCTTTAGTGTACCCCCCGGTGACGAATCCACTTGGTCCGAAATAGAGACTAAGGAATTCGATGCCAATGCCAAAGCTCACTATGCACTTCTTCAAGCCCTTAATGATGATGACATTTCTAGGGTTATCCATTGCAAATCCGCATATGAGATTTGGTCACACTTGATAGTCACTCATGAGGGGACCTCACAAGTAAAGAAGGCTAAGATTGACCTTCTTCGGTCCCAATATGAAACATTTAGCATGCAAGAAAATGAAACCATAGATGATATGGTTACAAGATTTACCAAGATTACTAATGGACTCTCTTCTTTAGGTGAAGATATCAACAATGATCAAAGAGTAAGGAAGATCATCTGTGCTCTTCCTCCTTCATGGGAAGTTAAAGCAACAACCTTGAAGGAACTCAACGACAATGAAGAGATGGAGCTTATAGGTCTCATTGGGAACCTCAAAACCCATGAGATGGAAAGGAAAGCTAGGGAGGATATGGCTCCTTCCAAAAAGAAGACTATCGCCTTCAAGAGTCAAGCTACACACTCCGATGAAGACGATGAAGAAGAAGATGATGAGGAGCTCTCACTCCTTGTTAAGAATGTCCGGAGGATATACAACAAGGCGAAGTACCAAGGTAGAAGAAGATGGCAAGGAGGCAAAGAAGAAAGAAGGATCACTTGTTTCAATTGCCAAAGCCCGGACACATTGTTGCGGAGTGTCCGGACAAAGCTAAGCCTTCCACTTCAAAGAAGCCTTACAAGAAGAAGGCTATGAAGGCAACTTAGGATTCGGAGACCGAATCCGAGGAAGAAATAGACACCGCCAACATGTGCTTCATGGCAAATGAAGGCACAAGCAAGGTAACCTCTTCCACTCCTTTAGATAATGAACTTTCAATGGATGAGTTAGAAGAAGCTTTTGTTGAATTGTCACAAAATTATAATTTCTTAAAGAAAAAGTATTTAAAAATGAAAAGGAAAATGAATCTTTAAGTCATCAAGTTTTTACTCTTACAAAAGAAAAGGATGATGTTTTCCACCTTGGCCACTACTAAAAATGATTTTAAAAATATAAGATTTCTTGCAAAGGTAAGGCCCCACTAATTTATTCTAATGAAGTTTCTATGCTTAAGGAAAGATTAGACTCATTAAGTGTTGTTTTGAAAAATTGTGAATTTAACAAGAAGAAAATTGAGGCTATGTTTCCTAAGAAACAAGCCCCAAAGAAAAATGCTCATGCTCATGTTCATGTTCATGCTACACAACCTAAACAACATGGCAAAACCCCAAACATGCTCACACTACACATACACATCATGCATTCATGTATGGTAGAGTGTTCTCATGTTCACATTGTGGACGGAAAGGGCACTTAGCCAATTTTTGCTATGATAAATTAAACGTATCACGTCATAATGTTTGGGTTCGAGGCACTAACTTTAAAGGACCCAAGAAAGTTTGGGTACCAAAATCAACAATTATGTTAAATGATATAGGTACTTTCCAAAGCCCAACGACGTAGAGGATTGTGGTATCTTGATAGCGGTTGCTCAAGGCACATGACTTGGGACATCAACAACTTTGCAACCCTATCAAGATATCATGAAGGTGGCACCGTCACCTTCGGAGATGACGCCAAGGGTAAAATCATCGGTATTGGTAATGTAAAACTTGGCACCTCTTCTTTAATTGAAAATGTAGTTTTAGTTGATGGCCTCAAGCATAATCTCTTGAGTGTTAGTCAACTTTGTGATAAAGGTTTTGATGTTGTTTTGATAATGTTGCTTGTAAAGTAATTGATAGAACTTCTAATATTTGTGTATTTTCCGGTTTTCGTGAAAGTAATGTTTATATGATTGATATGTTAAATATGTCTTGTAATATTACTTGTTTGAAAGCCCTCGATGATGACTCTTGGTTGTGGCATTGGAGATTAGGCCATATTTCTTTTGATCACATTTCTAGGTTAAACACAAAGGAAATGGTGAAAGGTATTCCTTACTTGAATTTTGAAAAGGACCGAGTTTGTGACGCATGTCAATTTGGGAAACAAACTAAGTCTTCTTTCAAGTCAATTAAGGATATCATGACATCACGTCCTTTGAAGTTAATCCATATGGATCTTTTTGGCCCTACACAAACCAAAAGTCTAAGTGGGAATAGATTTGCTTATGTTTTGGTTGATGACTTTTCAAGGTTTACTTGGGTTTTCTTTCTTGAACACAAAAACCAAGCATTTTCGTATTTCCAAACTTTTAAGAAAAGAGTTGAAAAAGAAAAAGATGTTTCGATTTTGAGAATAAGAAGTGATAGAGGAGGTGAATTCATTAACCAACCCTTTACCACTTTTTGTGATGAACATGGAATAAAGCATGAACTATCTTGTCCTAGAACTCCACAACAAAATGGAGTAGTTGAACGGAAAAATAGAACATTACAAGAGATGGTTAGGACAATGCTAAGTGAATATGGTCTACCACATTATTTGTGGGCCGAGGCCGTTAATACATCATGCTATATATCAAATCGTGTTTTCTTATGTAAAAATACTACTAAAACTTCTTTTGAAATGTACTTTTCTAGAAAACCAAATGTTTCTTATTTCAAAGTTTTTGGATGCAAATATTTTGTTTTAAATACAAAAGATAATTTAGGAAAGTTTGATGCTAGATCTTATGAGGCTATTTTTGTAGGTTACTCAAACACTAGTAAGGCTTATAGAGTTTTCATTAGATCATCATTGACTATTGAAGAGTCTATTCATGTTAAGTTTGAGGAATCTAACAAGTTTGTTAAGAATGTTGTAGAAATAGATGCATTGGATGAAGGTTTGGAGAAAGTGACCTTGGAGGATGCTTCTACTATGGGAGACAAACCAAAGGATGATGAAGGAAGCGAAGCTAAGGTGGAAGAGGCACAAGGAAATGAAAATCAAACACATGAGGTGGAGCCTACTCAACCACTACCAAAGGATTGGAGATACAATCCACATCATCCCAAGGACCTCGTCATAGGTGAAGTATCAAAAGGGGTAACTACTCGCTCTAGACTTCATGACTATTGTGGTAACTATGCATTCATTTCTCATATTGAACCCAAAAATGTCCTCGAAGCCGAGGCCGATTCATAATGGTTGCTAGCCATGCAAGAGGAGCTCAATCAATTTGAGCGCAACCAAGTTTGGCACCTTGTTCCTAGGCCCCCACGATAGACCAACAATTGGTACTAAGTGGATTTTTAAGAACAAGTTGGATGAATCGGGTAATGTAGTTAGAAACAAGGCTAGGTTAGTTGCCCAAGGTTACACTCAAATCGAAGGGATCGATTTTGAAGAAACCTTTGCACCCGTAGCACGGCTTGAAGCCATACGGATGACACTAGCATTTGCCTCATATAAAGATTTCAAATTATTTCAAATGGATGTTAAAAGTGCTTTTCTAAATGGATTTATTAAAGAGGAGGTGTATGTTGAACAACCCCCCGGGTTTGTTGATCCTACACATCCGGATTTTGTTTTTTAAATTAGATAAAGCTCTTTATGGTTTGAAACAAGCCCCTAGGGCTTGGTATGAAAGACTTTCTTCATTTTTAATTTCAAATGGTTTTAAGAAAGGTAAAATTGACACAACTTTGTTTACAAAACATGTAGAAAAGGATATTCTTATTGTGCAAATTTATGTGGATGATATTATTTTTGGTTCTACTAATGAATCTCTTTGCAAAGCTTTTGAGTCATGCATGAAGGATGAATTTGAAATGTCTATGATGGGGGAGCTCAACTATTTCCTTGGACTCCAAATCAAGCAAAGGATGGGATCTTCATCAATCAAGCCAAGTACACAAAGGAACTAATCAAAAGGTTTGGGCTTGAAGGATCGAAAGTAAGCAAAACTCTCATGGCAACAACTACAAAGCTTGACAAGGATGAACAAGGTAAAAGTGTAGACATTAAATTATATCGTAGCATGATTGGTAGGTTGCTTTATTTGACGGCTAGTAGGCCGGATATCATGTTTTCCGTTTGTCTTTGTGCACGGTTTCAATCTTGTCCTAAAGAGTCTCACATAATTGCGGTTAAACGCATAATTAGATACCTTAAGGGCACCATTGAAATGGGTTTATGGTATCCGAAAACCGGCCAATTTTCAATGACTAGTTTTTCGGATGCCGACTATGCGGGTTGTAGGGTAGATAGGAAGAGCACAAGTGGAACATGTCAATTCTTGGGTAATTGTCTTGTATCTTGGTCTTCCAAAAAGCAAAATTCGGTAGCCCTTTCAACCGCCGAGGCGGAGTATGTTGCAGCCGGAGCTTGTTGTGCACAAGTTCTTTGGATGAAACATACTCTCCTCGACTATGATTTACACTTTGATCATGTTAAAATATTTTGTGATAATACTAGTACTATTCACATGACAAAGAATGCAAATCAACATAGTAAAACTAAACACATTGACATTAGATATCACTTTCTTAGAGATCATTATGAGAAAGGTGATATTGATATTGACTATGTTTCTACCGATTTTCAACTTGCCGATATTTTTACTAAACCTCTAGATTATGCTAGATTTTCATTTATTTGTGGTGAGTTGAATGTTTGCATGATAGATTCTTAAAATTATTTCTATTTTGGTGTTTTGTTTTGATTCTAACCCTTTTTGATGTATGACAAAAAGGGGGAGAAAAATATATAAGTTTAATTAAAGTGTTTATTGAAAAAGAAATAAGTTTGCTTATAGTTTGAGTTTAGTTTATTTACTATAAGTTTAAAGAGAAAAAGTATAAGTTTAATTGGTATTAAGTTTGATTTCAAATGGTATTTAAGCTTTTGACAAAAATATTGGGTTTTCAATGCTTCATGTATCTCACTAATAGTTATTTTTTTTACATAGCATTGTTTGAGGGGGAGCTTTCCAAGCTCTTCTTTCTTTAATTGTTTAAATAACTTATATGTTTTGTCATCATCAAAAAGGGGGAGATTGTTGGCCCAAGGTTACAATCACCCACGATTAGTGTATTTTGATGATTACAAAACATATTAGTTATTTGTACTAATAATATTTGTTATTTAAGTGTGTTTCAGGTTTCTATTCATTCTAGAAGTCTTCTCTCACAAATACAAGGATTTGGACTCAAGTCAACTCCAATTGGGCTCAAGGAACAAGTGTTGAAGATCATATGAAGAAGCCTATTGAAGATCTTGAAGTCCTTAGAATCTCTGTAAGAATAGAATGTTAAAGTTTGAGTCTTGGTTATTTGGCTCTAGGATACACACACACACAAAATTTGGTTTTGATAAAATTTGGTCTTGTTTTCATTTTCAAAATTTGGTTTCATGCCTTAGTAGAGATTTACATGAACCTAAATTTTATAAAATAAATATCTTGTCTAGATCATGTATACATACTCCTACTAACATGTTACTCTAGTTTGTTTAAACCTAAAACAATTTTTCAAATTTTTCCAAGTTCAAAATCCTGCAGTTTTTCCCTTTTCAGGCTGACCGGCCGACCGGCCGGTCGACCGGCACCATAGCCTGGACGTGCACGTCTGTGCACGTCCGTCGGTCGACCGCACCGGTCGACCGACCAAGAGCACACTGCTCTCTGGTTTTCTGAGTAAACCGGACCGGTCGACCGGAAGAAGGAAACTGTGTTTCCTCTTTTGGGACGGTCGACCGGACCGGTCGACCGAGAGCCAACGGCTCTTTGCAGCTGGGCTGGCGGTCGACCGGACCGGTCGACCGCCAGGCCTACAACATTCCAACGGCTCTTTCCTCTTTGGGCTATTCTGAAAAACTGTTTTTCTTTTCTGCTTTAACAGATTTTTGGAGAGTTGTTGGGGAGCTTTTGCAGGTCAAATTAGGTGTAAAGAAATTGTTTTTAACCTATTTTTCAACCCTATAAATAGAGGAGAAGTCTCTCTTGCATATCACTTTGAAAAATCCTCAAGTTTGTGTTGTTTTCAAAAGAGAAAAGAAAAGAGTTTAAAGCCTTCATTTCAATTCTTTTAAAGTTTGTTTTTCAGTTGTGTTTGATTGTCTATATCACTCTACAACTGAAGTTTTCTCACCACACTTCATAGAGCCAAAAATTCTATACTCATTCTATAGTGAAGTTGTAATAGAAGTGAGAGTGTTTGTAAAAGAGTTTGAGAAAAAGTGTAGTGATCTTGTTGGATTACTTTGTTCTTGTAATCCTTTCCTTGTGGAGCAACCTCTTCGGTAGAGGTCCTTTGTACTCGGTGGAGCTCGGTGCTCGGTCTTCGGTAGACCAAATTGTAAAGGCGTCCTCGGTGGATAGTGGAAACCCTTCACGGAGGTGAAGGCGGGGAGTAGAGCGGTGGCTCGAACCTCGAAACAAATCACTTTGTTTGCGATTGCCTTTGCGTCCAAATCTTGCTTTACTTTTCAATAGTTCCTTATTGCTTTCTATTGCATACTTGTGATATTGTTTAAATCTCTTGTGCTACTATTTGCTTACTTGTAATTCTTGCCATATATCATTGTGTTTGCATCATTCTTCATATCATCCATTTCATACTTGTGTGTGCCAATCCCGTACTCATCCAACAAGAGCTTCACATAGCGCCTCAACCCATATCAAGGGGAATCAAGAGGAGTTTAGTCCAGAGCCTCGCAAGAGGAATTCGGCTACACTTGTTGAATTGTACTAAGTTGAGCCTCACTTGTTTTAGGTTCCGCATTTAGGGAGTTAAAATTTTTAAGATTAGCAATCACACCTATTCACCCCCCCTCTAGGTGTTTTTCATACCCCTCGGTTGTGAGGCGGTGTTTGAGAGAGGAGTTCGGTACTCCATTGTTGTAACAAATCCTCTTCGGTAGAGGTTCCCTCGGTGGGAGATAGTGGATTGAAAATCCTACACGGTGGTGTAGGCGGGGATGTAGAGCTAGGTGCTCGAACCTCGAAACATATCTTTGCCTTTGCGTTTGATCCATTGTCTCTCAACTCTCTCTCTCTCTTTAAATTGTGCAAAGCATCATTCATATCATCATATCATATTTGCTTGTGTTGAGCATAATTCATATTGTCATATCATATCTATTTGCTTGTGTTGTGCCTTGCATATTTCATATTGCTATATCTTGTATATGCTTGGTTGTTTGTGTGTGCCTCACTTATACTTAACCACAAGAGCTTCACATAGCACCTCAACCCATTCAAGGGGAATCAAGAGGAGTTAGTCCAGAGCCCTTCACGGGAAATTCGGCTACACTTGTGTGTTGTATTAAGTGTGTTGCAAAATTTGCATTAGCTTCCGCATTTAGCGCATTTAGTTTCTAGATTAGTAAGTACACCTATTCACCCCCCCTCTAGGTGTCCTTTTTCACGACCAACAGCTGGTCAAAACTAGCTGTTGCAAGCTATATGTCGACCGGGCGTCGGCCGAAACAAATAGTAAGTCCTGACAAAAAGGTCGATCGACCGCTCGGTCGGCTGATCAACGTGCACAGGAGCCAAGTAATCTTGTGCGCATTTGGTCGACGCTCGGTCGATCGAGACAATATACAAAACACTAAACTCAACTGTCAGTCGATCGGGCAAGCCCAAAAGTCAGCATAAACACCAATTTTGAAATTAAACCCATTTTTGAAATAATAATATAATTATAAAAGATATTTTGGCGGCATATGAGTTTCAAGAAAACTTGTATATGACTGGTTATAAATATATGACAAATATAGAACTTGAATCAATGACAAACTTATGAAAAACAAGTTTAAATACTAAAAGATCCGAAAATTTATTGTTCGAAAATGTGTGTATCTTCTTTGAGCATCAATTCAACATCAAAACTAAGCATACTAAGATCCTACATAGGAGTTACCTAAGCTTTAAGTCTTCATCGAAGAAGGCTTCTCCAAAATTCATATTTTGATCATCCATTGCTTGAATTCCTTCCTTGACTCAACTTGACCTTCTTACAAGGAAGAATGAGCATCTTCTAAGCTCTTGTTCTTGTAAGCTTATAAACACTAGAACTTGATTAGTAACTTATAAATAAATTTGGTTTGTAATCATCAAAACAAAACTGGAGTGTGTATCCTTGTTGATGATCTATCACCGATCAAACAACAGAGGAACATCAAGTCAAAGACTCGGCAGTGAAAGCGGAAGCATAAAAGATCTACCACTAGTAAGCAATCACCACACAACCAAGGAATAATAGATTTAACGTGGCTCGACAATGTGCCTACGTCCAAGGGAGGAGGGGAGAAATATTTATTGAAGAAATACAAGAGTTATAATGAGATCTCTCTCACAACTCTCAATGTTGAAATTCTAGAATCTCTCTTGAATTCTTGACACACCTTCAAAATGCTACCCCTGAGGGGTTTATATAAGCACGTAGGATGACCCTAGTCCAACACGAACTCAAATCAGTATCTCCTTATAGAAATAGAAAACTCGTATCCAAACCAAATAGGAGATAGATTCGTATTAGGAAACTGCCAGATTCGTATTAGGAATATGAGGCATTCTAAATACTAACAATCTCCATCTTGACGCATGTTCATTGAGTCCCTCCATAAAAATTAGCTTCTGCTTTATTCGCCTTCCTTTCTCCCCCCTTTTGTGACTTCGCATGGCTCTCTCCCAAGAGCCAACTCGCCATTTTACCTTTGAAGAACCTTGATGAAGTTCAGAGATGCTCTGAACTTCTCCAGTGGGATGGTCTCCGTCATCATATCCGCTGAATTCTTCTTCATGGTGACCTTTACCAAATTGATCACCTTATCATCCACGACCCACTGACGTATCTTGTGAAATCTCACATCAATGTGCTTCGTCTGCTTGTGATACCTGTGATCTTTAGCGAGATGAATAGCACTCTGGCTATCGCAATGAACCCGAAATGAATCTTATATAATACTGAACATCTCAACCAATCCTTTTAACCATAAAGCTTCCTTTGACGCCTTACTGTAGCCATGAATTCCACTTCTGTCATTGAAAGAGCATTTGTATCTTGCAACTCTGCCTTCCAACTAATGAGGCACTCAGTTACTGTGAACACATAGCCCGTCGTAGATCTTCGCTGATCAAGATCTCCTGCATAATCTGCATCAACATAGCCTTGTAGTAACCTAGGCTTCCCCATTTTCAATCTCTGAAACACTAAGCCTAGTCTCGCAGTCCTTCGCAGATATCGTAGAACCCACTTCACTACTTCCCAATGTTGCTTTCCTAGATTTGACATTAACTGACTTACTATACTAACTGCATAGGCTAAGTCAGGCCTAGTGTAGACCATAGCATACATGAGTGATTCTACCGCATTAGCATATGTTACTCGAGACATCTTTTCCTCCTCTATAGTGATTGTGGACACTGCTTGAAAGATAATTTGAAGTGATCTATCAATGAGTGGTGACTGGTCTTACTTCTGTCATATTTAATCTCTCAACACCTTGAGAACATAGTTCTCCTGGGATAGCTCCTAAGCCTCTGTCTCGAGTGATTTTCATACCTAAGATCTTCTTGGCTTCTCTCAAATCTTTTATGTCAAATTCCTTCTTGAGCTGAGTTTTAAACTTCTATCATGTGTCTTGTTTCTTGCAGCAATCAGCAAATCATCTACATATAACAGAAATATGTCAGATCATCACTCTGGTTGAAATAGACACAACTATCATACTCACATCGGTTGTATTTGGCCTTAATCATGAAAGAGTTGAACTGTTTGTACCACTGCCTAGGAGAGTCGAACTGCTTGGGAGACTATTTAAGGCTATAAGGGACTTTTTTAGAAGACACAGCTTGTTTTTTACCTTCCAGAATATAATCTTCAGGTTGTTTCATGTATATCTTCTCCTCCAGTTCATCATGCAGAAATATTGTTTTGACGTCTATCTGCTCTAACTCTAGATCAAACTGAACAACTATTACCAATAACATCTGAATAGATGTATGCTTGACTACATGAGAGAAAATCTCATTATAGTCAATACCCTCCTTATGAGCATATCATTTGGCAACTAACCTTACCTTGTATTGCTCATTGTCCCTCTTGCGAAAGACCCATCTATAACCTATTGCCTTGGAGTCCTTTGGAAGATCGACTAACGTCCATGTTTGGATTCCAAAGACTCCATCTCTTATTCCATGGCTGTAATCCACTTGTCGTGGTCATCTACCTTGATCACTTCTCTGTAACGTCAGCTTCTCCTGTTTCTGTTACTAATGCGAAAGAGACATGATCTTCATCCCAGCCATACCTTGTTGGTGACACTGTAACTTTGACTGACCGCCTCAATGGTCTAGGTTGCTCTTGAGTAGCCGCTTGTTTGTCTCCATCTGAATCTGAGAAGTTCTCTTCTGAACCTTCGGGCCTTTTAGGGCTATCTGAGAACTCGACTCCTTTTTCTGAGTGTCTGCTGCCGAATTGTCTGGAGCTCTACCTTGCGCTTTATCCTTCGTCTTTGACTTTTCTTGCAACATTGCAGACCACATCTTTATTGCTAAAGACGCTCCTTTTCTCGGGATCTCAAAGTCTAAAACCCTTGACTCCTTTGGTGAACCAGATGAAGATACACTTCTTAGACTTGAACTTTAGTTTGTTCCTTTTCTGATTACCAACCGAACTATATGCCGGGCAACCAAAAATTTGTAAGGTTGAATAGTCCACAGATACTCCTTGCCATATCTCCTTTGGGATCTGAAGATCAATAGCTATTGATGATAACATGTTTACCAGATAACTCACATGATTCACCACCTCTGCCCAAAATCTTTCTGGCATGTCAGCCTGTAAACTGATACTGCGGGACCGCTCTGTAAGTGCTAATTCATGCACTCTGCTACTCTTTTTTATTCTAGTCGCCCTGAAATACTTATTTGGTATTTGCTACCCTTACTTACAAAGTAGTCTTTGAATTCTTTAGAGGTGTACTCGCCTCCATTATTGGACCTCAAGACTTTTACCTTCTGCCCTGTCTCATTTTCCATCAAAGTTTTCCACTTCTTGAACTTCTGAAATACTTTTGATTTTTTCTTCAAGAAGTATACCCAAACTTTCCTTGAAAAATCATCTATAAAAGTAACATAGTGCCTAGAACCTCCAATGGACGCTACTGGCGAAGGCCCCCACACATCCGTATGTATGAGATCTAGCAAGCCCTTTGTCTTGTGCTGAGATGTAGAGAAAGCTACTCTACATTGCCTACCCATAATGCAAAATTTATAAAGATCAAGTTTGTAATATTTGATACCTGATAGAGCGCTCCTTTTGTGTAGGACTTAAAGACCTCGCTCGCTCATGTGTCCAAGACGCATGTGCCAAAGTCTTATAGTACCTCCTTCTCTGTTGTTGCTGAAGCATTACAAATAATAATGCTTCTTGTCAACTTGTACAAGTTTGTTATTCGTTCTCCTTTGAGAATCATCATAGAGCTTTTAGTAACGTTGATTGCTCCATTTGCACCAGAAAACTTGTACTCATGAGCTTCCAAAGCACCCAACGAGAGAAGATTCTTCTTTAAATTCGGAACGTGTTGAACATTCATGAGTGTTCAAACCTATCCATCAAACATTCTCATACGGATGTTGCTGATGCCAACAGCCTTACACACGATGTTATTTCCCATCAGGACAGAGGCTCCATCATAAGGCTTGTAAGCGATATGTGCATCCCGAGTCAAGTAACTAAGTATCTGAGCATTTACCTTTTCCTGACTCAGCTGTCAAGATATCACATGAATCCTCATCTGCTTCTTTGATAACCCCAGCTTGATCTGACTTTCTACTGGTACTAGGCCCATCAGAATCTTTGCCGCCTTTTCTCTTCAGCATCTTCTTATATTTCATATAATTTTTCTTAATGTGCCCTACTTTCTTGCAAAAGTAGCAGGAGAAACTTCTAAAAGCCTCTGGATCCCTTTTGGGTCCCCATACTCTTTGATCTTTCCCTCTGGCCCCTGACAAACAATCCTGAGATCTCTTCTATAGAATCTGTCTTCTTCATCAGCTCGTTATTCTAGAGCATATGCTTGACATCTTCTAACTCTAAGGTCTCCTTACCATACATGATGGTGGTCGCCAAATGGTCATAACTTAATGGAAGAAAAGAGAGTAATAGAAGAGCTTTGTCTTCATCTTCTAGCTTAACCTCTAGAGCTAATAAGTCACTTAAAATTCTATTACAAGCATTGAGATGTTATAGAATAGGTACACCTTCCTTCATCCGAAGGTTGTTTAACTGCTTCTTCATTAGAGCTTGTTTGACAAACTCTTCATCATATACAGACTCTCTAGCCTATACTAAAGACCAACAGTTGTCTCCTCGTTCATCACATTATAGAGGACCTCATCTAATAGGCACAGTATGATCGTTGTCTTTGCGCGAAAGTCAATGTCATTCAACTCATCATCTTTCATCTTCAATGGATTCTTCTCACTACCAAGCAAAGCCTTGTGTGTACCCTCCTTCACGAGCAACGATGTTACTCGCATCTTCCACAACAGGAAGTTAGACTTCCCGTCAAATTTTTCCACCTCAAAATTGGTTGTCTTGATTGTCTTGCTAGCCATCGTTCTGATACTAATCGTTGATGATCTATCACCGATCAAACAACAGAGGAACACCAAGTTGAAGACTCAGCAGCAGAAGTGAAAACGTAGAAGATCTACCACTAGTAAGTAATCACCACATAATCAAGAAACACAAGATTTAACGTGGTTCAGTAATGTGCTTACGTCCACAGGGAGGAGGAGAGAAATATTTATTAAAGAAAATACAAGAGTTATAGTGAGATCTCTCTCACAACTCTCAATGGTGGAATTCTGAAATTTCTCTTGAATTCTGGACACACCTTCAAAAAGCTACCCCTGAGGGGTTTATATAGGCACCTAGGATGAACTTAGTCCAACACAAACTAAAATCAACACCTCCTTAGAGAAATAGGAAACCCGTATCCAAATCAAAATAGGAGACAAATCCGTATTAAAAACTGCCAAAAACCTGAATTCTTCTCCAATGAATATGAGGCATTCCAAATACTAACAATCCTTGGGCCAACATTTTTATTATTGGGATTTGCCAAGAATAAGTCTCTAACATTCTCCTAAAAATAGGAGTGATTAGATAGTGTTTGTACACAAGTTTACAACAAGGTTTTCAAAAGAAAATCTAGTTTTTGCAAAAAGCTTTCAAGTTCAAAAGTTTCCAGTGCTATTCAATCCAATTTTCTCCACTTTTCTTACACTTTTTCTTGAGCTATCAATTCTCTATATAGGAAAAGTGTAATAGAGAATGTTTGTGGTCTTGTGAAGCCTACCAAGTCTTGTATCCATTGTTCTTTGTGAGTTCCTCTTAGAAAGAGGGTAGTTGGTGGAGTTATGGCTCTGAATCTTGTGGGATCATCTAGTTCACTTGTGATCGAGATTGATTATAGTGAAATTCTTCATTGCGATGAAGGCGAGGATGTAGAGCAAGTGGCTCGAACCTCGATAACAGCTTTTTATTTTTGCGATTGTCTATCTCGTTTGATCTTTCCAACTATACTCTTTATTATTCTTGTACTATTATATTTTTTATCTTTTATTATTCTAAGATTATTTGTTTTGACTGACAATACATCAAGAAAGCAATTACACACCTCAACTCTTATTTAAGAGGAATTATGAGGAGAAGTTCAGAGCTCTTCACTAGGTATACAACTCATTTCTTGATAATTGAAATTGGTCACTAATAGTTTATTGTGATTATTTTTATTTTCGCTTTGTTTTTAGTTCATCACTTATTCATCCCCTTCTAGGTGAATTTCAACTGGTATCAGAGCTTGGACTCTTATTTATAGGTTTTACCACCTAAGAGTGATCCTATTTAACTATCACTTTATTTGTTACACAAGCATGGGGAATAATGTCAAGACCCCACTCAAGTTTGATGAACTAAATTTCCCACTTGAAAAGTTAAGATGATTATTTTTCTACAATCATTGGGAAGTCGAGTTTCCAAGGCTATTACCAAACCTTTTGTTGTCCCTAATGGTGATGAGAACACATAGACTGATATCACTGTTAAGGAATTTGAGGCTAATGCTAAGGCCCACTATTCTCTATTGCAAGCACTCAATGATGATATTTTTAGAGTAATTAATTGAGAGTCTGTCTATGAGATTTAGAGTAATCTCGTTGTTACCCATGAGGGGACATCTGAAGTGAAGATGTCTAAGATTGAATTTTTATGTTCCAAATATGAGAACTTTAATATGAACGATAATGAGACTAATGATGACATGATTACAAGATTTATAAAAATTATTAATGGTCTTTCTTCTCTAGGTGACTCCATTGACAATGATCAAAAGGTGAGAAGGGTGATTCGAGCATTTTCTCAATCTTGGAAAGTCAAGTTTACTACCTTGAAGAAAATTAATGACAAGGAGAAAATGGATTTCATTAACCTCATCAAAAACTTAAAGACTCATGAGATAGAAAGAAAAATTAGAGAAGATAAATCTCCACAGAAGAATAAGAGCATTACTTTCAAAGCCACTCCAACCCTCTCCGATGATGATAAAGAGTTTGAACAAGATGATGATGAAGAACTATCCTTACTTGTGAAGAACGTTAGGAGAATATTCCACAAAAGAGGAAAGTTCAACAATCGCAAAAGGAGATGCTAAGGTAAAGAAGAGAGAAAAAATGAGATTGACCCTTGCTACAATTGTCAGAAGCCGGACCACCTCATTACGGATTGCTACGAGATGAAGAGCAAAGCTTTCGCATCAAAGAAGCCATACGAAGAGAACGCAATGAAGGCTACTTGGGATTCAGAGAGTGCACACGAGGAGGATATTGACATGGCAAAAGTTTGTTTCTTGGCTCAAAATAATGAAACACCTAAGGTAATTTTGGAACCTACTTTAGATAATTCTGATTTGTGTGTAGATAAATTAGGAGATGCTTTTGAGCAATTGTCAAATAATTATGATATTCTCAAAATAAAATATTTGAAAATAAAGAAAGAAAATGAGATTTTGCAAAATAATCTAAACACTGTTTTAAAAGAGAAAGAAGTGATTTCAAATGAAAATAATTCTTTAAAAAAGGATTTTAATTCTTATAAAATTTCTTGTAAAGTTAAGTTTCCAAGTGTTGATGAAAATGGGATTTCCTTGGTGAAAAATAAAATAAATACTTTAAGTAATGTTTTGAAATAATGTGAATTTGATAATGCTAGATTATCATCAATATTTCCAAGGAGTCAAACTCAAAAGAAACCATCACATGTTTCACACACGCATCATGCTCACATACAAACACAACATACTTACCATGCTCATCATACTCACACACATCATGTATTTATGTATGCTAAGGTATACTAATGCACCTATTGTGGCGAAAAGGTTACTTGGCCAAAGTTTGCTATGAAAGACTGAATATTGCTATTGATCATGTTTAGGTTCAAAAGACTAACAGTTTAGGACCAAAAAAAATTGGATACCAAAGTGAACAACTATTTTAAATGTTGCAGGTATATGCCAAGCTCCCATAGAGAGCGGTGATATCTTAATAGTGGTTGCTCACGACATATGACATGAGATATCAACAACTTTACAATACCATCGAGATCGAGTAAAGATGACACCATCACCTTAGGAGATGATTCCAAAGGAAAGATTATCAGTATAGATAACATTCAAATTAGTACATCTATTTTAAAAGAAAATATTTTTTTAGTAGATGGACTCAAGCATAATTGAGTATTAGCCATTTATGTGATAAAAGTTTAAGAATAATTTTTGATGATTTTACTTGTGTTGTTATTGATAAAAATGATTCTCAATATTTATATTATTGATTTGTTTAATTTAGATTACAATGTTACTTGTTTGACTGTCATAAATGAAGATTCATAGTTGTGACATAGAAGGTTAGGTCACATTTCTTTTGACCACCTATCTCGTATCGGTTCTGAGAAAGCAGTGAAAAGTATTCCTAAATTAAGATTTGGAAAAGATCTTATTTGTGATCGTGCCAATGGAAATAAACTAAGTCTTTTTTTTTAAATCTATTAGGGATATTATGACATCTCAATCATTAGAATTAATACATATGGACTTGTTTGGTCCGACCAAAATGAAAAGTTTAAGTGGAAATTGTTTTGTATATGTTCTTGTTAATGATTAGTTGATATTTACTTGGTTTTTTTTACACAAAAATGAAGCTTTTTCATTTTTCAATGTTTTTAGAAAAAGTGTTGAAAAGAAAAGAGATTTCTGATTTTATACATTCGAAGTGATGGAGGTAGTGAGTTTATTAACCACTATTTTATTACTTACTTGAAAAAAATAAAATTAATATGAGATTTCATGTTCTAAAACTCTACAACAAAATAAAATCATCAAAAAAAGAATAGAATTCTTCAAGAGATGGCTAAGATTTTTGATCAATGTACACAAACTCCCTTAATATCTATGAGTCGAGGCCGTAAACAAATCAAGTTACATAATAAATAAAATATTTTTTCACAATAATTTAAACAAAACTCCTTTTAAGTTTTATCATTTAAGAAAACCAAACATTTCATATTTTAAAGTTTTTGGTTATAAGTGTTTTGTTTTAAATACTAAGGATAATCTAGGAAAGTTTGATGCTAAATCTTTTGAAGCTATTTTTATTGGTTATTCTAATACTAGTAAAGCTTATAAATGCTTCAGTAGATCAACTTTGACTATTGAAGAATTTATATACGTGAGTTTGAGAGATTTAACTCCTGTGTGAAGAATGTGGTAGATAGCAAAATTGATTCCTTTGGTGAAGATATTGAGAAAATTTCTATGAAAGACTCACCCCAAGACAAGATCAAAATGGTAAAGTTAAAGTAGAAGTGGAACCTACTCAACTACTTTCGCGGGATTGGAGAAATGCTTCAAGTCATCCCAAAGATCTCATCCTAGGTGATGTATCTCAGGAAGTATCTATTAGATCCAAACTCTAAGATTTTTGTGGACATTTTGCATTTATTTTCACACATAGAACAAAAAATATTTATGAGGCCGAGGTAGACTCCTATTGGTTACTTTTTATGCAAGAGAAGCTCAATCAATTCGATCCTAACTAAGTATGAAGACTTGTTCCTAGACCCCAAGATAGACCAACTATTGGTACTAAGTGGGTGTTTAGAAACAAAGTAGATGAGTCAGGAAATATAACTAGAAACAAGGCTTGGCTAATGACTTATGGTACCCAAAAATAGGATAAGTTAACATGATGAGTTATTCGAATTTCGACTATGCCGGTTTTAGAGTGGATAGAAAGAGTACTAGTGAAACTTGTCAATTTCTAAGAAATTATCTTGTTTTGTGGTCTTCCACGAAAAAAAATTTATTGTCATCTCAACTGTCGAGACAGAGTATGTTACTGCGGGGGCTTGTTATGCACAAGTCTTTTGAATGAAATATACTCTTCTTGACTATGTGATAATTGCATTATGATCATATTAAGATACTATGTGATAATACTGGTATTATTCATATAATCAAGAATGCAAATCAATATAGTAAGACCAAGTATATAGAAATTCGATATCACTTTCTTAGAGACTATTATGAGAAAGCTGATATTGAAATTGATTATGTTTCTACTAATTTTCAATTGGCCGATATTTTATAAAGCCTTATGACTTTAATCGTTTTACTTTTATTTGTGGAGAATTAAATGTTTGTATAATGGATAACTAATTTCTATAATTTCTACACAGATAGTTGTAATTTTTAAATTGGTATAAATTTTAAGATTTTCTATTAGTATCATTTTACAATGTTTTTTTTTCTCTTTTTGATGTATGACAAAAAGGGGAGAAGAGTATATGATTTCGAAGGAAAAATATATGAGCTTTTAAGGGATGGTTTTTATGATTTATAATTTCTTTGATGCATAATTTCAGGGGGAGCTTCTTGAAGCTATTTCATTCATATTAACTCATGAGTTTTGTCATAACCGAAAAGGGAGAGATTGTTGGCCCAAGGGTACATTCACTTTTTATTTTTGATGATCCTAAAACTCATGTAGCTTTTGGTACTAATTATCTTTAAACTTTTCTTAGCACACAGGTTTCAAGAATGAAAGTTTCAGCTTCAAAAATGAGTTTCAAGTAACTGGACTCTAGCTTAAAGGAAATATATTGACGACGTCAATTTGAAGTTTTTGAAGATCGAGTATACTCTTATATTCTTCTTGTGTCAGATTTCTTAGTTTGTCAAAGTTTAGTTTAGTGAATTTATGCTCAAGAGAAGACAAACACAAAAGTTTCTCAAAATCAATTTCATGATTTTGTGTTGTTTATTTCAAAAAAAATTAAGTTTTAATATTGTTTATGATATATAGTTTAAAATATATTTAGTTTTCTAAACATGTATATTTCTACCATAAATATATTTAATATATTATATTTATGATTTTACAAAATATTTTTATAAAGTAAAAATATATTTATGTCCAAGTATCAGGACAGTCGACAGAGGTCTAGGAATGTCGACTGCTGCTCAATGTACAAGGCTGAGATAGTGTAACCCTCGGTTCTCAATGTACGTGTGTCAATACTGATATTTAATACCCGATTTAACCATCCTATTAGCTGGATTGAAACCATTTCAGCTCAAGATATTATTTTTCAATATTTTGATTTTTTCTAGATTTTCTGAAATTTTAGAATTATTGGAGATGAATCTCAATTCGAGATCGACTGATGTTACAGACTGACTCTGAGATTTTTAATTAATAATCGAGGATGAATTTTGGGGATCTGACTTCACAACAATATTCAGGATGACATCTACTATTTTTGAGAATTTTGAGAATTTTTATGAAATAATAGGAATTTAATCAAATAAACTAATAATTAAATACTGATTTATAAAAAAAATGCAATTAAAATAAAAGAAAAATCAAAATATAAAAATAGAAAACCCCTTTAATTGTTCTATTCAGGTTTTGATCGAACCTGTGCCCCCTACTCCCAAATCCTCAAGTCTCGACCACATGGCCACATTGGCGTGTGATGTGAATGCCTACATAAATTATTTAACCATTCTAATTTTTCCTTCATCTTCCCCGCTATCTTTCCCACGTCCTCCAGGCTGCATCACTTCACTCACATTTCCCTCTATATCTCTCTCACGTCCCCACCTGCTCTCCCCTCTCTCACGTCCCACACTCACCTTCTCACCTGCACACTCCCCCCCTCTCTCATTTATTATAACTTCTATCTCTCACACAACTGAACTCAATCCATCCCCCTTTCTACTTTTCCATCTTCTTGCTTCCACCACACCCGAGCTCTTTCTTTCCCCCTATGACCGTCGTCGTGATGTCAACATCCCTTGCTAGTAGACAGCAAACCTGAGTCCCCGCCGTTCCGCCGCCTCGAGCACCATCACCCGCGTCTCCCTGTTACTCCGCCGTGCATATTCCGCAGCACACCAAACCCATGGTCAAACCCTTTGACGAGCCACCTTGGCCAGCAACTCACCCGGCTACAGCCCCTGCCCTTGGCTTGCAGCCCCTGCCGAGCTCCCCTCCCTCCGGTAACATCTTGAGCAGCCCCCTCGAGCTTCTCCTCCTTGCCCCCAAGCCCCGCAGCGCACACCCAACCACCCTCCGTGACAACAAGGTCGTGCCCTCTCTCCCTCTCCACCGGCAAGTCTCCGCGACAGCACACCTGGGTACCACTGTTGCCCGCATCCTCTCCGGCGAGATCTGCGAGATCCGCCGATCGCCTCGCGCAACCCCTTTGTCGTGAGTCTCTTTCCTCTCTCTGTATATTTTCATCTGAATGTATGTGTGTGTTTAATTATGTGTGTGAATTTAATTAAGTGCATGCCTATGTTTATTATGTGTGTGTATTTGGGTATTATTATGGATGATTATATGGTGGATGTGTGTTTGAGTGTATGTATATGAATGTGTGCCGTGTGTGTATTCATGTGTGTGCGTGAGTGGGTGCTTGCTTGGTGGTGTAACATGTTAAATGAGGTGGATATATTAATGCATGGTGCATAGGTGGGTGTATTTGTCTCTTCTCCCTCCTTTCTTATGCTCTTCCCTTGGCCGGCCATTGCCAACACACCGAAGCCCGACCACTCAATCACGGTGACTCCGAGAATCATTTGGAGTCACCGATATCCTTCGCAGCCTCCGCCGGCACGCCGGAGTCCCCGGCTTGCGTGAGCATGGCCTAGCCCAGCGTGAGCTCTCCTCTCCATGCATGAACTCCTCTCTTGGTAACTTTTTCTCTCTTTTAATTATATGCATGTAATACTATGTTTACACATGCATGGGTGTTGTTTGGGTATTAATTAATAGGTAGGTGTGTGTTTGTGTATTAGTGTGTGTATGTTAATGCAAGTGTGTGTTAATTTGTCTTTGTGCATGGAATGTGTATATAAGTGCCTGTGTGTATACTCGTATGTAGGTGTACACACGTGTGTATGCACTATTGCGTACATGTGTGGGTATATGTAGGCCCAAAGGCCATTAGCCTTACTTTTGATGATAATAAAGCTTATGTAGTTATGTTTTTAACAATTTTGTTTAGAAAAATTAGCCTTAATTTTGCTGATAATAAAACTTATGCAGTTATGTTTTTAACAATTTTGTTTAGCAAAGTTTCAGGTTAACTCTTTATTGCATTTCGGCTCTTTCACAAGACTCACATGTTTGGAAGCCAAGAAGATGTCGATCCCAGAGTCTAAGCACATAGACGAGCTCAAGGATCAAGATTGCAAGAGAAGACTGTATCAAAATTTGTATTTTTTCTTTTTGCATTTAGATAAGATTTATAGTCATTTGTTAACCAAGATGATCTAGGTTGATAGCTCTTTTGGGATTGACACAAACATATCTTTCATATTCCTAAAGTGTTTTAAAAGAGTTCAAAACATTTCTCTTTTACGTTTTCAAAATCAAGTTTTGAAAAAATGAGTTTCGAAAAAATCGATTATCGATTTAGAAAAGTGTTTTTACAAAATATAGTTCTAACTTTGTTTTGTATTGATCCATGATCACACACTGGTTCTATCAAGTCCCTAGAACTTTATTTTGTGTTTAAAAACAAAGTATATTTTTGTCGGAAAAAAAATTGGTTTCAAAAAGATCTTCATATCAGTTTTTTGGCCCAAGGTTGGTCGACTGACCAGTCGACCGTAGGCAGAGCAGAATTGCTCTGTCGGTCGACATGCACCAAGTGCATTGTGTGCACTTCGATAGACCGTGCGGTCGACCGACTGCAAGAGTTTTGCTCTCGGTTGGGTCTGGTCGACTGCCCCGGTCGATCGATAGAAAGCTTTCTCTCTGGTTGGGAAAAACGGTGGACCGACTGGTCGATTGCTATCCCCAACGGTCAGAAATCTGACCATTGGCGGTCGACTGGCCGGTCGACCGACAGATGGATTTCCTTCTGATTTTTTCCCAATGACTATTTTTATGTTTGTCTTTTTTTGGGTCTTGTCCCAATGGAACTTTTGAGTTTTCTCCTCATGTTTTCATCCCCTATAAATAGTGAGACTGTAGAAAAACCTAGAAGAAGTTTGAACAAGTTTTTCATAAGTTTACAAGAAGATTTAATCAAGTTTTAGTCTTTTTTTTAAAGATTATCTTTTGAACTAAAATTTCACATTCTTGATTTTTAACTTGAGCTTTCCCTCTACATCTTTACAAGCTATTTCCACTACACAAGTCCAAAGAGCTTCACCTCCTCATCTTGGTTATAGGATTGTGCTTGTGAGCCTTTTGTGATCAAGTGAAGATCACTGATTTTCTTCTATTGTGAAGTTGTAGAGGTTGCGGCCTCAAGTGAGCTAGTGATCTCCGTTGTTGGTGTTGCGGCATCGTGAAAGAGAACTTGTGAGTCCATTGAGTTCTAGTGAGAACTTATAATGGTTGACAATCTAGTGAGATCGGTCATAGTGAAAATCCTACATAGTGTTGAAGGCGGAGACGTAGAGCAGTGGCTCAAACTTCGGAACATATCATCGTGTTTGCGATTGATTACTCTTTCTCTCTTCGCTTTAATCTCTCTTTACTTACTTGCACACTTATATTATTTATTATTAGCAAGTATTTCTTGTGTTGTGATTGGTATTTGCTAGGTTGCTAGCAAGTAAATTTTAATTCTGCATTATTTGCCATTTAGTATAGCCATCACCTATTCACCCCCTCTAGGTGATTTACAATTGGTATCAGACCTAACCCTAGTCTTGATTTAACTACCATAGGGAGATCCTTTCATTTGGCTATATTCATTTGTTGCATTTGCTATTTGTTTATGCACTTATACTTGTTTTTATGGCATCACACGACTTCTCTAGCATCAAGTCCCCACCCAAATTTGATGAGTTGAACTTCTTCATTTGGAAGGTCAAGATGAACCTCTTCCTCAAGTCCCTAGGGGGTAGAGTAGCTAAGGCCATAACCAAGAAATTCATTGAACCTCACGAGGATGAGAATACATGACCCGAAGCAACTGCTAAGGACTATGAGACCAATGCAAAAGCTCAATATGCATTTATACAAGCATTAAATGATGATGATCTTTCTCGTGTAATTAATTGTAAATCTACTTATGAGATTTGGAATGATCTAATCATTAGTCATGAGGGGACGTCGCAAGTCAAGAGATCTAAAGTTGACTTCCTTCATTCTCAATATGAGAATTTTTACATGCTTGAAAATAAAAGTATGATGAGATGCTTACTCGAATCACCAAGATTACTAATGGATTATCTTCTTTAGGTGACACCATTGACAATGACTAAAAGATTCGAAAATTCATTAGAGCTCTCCCCAATGCTTGGAAAGTCAAGGGGACAACTCTTAAGGAGCTCAACGATAGAGAGGAGATGGACTTCTCCGGCTTCATTAGAAATCTCAAAACCTATGAGATGGAAATGAAGGTGAGAGAAGAAAGGGAGACTCCAAAGAAGAAAGCGATTGCTTTCAAAGCTACTCCCTCCACCATCGACGAAGAAGATTCATCCGAAGATGGAGATGAAGACTTTGCCATGCTCATTAGAAAAGTGGGCAAAATATTTTATAATAAGGGAAGACAAAGCAACTTCCGAAGAGGAAGACATCAAGGAAGATTTAAAAAGAAGAAGGAGGAGATGGGTCCTTGCTTTCATTGCAAGAAGACAGGCCATCTAATTGTGGATTGCCCCTCACTTCAAGCCACCACTCTAAGAACATGCATAAGAAGAAGAAGAAGGCGATGGTAGCCACATGGGATGATTTAAAAATGGATTCTAAAATAGAGATTGATGCCGCACACGTTTGCTTCATGGCAAATAGAGAGGAGACTTCTATGGTAAATCTCGAAACCTCTCTCTAGAACATGATGATTTAACTATGGATGAACTTGCACAATTTTTTGAAGAATTACAAAATAGATATGAAATTTCTCTTGCACAAAGTAAAAAATTTAAAAAAAAATGACTTTTCAAAGAATAAATTAAAAATTATTTTTAAATAGAAAAATATCTATTTCTTTTGAGAAAACGAAAAAAGATTTTGATAAAATAAACTTGCTTGTGGGGGCAAAAGCCCTAATATTACTTTCAACAAAAATGAATTTTTGAATATTCAAAAACGTATTGACGTTTTGGATACCACTTTGAAAAGGTGTGCATTTGATATGAACAAATTTAATTCTATGTTTCTAAAGGGAAAAACTTAAAGGAAACATATACCTCATTCATCTCACATACACCATGAAAAACAAGCACAACATACACATACACATCAACATAAGCCTGCTTTCATGTATGGCAAAGTGTACACATGTGCACATTGCGACCGCAAAGGCCATTTAGCAAAATTTTGATATGTTAAGTTAAACATGTTAAACAAAAATGTTTGAGTTCGAGAAAGTACTAACCCTATAGGACCCAAAAAGATTTGGGTACCAAAGAACACACCCAACTTGATTGATGTAGGTGTGTCGTCCTCCTCCAAGACATAAGGGGAGACGGTACCTTGATGGTGGATGTATCGAAGCTCAAAGGATCAACCGTCATATTGTCGCTATCAAGAAGCACCTATTTTAGAGATTGCCTATGGTTTTGTAACTTCTTGATCGGGAAAAAACACGCACGAAAAGTGTCATTTTGAAATCAAGAGTTAAAAAGTGCGTGCTTTGGCTTCCTCGATACTTTCGTTATAGCATAGAGGCTAAACGGGTCGAATCCACAGGGACGGAAAGCGAGAAGCTTTACCGAAATGTTCACGTGTGTGTTAAAGTTCTTCAATGTTTTAAAGAATGAAAAGAAAAGAAAACAAAGAATGAAAAGAGAAGTACGATGAAACATAAAGAAGTAGGAAACATAGAAAAGAATATATTTATTATTTTTGGATAGTATTTCTAAACAAAGTGAAAAGGAAAAAAACTCATGGCTACTAACTACTAATGGCTCCACTAACATGCTAACCTTTTAGTGATAGTTGCCTCACATGTATCCTTGGCCATCACTAGTCCTTGGTTCAAGAGCGTTTCAAAGTATGACCCATGCGATAACTTTCACATCCAAACTCAATACAATAAGTGCAAGGTACACTTAAACCATCAAAACTAAACAAGAGTAAGTATGGAGTAAAGTAATGTTAGCTTGTTAGAGAGTTAGGATGTTAGAGTGTTAGAATCCATCATCATGAGCCATCAATGGCTCTTGCAAGAGTAAGGTCAAGTAGAGACTATTAGATTCATGTGGACTATCAAGTAAGAAGTTACCAAGTTAGTGGTTAGTAGTTAGTTGCCATGAGAGAAAATTAGCTAAACATATAAAAGGAGTTAGAGAGAAAACAAAGAGAGGTAAAGAGAGAACCTTTTATAACTTGTCACTTTCTATTACAAGCACTCTTACTTTCCAAACATGTATCACTCTCTCTCCTATTATAAGATCTAAAAGAAATAGAAAATACAAAGAAGAAGAAGAACTAACCTAAACTAAACTACAACATGGAAGGAAAACTACACTACTCTCTGTATATCCCTCTCTGAAAAATCCCAGGGGAGATTTTATAGGCACCAGGAGATAGGGGGCCAGGTGGCTAACCCCTGGCAAAAAGTACTGGCGCGGTCGCGCTTGTATGGCCGTGAAAAACGGCCAGAGCCATGTTTTCGCGGCTGTACTTGGGCGGCGCGCGCAGCGCCGCCTACTGCACGCCGCTCGCTTGTCCTCTTGTCGACTGCATGTCCCGGTTTCTGATTTTTACCCCTGGTTTCGATGAAACTGCTCTCCAAGGTCAATGACTATATTATAGGCCTTTAATCACCCATTAAATGGTGATTTAGGGTCTTCTTCTTCATTGCACTCCATGGACCTAGAAACATACAAGAGAGGTATTATTAACAGAATTTAATATTAAATAAATATGAAGATGTGGTATGAAATATGCAGTTTTAGAGACTAATCATACCTCCACACTTATCTTTTGCTCGTTTGAGCAAAACAAAAAGAACTAAGGAAATTATTACACCACTTTCGTAGGTGACGCGATTGCACTAAGCCTGTGCAACAAGCCGTTAAACCTTTAGGTTTCCCCTAGAGGAGGAGTTTTGTCACCTGAGGGTTTTCAATGGATTACACCCACAAAATCTATAAAGAAAAGAAATCAAATGTTAGTATTTTGAAAATGCATTTTTGAAATAGAGAAAAGTGTTGAAGTATTTTTGCGAAAATATAAGTGATCCAAGGTAATAAGTTAACCAAAAATTATTCTTCCTTAAACTAAGTCAAAATGTAAAAATCTTATTATAAATTAAATGTAAGAACTTAAAATTGAATTGACTCTTTGATCTTTCATAAAACTCTTAGAAAAATATGCAATTTGTGAATTGTGAATGTTTTTTGGATATCGACTCTAACTTTCATGCCATTGATTTGTGTGTGTGTGTGTGTGTGTATATATATATATATATATATATATATATATATATTTTATTTATTTATTTATTTATTTTTTCTTCCCTTAGTTTCTTATGCTTTCTTATTTACCCAGATAGTGAGCCTTTAGCCGGTGACTCCCAAACCAGATGATCTTAGGGCACCAGATAAGAAAACATGACTCGGAATTAAGAACTCGAGTAAACAAGGCCACAAAACTAAAGGGGATTATTTTGATTTTGTCCATTTTCTTAGGCGTGAATAATCATGCTTCCTGAGGCATAATTACCCAGCTTCAATAAGTGATTTTATTATCATCATTTTTTATATATTTTTTATGGCATTATCAGTCTTTGTTTCAATCCCAAGAAAATTGTGTAAGTGTGAAGTGCATAAATTTAAGGCAAAAAAATTTTACGATCAAATTATCTTTCCAATCTTAATTTCTTATCCTAAAACTTAAACAAGATCTATTATTTTGACTCAGTTTAAAATTTCATAATTTTAGGTCTTCCTAATTTCTAAGATAATTTTAATTTTCTTAAAAATAAATCAAAACAATTTATCTTGTTTCAAAATGTTTTGTAAAAAGCAAAGAAAAGAGTTTCTATAAAAAAATTTCTTACAAGAAGTGTAAAGAAAGAAAATTTAAAACTAACTATGTTAGTAAATCCTCCCACACACTTATCTTATGCATTGTCCTCAATGCATCGTGAATGTGTATATACATGAAACAAATGGGAAGGGAAGGAAAATTAACTCATGGTGGTAGCTCCGGTGGTGGTCTAATTGGGCCAAGCGTTGCTACCCAACCAAGATAATGTGGATCTTGAAGGAACCCACCAATCACCTCTCTAATATGACCCAGTAACAGAATGATTGAGTAAACAGTCGTATTTAAAAGTTTATCCTCATCTAATTTTCAATTTTCAAAAATAATTACTGAGTAATTTTCTTCAACATCCTTGTCCAACAATGAAGTGTGATTTTGGAAGACAATTGATTTGGATTCAAATGGAATAGGAATAAAAATTGATACCGACTCGGGAATTTGACTCAGATCAAATCAAGATTCAAAAGGGGGAGTCAAAATTGGTCAAAAAATTGGGTCCAAACCAAAGAATTGATGTTCACACACTTCCCCATTAATGAAGTGTTATCATAAGATATTGGTGATTCAATTTCACAGTGTACTGGTACAGGATTTAATGTTGACTCCGGAATAGAGAAAAAATCTGATAAAGATACCGGAGTCATTATTGAATCAAAAGTGAAATGGAATTACCAACTTGAGGTTCAGGATCACTTTCAAGCTCAAGTTCAATTTTGAGAAAAGGATAACTTGCCAAAATGTCAATGTGATTTTCAAACCTTAGAGTTTGGTCAAGTTTTAATGGATTTGTTGAATTTGAATCTTGGTTTCTAAAATAGCAAGATTCTTGGGTCCAATCGGTAGAGTTAGGGATATAAGGATGGTCAAAGGTTGACAAGAAAGACTTTCCTCTCTCATTGATCAAATCGCTCATTATCGAGTCTAACCTACTACTAGACCGGGTAACAGAATTTTGGGTCTGAATCATGTCTTCTATACTCTTTGCAATTGGTTCTTCTTGAAAAGGTGAGTATGGAAGTTGATTTTGAAAATTGTGGTGAAATTGTGAGTCTATCGGATTTTGTGGTTGCTGCTCGGACTCACGCAAGGGTTCCATACTCAAGTCCAGTATGATGGTTGTTCATTTTGAAATGGTGAGACTAGAAAAGATGAGTAGGACTCTTGAAAATTTGGTTGAGATGATGAGTCCAACATATTTTGAAATCATTGCATTTTTTTTTACAAAAGACTTCCAAACGCTTTTCTAACTCAGATTCTCCTTCAATTGGATGCTCTAGAAAAGGAGTATATGAAGTTTGACTTAGGAAGGATTGTGAATTAAGCAAATTTTGAATTTATTGTTGGGACTCAAGCATGGCTTCCATACTCCTTTCCAAATTAGATTTTTCTTCAGTTGGTGGGACAGGAAAAGGAGGGTATGAATCCCAATCGGGGAATGAAAATTGTGGACAAGGTGGTTGAAAATTTGACGCAGGGGAGGTGAATCACTATTGACTCTGTGAAGAGTTGAAATTATTTTAAAAATTGTAGTCATAGAATTGGGAATATGGGTCATAATGAGTCGGTAATCCCAACTCGGCATATATGGTTGGTTCATGTTATACATAGCCAGGTTGGAGTTATCCGAGTCGAATGAGGTCGGGTGAAATATGGATTCATATTATGATTGAAAGAATTATTTTTGTTAAAATCCATTCACAATATACAAAAAAAAAAGAAAACAGACAAACAAATAAACAAACAAACAAATATAAAGAAAAGAAAACAAGTCTATGTTAGGGTTGACTTAGACCTAGACGACTCTTAACTGGTTAGACTGTCCACGGGGGGTACATTGTCAGAATGTGATCACGAGTTAATCGGCCATGTAGGGGCAAGATCAGTGGGAGGTATCCGTGTTGGAGCAACGGGCCTAATTATGTCAAACCACTGTTCTTCGAGGTTTCGCCTCTCAATCCCCAACCTTAGACACCAATTTGACATGAGTCAAACTCTAATAATTTCCCCTTAGGTCAATCTCCTAAATGAGTCTGAGATGTCCTAGGGGCCAACGTCTAGCAATTTTTATTAAGACTTAGGTTGTGTGAGTGGGGAGGTGATTTTTGGGCTAAGGGAGGGTAATGACTCCCCACCTTATGTTGTATTGGGTTTTGCCCTTAAGTTCAATTCGTGCAAGTGTGCAATATAGATAAGAATGAACATACAAAGCGAGTAAATTACCCACGTGTTTGTCCTAACTATATACTATGTAATATGTACTCCTCCGTCAAGATCGAAACAACAGAAGAATAAAATACAGTATATTGGAATAAAAATTGACACGTGCCTAGATGCAAATGTCTAAACCGTTTTAAAACATCCAATTACCGTATTTTAATTCTTAAAATTATTACAGCGTACAGGTAATATAAACAAAAACTAGTAGCAGAATATAAGAATATACAAGAATTTACCCAACCACACAAAAGCAAGTGTGGACTTCTGCAATGCTAAAACTTTAACCTGCACACCAAAAACAAAAAACAAAAGTTAACTAAAATATGAAATCAAATCTTTCCCATCCCCAGCAACGGTGCCAAAAATTTGATAGGGGAAAACCGTGCACGAAAAGTGTCATTTTGAAATCAAGAGTTAAAAAGTGCGTGCTTTGGCTTCCTCGATACTTCTGTTATAGCATAAAGGCTAAACGGGTCGAATCCATAGGGATAAAAAGCGATAGAAGTTTTACCAGAATGTTCACGTGTGTGTTAAAGTTCTTCAATATTTTAAAGAATGAAAAGAAAAGAAAACAAAGAATGAAAAGAGAAGTATGGTGAAACACAAAGAAGTGGGAAATATAGAAAAGAATATATTTGTGATTTTTGGATAGTATTTCTAAAACAAAGTAAAAAGGAAAGAAAACTCCTAGCTACTAACTACTAATGGCTCCACTAACATGCTAACCTCTTAGTGATAATTGCCTCACATGTATCCTTGGCCATTACTAGTCCTTGGTTCAAGAGCGTTTCAAAGCATGAGTCATGCGATAACTTTCACATCCAAACTCAACACAACAAGTGCAAGCTACACTTAAACCATCAAAACTAAACAAGAGTAAGCATGGAGTAAAGTAATGTTAGCTTGTTAGAGAGTTAGGATGTTAGAGTGTTAGAATCCATCATCATGAGCCATCAATAGCTCTTGCAAGAGCAAGGCCAAGTAGAGGCTATTAGATTCATATGGATTATCAAGTAAGAAGTTAGCAAGTTAGTGGTTAGTAGTTAGTTGCCATGAGAGAAAATTAGCTAAACATGTAAAAGGAGTTAGAGAGAAAACAAAGAAAGGTAAAGAGAGAACCTTTCATAACTTGTCACTTTCTATTACAAGCACTCTTACTTTCCAAACATGTATCACTCTCTTCCCTATTACAAGATTTAAAAGAAGTGAAAAATATAAGGAAGAAGAAGAACTAACCTAAACTAAACTACCCTAAACTACAACATGGAAGAAAAACTACACTGTATATCCCTCTCTGAAGAACCCCAGGGAGGTTTTATAGGCACCAGGAGACAGGGGGCCAGGGGGCCAACCCCTGGCCCAAAGTGTGGGCGCGGCCGTGCCCGTACGGCCGCGGAAACGCGGCCAGAGCCACATTTCTGTGGCTGTACCTGGGCGCACGCGCCGCCTGCTGCGCGCTGCTCGCTTGTCCCCCTATCGACTGCATGTCCCGGTTTCTAGTTTTTGGCCCCTGGTTTTGATGAAACTGCTCTCCAAGGTCAATAGCTATATTATAGGCCTTTAATCACCCATTAAATGGTGATTTAGGGTCTTCTTCTTTATTGCACATCATGGAACTAGCATACAAGAGAGGTATTATTAATAGAATTTAATATTAAATAAATGTGAAGATATGGTATGAAATATGTAGTTTTAGAGACTAATCACTTCTCTATTTGAAAATTTCATTTCTAGTTGGATCTATATATGCACAGGAATAGCTAGCTTTTCTTTTGTGTTAATATACCTTAGTTATGAATACATGATTTTTTGTTGCTTCTATGGCTTGCTTATATTTGAGCTAGTCTGTTAACATTGCTTTTGTTCTTTACTTACCGATGAATTGCTTACCCATGTTTATAGTATTTTCTCATGCTCACTTTGTTGATAGATATCTTTGCATGTATGTGTACATAAATTAATTTATTTGCTCATATACATGTATATATATCTTGTTCGTATATCTATCTTGTGGTTGAGTATCGTATTTAAACTATATTTAAGCAATAAATCAAAATAGCAATTGCACACCTCAACTCTTATCTAGAAGAATGACGAGGAGAAGTTCAGAATCCGTAAGGGCATTCGGCTTCAATATCTTATTTTTTAAATTGGTTAATATATGATTTAATTATTGAAAAATATATTTTTAATACAATAAAAAAATATCTTGATATCATTTCTTGTGTTTATCATGCCTATAAGATTTTTGGTGTTATTTCTATGTTTTATGTATAAAAATATCCAAGTTAAAATATTTTTCAAAAACCCTTAATTCATATTTTCTAAAACTGATTTTTGGATAGTCCCGGTCGACCAAGTTGAGCTGGAATCGGTCCGGTCGACCGGGCGATCGACCGAGGGAACCTGAAACTGAAAAAAATTTGGCCTAAGCCAGGCGACTGACTGAAACTGAGATGCTCTCAGTTAGGCCCCGGTTGACCGGGCGGTTGACCGAGAGTCAGGACTGTTGTGCTTTTTACCTGTTTTAATACCCTAAAATCCCTATCTCTCTCATTTTCTCATCTCCACCAACTCCCGCTTCTTCTCCTCCCTAATTCCCTTCCTCTCATCTCTCCCAAACCCGTTCCAAACTCAAATTAGTCCCGAAAATTTGTTGGATCTCTCCTCAAAACTTCATATTCGCCTGTTTTCAAGGAGAAATTTCAGGTTCTTTAAGGTATAATCCTTAATCTCTCAAATCTTCTTTATTTCATAATTTTTTCTTGGAATCTTTCTAAAATTTGTGCCAAATCTTGTTTATCATCTTTCTAGCTTCACCATGTCTAAGAGGCTTAGATCTGAGAAGGGTAAACAATCTGAATCCTTATCAAAACCCTTTGTTTCTCAGAATGCATCTCATAGGTTTCCTGTTCTCCATAATAAACATGTCATTTCTGGTAGAATTGTTGTGCTCGCTGATTTTAAGCACTTAAATCTTGCAAATATTTTGAACACAAGCTCTCTAAAATACCTAGTCACCATCAAGGAACATGTCTACCCTGAGCTTGTGCATTCTTTCTACTCTAATCTGACTTTTCAAACCAATCATATCAGATCTAGGGTTCTGGGCAAGGACATTAACATTTCTTTAGATAGATTTGCTCATTTGCTACATCTCTCCTGTGAGGGTGTAGATATATATAATGTTGATATACATGATTTTGAATATACTAACGGTGAATCTTCCCTCACCGCATCTCTCTTACTTCACGATGATGATAACCTGGCCTTAGTTAGGAACGAGGAGGTGAAGTATTACACGCTCACCGCCCAGGTCCTAACTAAGATAGAGTTCTATAATCTCCTGTCAAAATTAAGAGAATATAGTCATGCTCGGGGTTCTGCTCCCCTCTTGATCTATTGCCTTCTGAAAAGTATTAGAGTAAATATTCCCAAGCTTATCATCGACTTCATGGCTTCTGACCACCTCCTGATCCCAAACCGGCACTTACCATTTGGGATGCTCATTACTCGACTTCTTAAACAATTAAAATTTAATCTTTCTGCTGAAGGTTCGTCGAACCATCTGTTGCCATCCACAGCACTCTCTTCAAAAGGATGCGTGCTAGAGAGCGTGCTCCTGCTTCTCAGTCCCCTCCAATCATTCTTGTTGTTGCCCCTGAATTCTCTTCAGCTTCCTCAGCCTCTGTTGACACATATACAACTCTCTCTGCTTAGATTCGTGAACATGATCTAAAGATGTCAGCGAATTTTGAAAAGATTAAGCACAGAGTTCAGAACGACCTGCAATATGTCTGTTCACCCATTCGCTATCTTCAGACGTGTGTCGATGAGACCTATAGTAGGAACGCTTGACTTGTTCCTCTTCTGAGAGGCCACGTGTAGCTTCTTCCTATATCGGGTCCTCCGTTTGACATCTGGGTACCTCCTCCAGCTCCCTCTGAGGCACCAGCTCCTCCTGAAGATCCAAACTTTCAGGAAGAGTGACCCCTTTGTACTGATGATAAAAAGGGGGAGAGAGATTTTGTGGAGTTATCTAGGAATTTTTATTTCATGTCTTTATTTATGTACTTTTTTATGTGGACATGTAGTATTTGATTTTTGGACATGTATTTTTATGTTACAGTACTTATTTTAAGGTTTGAAACTTGTTTTGAGAATGGCATGAGCCTTAGTATGGACAAATTTCTTTTATGATATCACTATTGTCTTTGGAAAGTTATGCATATCTTCTTATTGTTGATATTTGATACATATCTTCTATGTGTGACATGTGGTGTGTTTGTGTTCTTGAGTATCCTTTCTAAACCAACCATTTACCACTTGTTTTGGAGGTTGGAGGTTACTGGTTGGTTGGAGAAAATTGTTTATGCATATACCTTTGTAATTATGTATTCTTGGTATGCATAGATGGGTTGTATAGAGCTTAATTGATATATCTTATTCATATGCTTTTATTTATACATCTTACCTATATGTCATATTTGATATATGCATGTGTGATATATGCATGTGTTTAGGGGGAGCTTCGCTTGAAGTCTCTTCCCAAATTATTTGTAATAACTTCTTGTGTTTTGTCATCATTAAAAAGCAAGAGATTGTTAGGCCAAATGCCATTAGCCCTAGTTTTGATGATAACAAAACATATGTAGTTATGTTTTTAACAATTTCGTTTAACAAAGTTTCAGGTTAACTCTTTGTTGCATTTTTGCTCCATCAAAAGATTCACACATTTGAAAGCCAAGAAGATGTCAATCCCAGAGCCTAAGCACATAGATGATCTCAAGGATCAAGATTGCAAAAGAAGAGTATATTAAGATTTGTATTTTTGTTTTTTACATTTTAGATAAGATTTATAGTCGTTTGTTCAAACCAAGATGATATAGGTTGATAGCTCTTTTGGAATTGACACACACATATCCTTGATATTTCTTAAGTGTTTTAAAAAAGTTCAAAAACGTTTCTCTTTTTTCGTTTTCAAAATTAAGTTTCAGAAAAACGAGTTTCAGAAAAACTGGTTTTCAATTTAGAAAAGTATTTTTACAAAATATAGTTCTAACTTTGTTTTGTTGATCTATGATCACACAGTGGTTCTATCAAGTTTCTAGGACTTTATTTTGTGTTTAAAAACAAAGTATATTTTTGTCGAAAAAATATTGGTTTAAAAAAAGATCTTCATATCAGTTTTTTGCGCAAGGTCGGTCGACCGTAGGTAGAGCAGAATTGCTCTGTTGGTCGACCAACATGCACCAAGTGCATTGTGTACACTTCGGTCGACCGTGCGGTCGACCGACTGCAAGAGCTTTGTTCTCGGTTGGGTACGATCGACCGACAGAAAGCTTTGTTCCATGGTTGGGAAAAATAGTCGACCATTGGCAGTCAACCGGCCGGACGACCAAAAAAAGGATTTCCTTCTGATTTTTTCCCAATGGCTATTTTTTTGTTTGTCTTTTTCTGGGTCTTTTTTCAACGGCTCTTTTGTGTTTTCCCCTCATGTTTTCATCCCCTATAAATAGTAGGACTGTAGAAAAACCCTAGAAGAAGTTTGAACAAGTTTTTATAAGTTTACAAGAAGGTTTAATCAAGTTTTAGTCTTTTTCTTAAAAGATTTTCTTTTAAGCCAAAATTTCACATTCTTGATTTTTAGCTTGAGCCTTCCCTCTTCATCTTTACGAGCTATTTCCACTACACAATCACAAAGAGCTTCATCTCCTCATCTTGGTTATAGGATTGTGCTTGTGAACCTTTTGTGACCAAGTGAAGATTACCGATTTATTTCTATTGTAAAGTTGTAGAGGTTGTGGCCTCAAGTAAGCTAGTGAGCTCCATTGTATATGTTGTGGTACTGTGAGAGAGGACTTGTGAGTCCATTGAGTTATAGTGAGAACTTGTAATAGTTGACAATCTAATGAGATCGGTTATAGTGAAAATCCTTCATAGTGTTGAAGGCGGGGACGTAGAGCAGTGGCTCAAGCCTCAGAACATATCATCGTGTTTGCGATGATTACTCTTTCTCTCTTCGCTCTAATCTCTCTTTACTTACTTGCACACTTATATTGTTTATTATTAGCAAGTATTTCTTGTGTTGTGATTGGTATTTGCTAGGTTGCAAGTTACAGTGTTTTGGACTCCCTATTCACCCTCCCTCTAGGTAATTTGCAGTATATACATATGTTATGTGTATGTTTGGTAATTCCCCTTCCTCTCTGTGTATGGTTGTATGTTATAGTGATTTTGGACTCATTCGTGCGGTCCGAACTCGATCGCGGGAGATTCAGATTAGGCTCATTGTGGACTCGATACACTGGTGATTCGAAGACCGACTTTCGAGATAATCTAGAGACCGGACCGGTTCACGCATTGCAGACCCAAGGAGATTCGAACCCAGAACCGCGTCATTTCATGCAAGTATACACGATTCTCTCCTCGTTAACTTTCGTATTGACTTTTGCCTCTTAATTATAAATTCTGGATATCATATCTAATGATCGTCGATACCATCATGTGATCACGTTTACATATCAACTTTTTCTTCTCAGATTATATGACTAATTATTGTATTCTTGATATTGTTACTGGTACCGTCTCGTGATCATGTTTCATTGCCTTACATATCATATTTGCATCTCGTTCCTGTACATGTATGCATCCAACTAGAATTGACATGATTTTCTTGTATGTGATAGCTTGATTTAGTGACACGAAATTTATATTGATCGTGACAAATATTGTGATCTGGATCTTGAGGATAACTGGATAATAATGAAACATGATTGATAGTTGAAGATTGTATATCAAATGATATTATAATCCTGATATCATAAGAAATTAACCGAGGAAATCGACTATTTTATTATGAGGAATTGTCCGAGCTTATTTTATTGGATTATGTATATGATTATGACCGATTTACTAAGATCATTGGATTACATATTGGATGACACTGACATCACTTGCACTGCTAGGCATTGTCACTTGATATTGTCATTATTTACATTGTCCCGTGATCATGATACACACTGTGTTCATTATCTGGCACTGATATTCTTGATGCCGATTTCTGATCCTGTTACATTGAGTCACACCTATCTTGCACTTGCATTGATTAATAAAATTAACCAAGTTAGGGTAACTGGGGGAGAATGATAGCAGGGATCAGGGAGGTATGCTTGAAAGGGCGGCTCCTTCGAGGGCCTTACCACACGTGATCTTGTGTTCGTGTGATTTATATGCACACCTGTTATTACATGTTACATGATATCTGAATAGAGTGAACTGTTTCTCCCTGCTATCAGGATCCACTAACGCACCACTTGTTTGATATGCAGTTGTCCTGTGCGATGGGGCACAGGATGGTTGCATTAGTATAAGGTTAATAAAATGCTAGACATATACACTTACATCATATCCTGAAATGTCTTCAGTGATTTAGCTCACCTTGTACTGATTCTTCACGTGATCTAGTACATGACATATATTTTCATGATACTGATACTTGAAACTCCTGTGACATGTATTATCTTAATTATATGATATTACTGGACTGACCGTGTGATTTTAACTTGTGATTTCGAATTCTTGTGATCTTATGATTATGCTACACAACAGTTACTCATTCAGGACAATTCATGTTCATTATATTCATGTTACAACATGCATGCATGGTCTTCTAGTACATGATCTATCGTCCCGATTATTCTTGTATTGTTATACATTCAGTTCTCAATACTGTCAATCATATCATCTTTATTATTTTAATGCCCTACTTATATTGTTACTGCATTTTCATATTCTCTCTTTTATTGTTCTTTTCCCTTTAGGCCTCTTTCTGGTCCAGTTTCTGACGGATCTTTATTATTTTTTAGTATCTAGATTCAGAAGCCAGTATAGAGGGTTGATTGTAGATCCTATTCAGGTTCAGTTGTCCTTCGGTGAGTTCAGTATTTTTTCTTGACTTGTCTTATTCAGATATGGTGGATGATATTGTTTATGATTCAGTATTTCATATATGTACTTTTATCTTTGTGCTTGGTTGTATATACATATATGTGTGCTATCCTGCTCATTATTGACAGCTTAACGTATTCATGGAAGACATTTCACTCTTCATGAGTATCTGCTAGACATCGTCACGTACCAATACTCTGTATTTTGGAAAGCAGGGTGTGACAGATAGTCTCAACTATCGACAACCAGATATAGCTGTTGATAGGGGAGCAAACAAAGAGTTAGTTTTTTCTTAGTCTGTTGACAAACTACCCTAATTGTCGACAATGCTTGTGTTGTTTTTAAAAAAATGACCATTAAGACATGTCTGTCGACAGCAAGCAGTTAACTTGTCTGATTTGTCTTCCAATGGCTACTTTTCTATACAAACCTGATCCAGATTCATTTCAAATGAGTTTTTCATGTTTTTTTAATTATTTTAAATATGTTTTTATTACTCTGAGAATAAGTCTCTAACCTTCCCCTATAAATAAGACTGGTTAGAGAGTGTTATGCACAAAAGTTTACAATAATTTTTTCAAAAGAAAATCTAGTTTTTGAAAAATGCTTTCAAGTCTAAAAGTTTCCAGTGCTATTCAATCCTATTATCTTCACTTTTCTCACACATTTTCTTAAGCTATCAATTCTCTATACTGAGCTATAGGAAAGGTGTAATTGTAACCCCCTATCCTTGATGTACGTATCACAGTATCAGTGCTCGATACGGCGTACAAAGTTGATTTGACCTTTCTGCTAGTCAGATTGAGCCGATTTCAGTTTCAGATATTATTTTCTAATATTTTAGATTTTTTAGAATTTTCTGACAATTTTCTAGATTATTTTGAAAATCTCCGAAGTCGGTATCGACCGATACCAATAATTGGTTTTACTATTTTTAATTCACAAACGGAGTTAAATTTTTAGAGTTTGCTTTCACCTTGTGTCCTAGAACTTGATTATGTGGTATAGCTACCGTACCAACCCAATGACAACACTGAGATATTACCCTTATATTTCTAGTACATACATCCCAGTTGCACGGATATTCTAGGACACGGGACAGGGGACACTGATAGTGCACGTGGATGTCTGTTTTAGTGAACACTATTATTGTATGTACTTATGGATATATCACACATATCTTGTAGTACACCGATATTATTATATTAATCAGATCCTAACCGTTACACAGATACTATTACACATGACACCATTTATACCTTCTTCATGTTCCACTGAAACACGGATACACCATATCACTGGATATTGTCATTTCATATATGAATATCATCGTTTCCTGGATGTTCTATATACAGTTATATTATGTTTGTATATTACTGTTACATGTATTCACTGGTATACATGCATTGCTTATTTTTCTATTCTTGTCATGTGGATTCCCTTTCATATTACATGGATTATTGCTACATGTATATTACTGTATTCCCGTTACATGATTGTTTCCCATTCCTCTTATTACTGGACATGTGAGCTGTTGATATGCGATGTGTGGAACTAAGTGCCACGTGGGTCCAAGCTATGGGGGCCACCTCTAGAATCCCACATCTCTCATTTCCCGTTTCCTGTTATCTTGTTTCAGGCTATCAACAAAGCTCATGTCCTGTTATCGTGTTACATGTACCATGTATTGTTCTTATTCCTGATACCGTGTGTACATTAAATGTATTAAATATAAGATGGGGTTGGGGGAGACTTGATGGTTGACTAGATCTTGTCGGGTGGAAGTCTGGATCCATTGTTTGTCCCACTGTAAGGAACGGGGTAGTGCTGGCTACTGTCTGTTATAACTTATGAGCTCCCATTTCCCGTTATGTTATTAGCTCATTGAGTCCCCATTTCCTATTAATTGTTACAGCCTTAGCGGGCTGGCCCTGGTCTCAGCAGCCATGGGCCTGTTTATGGTCGTGATCCCGGGTATGCATGGGATACACTCACCCGATAAGAGCTCCTTAACCTTTGGGTTTCCAAGTAACATAATAAAACGGTGTAAACAATAGTGACGTCGGGAACACTTGTTATTTGGTCACTCTCTCGTTTGGATAATTGTACCTGTATGCCATATCCAGATGGGTTCGGCTAAAATGTGGGCTTCAGTATGAACTGCCAATGGTATGGTGTTGGCCCAGAGGCCTTCCACTTTAGTTTTGATGATGATTAACTCATGTAGTTATGTTTACTTATAATCTTGTGATTTTAGTTTCAGATCATGTAACAAGATATTAGTTGGTGATTGCTTCAAAAAGAGGAGTTTGGAAGCCTTCACTTGGTGATTCCCGAGCTCGAGCGTCAAGATCATTCATAGCCATGCTCGTTGGATCACGGAGTTTGGACCGAGTCGACTTGAAGATGAAGATCGTCAAGAAGACATAGGTATCCTAGTATTTAGTGTGTTTAGATCCATTTGTAAAGCTTAGAATAGTTGATATGCTCAAGTGCACAACACACACGTTTTATGTTTGGATATTTGTTTTTCGTTTTTGGCTTAACCAATATTTGTTTTCATGAATAGTTGATCAAAACAAGTTTAATTGGTTTATGTATAGTAGTTTCATTCTATACATGCATGCTTAACTTTTAAACAAACTTATTTTGACTTTCCTATTCATGTATTGAAAAATCCAAGTTTAATAAAATACATGTTTTGGTTTTTGATTAAAATGATAAAACACAAAAATGGTTTCATATGCTTGATATTTGAGTTGAAATCTTTATCACATGTTTATATATCAATGCAAAATGATTAAACTATTTTTGTGCATTTTTAGAAGATTTATAAGATTAATTAGAATATTTTTCAACATGTTTTTCTGTCCCAGTATTGGCTGCCAGGCTTTGGCGGTCGACCGGGTCGGTCGACCGTGTTCCAGAGCTGGTCGACCGATCGGTCGACCGACGTGCACAGGTCTGTGCACTCTGGCCAGGGACTGGGCCGGCCGACCGGGAGGTCGACCGGATCAGAGAGAGCTTTGTTCTCTGTTTTTCTGCGGTCGACCGACCGATCGACCGGTAGCCCCAACGGTCATATTTATGACCGTTGGCGGTCGACCGCGCGGTCGACCGCCAGCTGTTCTAGCTGACAGAAATAGCCAAACGGCTAGTTTTGGGGAGAGGCTATTTAAGCCTCATCTCTTTGGGATTTTAACAAGATTTTTTAGAGCCAAAATTTCCAGACTTTCTCTACTGTTTTAAACAAGTTTTCAAAAGAGTTTTGTGCCAAAAAGATTTATCTTTGTATTGTTTTAGGGTTTTGGAAAAATCAAAGAAAATAGAAAATTGGGAGATTTGTATTGTTCTTCATTTCTATCTTTTACAAAGAGTTTTCCCAAGTATTTTTCTTTGAGTTTTTGTTTTCCAAACTCTAAGTTTTTCCACACTTGAGCTATCACCTATCCTATTCTATAGGATCATTTGTTTGTGGAAAAAGAGAGATTGTTTGTGGTTGAAAGAAACCACTTGTTGTAAAAACCCTTTTCATTGTTGGGTTGCTCCCTCTTTGGTAGAGGTTGAGGATTGTAGTTTGCTCCCTCTAGTGAGAGGTGGAGTTGTGGTGTTTGGATCCCTCTTCGGTAGAGGTGATTGTGTTTGTTGTTGGCTATGGGCCTTATCCCTCTTCGGTAGAGGTGGATTGTGGTTGTATTGCCTCGGTGGCATTGTAAGGTTGAGAGAGGAGTTCGGTACTCCTTTAGTGGATTAGAAATCCTTCTCGGTGAAGGCGGGGACGTAGAGCTAGGGGCTCGAATCTCGGAACATATCATTGTGTTTGCGTTTGATCCATTGCCTCTAAACCCTCTCTTTTAATTGTGCAAAGCATCATTCATTCATTCATATCTTATTTCTTGCATTTGTGCCTTGCATTATTTCATATTGATCATCCTTATATGCTTGGCTTGCTTGTGTGTGTGTCTCACTTATACTTAACCACAAGAGCTTCATATAGCACCTCAACCCTTATCTAGGGGAATCAAGAGGAGTTAGTCCAGAGCCCTTCACGGGAAATTCGGCTACACTTATTGGTTGTATTAAGTTTGTGCAGAATAGTTTTTAAGCTTCCGCATTTAGTTTCTAGATTAGCATTTACACCTATTCACCCCCCCTCTAGGTGTTTTCAATTGGTATCAGAGCCTACGCTCCTGATACTTAGGCTTAACATTCTAGGAGTGAGATCCTTTGTTTAGCTAATCTACATTTGCATTTGCTTGTTTGCACACATATAGTTTACCTATGGACTTCATGACCCCACCTATGTTTGACTCTTCCAACATTCTTGTTTGGAAGACTAAGATGTCCATTTACCTTCAAACCCTAGGCTTGCATGTTTTTCTTGCCACTACCAAGAAATGCTATCTTGGTAATAGCAATCATATAGGGGCCAATGCACAAGCCCTTGAGGCCATTAGAAGCACGCTTTCAAAAGATTATCTTATGCTTGTTTCTAATCTTGATTCCGCTTTTGTAGTGTGGAACAAGTTGACAACCACATCCACCTCCAAGCTTCAATTGCCAATCCAACCGGAGGAATCTAGTGGAGAATCCGACTCTCAATGCTTCATGGTCCAAGGGAATAACTCTCTTGAGGTACAATCGGAATCTCAACTAGATAGCTTTGTTTCTAGTTCTTCTTGTGATGAGCATGTTGATCCCAACACTTTAAATGAAGAACTATCTATAGTTTGTGAAAATTAATAGAAAAATATAACATTTTGAAAAAGAAAAGTTTAGGCCTTAATAATGAAAATAAAAATTTGATTTCTAGACTTAACAATGTTTTGCAAGAGAAGGAGGAGATTTCTAATGAAAGGGATTCATTAAAATCTCAACTTGATCTTGCCTTAAAAGAAAATGAGTTTTTGAAAAATAAAAATGATTGTGAAAATATTTTGAAGAAAAATAAAGTTTTAACTTCAAAAGTTGATTTTGTTTTAAAAGAGAATGTTACTTTGAAAAATAAAATAATTTCTATTTCAATTGATTTAAATGTTTGTTTGAAGAAGAATGATTGTTTGCAAAATAAGATTGATGCACATGTTTGCCATGCTAGGGTAGTATCACACACTTCACCTATTGCATGTTCCACTTCTTCTTTGATTGATAATGATATATCCATGCTTAAGAAGAGTGTTGATTGTTTGGGCTCCACTTTGAGCCAATGTGTTTTGAGTCATACACGTTTGGAATCTTTGTTTCAAAAGAAACAAGTTCCATCTATGCATGCACACCATACACGGCATACACATGCTCCTCACGGACACCATCATCACTTGTATGCTCATGTGTACACTTGTACACATTGTGGACGTAAGGGCCACCTTACTAGATTTTGCTTTGATCGTATATATGATGAAAATTTAGCAAATAAATTTGTTTGGGTTAGAAAAGGTATTAACCCCCATGGACCCAAAAAGATATGGGTACCAAAGACCACCCCTCTTGTTTATGATGTAGGTGTGGGCTCTCGCATGACGTGAGAGTTGTTGTACCTTGGAGTGGATGCGTTCCGAGCTTAAAGGAAACAATTTGGATGCATCACTTTCAAGGGAAGTTTGGTGGGAAGACCACCTTGGTTTGGAGAACTAGAGAGGTGCCCTCATCGGTTTTGGTATCGATCTCTAACTCCTGTTTATTTTTGCATGCCTTTTCATGTTTATTATATATAGCATGTTTTGTTGTTTATAGATTATTATGAATGCCATGATTATTAGATCCTTGACATGCATGTATAGCCTTTGAGACACCCATGTTTAATATGGACCATTATTTTAGTGTTCTCACCTATGTTTAGCTATCATGTTTATCTTAGCTCTAATAACATGTGAATTTACATAATAATCTTGTTTATATTTTTCATGTTTATTCATATCTTGTGTTTATGCTTCATGCGTTGATTACATGTTTAGATGTTAGTTTTCATTAAAACTTGGTATATACTTGTACATATAGTGGGCCACAAATAAATCTATATATGTTTGAGCTTGAATGCTTATTTGAACCCATTAGATGTGCTAGTATAGTCTAGTTTTGATGATTCATGTATTTTAAACTTGTATTCCCTTTTTGGACTTGTTTTATGATTTCTTGTTTAACTTCATGTATATGTCCATTTTATCCAAATTATTGTTATACATATACATCCTTTGAGCCACGTGCCTTTCATGCATATACATTTGTGGACTCATTATGTTTGGATATGTATGTATACTTTAGTTTATATAAGACATACATATGCCTTGAAGATTAAATAATTTTTAATGATTTTCATGTTTGAAGGAATATTGAGCTTAATTGACTACTTTCATGATCATGTTCTTCACATTGTATTTATACACTCACCCTTCTTATTTACTCATGCTTTGTTTTCATGAGTCATATTTATGCTTCATTGACTTAGAGTGTTGGCTATCATGTGAATTTCTTGTTTCATGAAAAATATTTATGTTTTATTCCTTGCTTGAAGGATTTCGTACTAGTTTAAAATTTTTTTTTTAACTAGTTGCGGGATTCTTCGTTATGGTAGAAGTTTTCAAACATACTTTATTTTCTAAACCTATTTTTGAAAACCCCTACCTTCCTACGGGCGGTTGGATGGGAGACCATGCTCATGTATGCTTTATAGTGAAAATCATTTTAAACTTGAACATGAATGGGTGATAGGTTATATGAGATATACATTGGATATTATTGTTGTTTCAATTGGTATCATTGGATTCTTTCAATTGGTATCAATATTGACATTTTTGTATACTCATATATTTGTATGTATGTATGCTTTCATTTCATATAGTATCAATTTCGATTGGTATCTAATTTTTCATACATATATATATTTTTGTTTATGCTAAGCTTGAGTTTTAATGATCATCATGTTTCAATTGATTAAGTTTTCAATTGGTATTCTAATACAAGCTTAGACATTATTTTATTTGGTATTTCATAAAGGGGGAGAAAACTCGTATTTTATCTTTCAATTCGTATTTGGTTTACCATTGGTTTTGTATTCCACTCCCTTGCTTTATGATAGAAAATAATAATTTCAATTTGATATCATATGTTCTTAGTGACAAATTCTTACAATTGGTATCATTTTGCATCAAGATGTTTATTTGAATGTTTTCAATTGGTATCAAGATGCACTACTTTGACACATTCTTAATTGGTATCAAATTTATCTTATTGAGAAAATTCAAAATTTTTTAATAAGAAGTGTTAAAAATGTTTTTGATATGATTGCATATATGCAAGGAGAGCTTAACATCTCTTCTACATATAGATTCATGTTGAGTGTATCTTATATTGAGGAGCTTGACAACTCTTCTTTATGCGATACACGTGTGTAGGGGGAGCTTCACATCTCTTCTTATGCATTACATATTTTGTGTTATGTGAATTAGGGCTTGTCATCCTTTCTTCATGTAATGCATATATGTAGGGAAGTTAACTTAGCGTCTTCCTCTTCATGAATGTATATCGCATATATTCTTATTATTGATTTGTTTGATGTCACCCCTTTATTGATTCTTTGTTTCGAACAAAAAGGGGGAGAAGAATTTATTGATTTGCTTTTACTTGGACCCCTTTGTTGATGATTGACAAAAAGGGGGAGAGGTATTTGGTTTATATGCATGTTTTATATGCATGTTTTGCTTATTAGTTTGTCGTTTAATTGTTTAATTGGTATCAAGAGCATTTCATTGCTTTTAAGAGCATGTTTTTATTGATATCAAGAGCACGTTTTATGCATATCTATGCATTCATGTTTAAGAGCTTACATTGCATATTTATTTGTTTATTCCTATGCATGAGTTAAGGGGGAGCTTCTTTGAAGCTTAACTTTAATCCATGCATATATAACTCCATGAGTTTTGTCATCATCAAAAAGGGGAAGATTGTTGGCCCAGAGGCCTTCCACTCTAGTTTTGATGATGATTAACTCATGTGTTATGTTTACTAATAATCTTATGATTTTAGTTTCAGATCATGTAACAAGATATTAGTTGGTGATTGCTTCAAAAAGAGGAGTTTGGAAGCCTTCACTTGGTGATTCCCGAGCCCGAGCGTCAAGATCATTCATAGCCATGCTCGTTGGATCACGGAGTTTGGACCGAGTCGACTTGAAGATGAAGATCGTCAAGAAGACTTAGGTATCCTAGTGTTTAGTGTGTTTAGATCCATTTGTAAAGCTTAGAATAGTTGATATGCTCAAGTGCACAACACACACGTTTTATGTTTGGATATTTGTTTTTCGTTTTTGACTTAACCAATATTTGTTTTCATGAATAGTTGATCAAAACAAGTTTAATTGGTTTATGTATAGTAGTTTCATTCTATACATGCATGCTTAACTTTTAAACAAACTTATTTTGACTTTCCTATTCATGTATTGAAAAATTCAAGTTTAATAAAATACATGTTTTGATTTTGATAAAAATGATAAAACACAAAAATGGTTTCATATGCTTGATATTTGAGTTGAAATCTTTATCACATGTTTATATATCAATGCAAAATGATTAAACTATTTTTTGTGTATTTTTAGAAGATTTATAAGATTAATTAGAATATTTTTCAACATGTTTTTCTGTCCCAGTATTGGCTGTCAGGCTTTGGCGGTCGACCGGGCCGGTCGACCGTGTTCCAGAGCCGGTCGACCGATCGATCGAGCGACGTGCATAGGTCTGTGCACTCTGGCCAGGGACTGGGCCGGTCGACCGGGAGGTCGACCGGATCAGAGAGCTTTGTTCTCTGTTTTTCTGCGGTCGACCGACCGGTCGACCGGTAGCCCCAACGGTCATATTTATGACTGTTGGCGGTCGACCGGGCGGTCGACCGCCAGCTGTTCTGGCTGACAGAAATAGCCAAACGGCTAGTTTTTGGGAGAGGCTATTTAAGCCTCATCTCTTTGGGATTTTAACAAGATTTTTTAGAGCCAAAATTTTCAGACTTTCTCTACTGTTTTAAACAAGTTTTCAAAAGAGTTTTGTGCCAAAAAGATTTATCTTTGTATTGTTTTAGGGTTTTGGAAAAATCAAAGAAAATAGAAAATTGGGAGATTTGTATTGTTCTTCATTTCTATCTTTACAAAGAGTTTTCCCAAGTATTTTTCTTTGAGTTTTTGTTTTTCAAACTCTAAGTTTTTCCACACTTGAGCTATCACCTATCCTATTCTATAGGATCATTTGTTTGTGGAAAAAGAGAGATTGTTTGTGGTTGAAAGAAACCACTTGTTGTAAAAACTCTTTTCATTGTTGGGTTGCTCCCTCTTTGGTAGAGGTTGAGGATTGTGGTTTGCTCCCTCTAGTGAGAGGTGGAGTTGTGGTGTTTGGATCCCTCTTCGGTAGAGGTGATTGTGTTTGTTGTTGGCTACGGGCCTTATCCCTCTTCGGTAGAGGTGGATTGTGGTTGTATTGCCTCGGTGGCATTGTAAGGTTGAGAGAGGAGTTCGGTACTCCTTTAGTGGATTAGAAATCCTTCTCGGTGAAGGCGGGGACGTAGAGCTAGGGCCTCGAACCTCGGAACATATCATTGTGTTTGTGTTTGATCCATTGCCTCTAAACCCTCTCTCTTTTAATTGTGCAAAGCATCATTCATTCATTCATATCTTATTGCTTGCATTTGTGCCTTGCATTATTTCATATTGATCATCCTTATATGCTTGGCTTGCTTGTGTGTGTGCCTCACTTATATTTAACCACAAGAGCTTCATATAGCACCTCAACCCTTATTTAGGGGAATCAAGAGGAGTTAGTCCAGAGCCCTTCACGGGGAATTCGGCTACACTTGTTGGTTGTATTAAGTTTGTGCAAAATAGTTTTTAAGCTTCCGCATTTAGTTTCTAGATTAGCATTTACACCTATTCACCCCCCCTCTAGGTGTTTTCAATTGGTATCAGAGCCTACGCTCCTGATACTTAGGCTTAACATTCTAGGAGTGAGATCCTTTGTTTAGCTAATCTACATTTGCATTTGCTTGTTTGCACACATATAGTTTACCTATGGACTTCATGACCCCACCTATGTTTGACTCTTCCAACATTCTTGTTTGGAAGACTAAGATGTCCATTTACCTTCAAACCCTAGGCTTGCATGTTTTTCTTGCCGCTACCAAAAAATGCTATCTTGATAATAGCAATCATATAGGGGCCAATGCACAAGCCTTTGAGGCCATTAGAAGCACGCTTTCAAAAGATTATCTTATGCTTGTTTCTAATCTTGATTCCGCTTTTGTAGTGTGGAACAAGTTGACAACCACATCCACCTCCAAGCTTCAATTGCCAATCCAACCGGAGGAATCTAGTGAAGAATCCGACTCTCAATGCTTCATGGTCCAAGGGAATGACTCCCTTGAGGTACAATCGGAATCTCAACTAGATAGCTTTGTTTCTAGTTCTTCTTGTGATGAGCATGTTGATCCCAACACTTTAAATGAAGAACTATCTATAGTTTGTGAAAAATTAATAGAAAAATATAACAGTGATACCCTGGGTTTGCGCGCCCAGGTTGGAGATCTGAGATATCACTGTATCAGATATTTTCTGAGATTATTTTGAGACCGTCACCCTTTCCAATTTATAGGTACTTTTGTGATTTATTTTGTTGTCATGTCTGTTATGATTACTAATCTCTTTTTCATGTATTCTTATACTTATTTATGCTGAACTTATGGTGTATCTTATATTTATTCCCTGTACTGAGGCTTAGCGTACCCACTTGAGGGTGTCTCCGCCCTGCGTATGTACGTCGTCATAGCGTCCCCGTATTCGTGGGATCGGGGCGTTACAGTAATAGAGCATATTTGATGGCCCAAAATTATTGGCCCAAAGACCCATCACTCTAGTTTTGATGATGATCAACTTATGTAGTTATAGTGCTAATGATCTTATGTTTATTTAGTTTCAGATTTGTGATCAAGATCTTAGTAGGTGTGATCAAGATCTTAGTAGGTGTGTAGCTTCAACAAAGGATTTAAAGTCAAGTTTTGGAGCTAGCACGGTTTGATTCAAGAGCTTGTGTATCAAGATCACATCAAGTACTCTAGAGGAGTCTAGCTCTATGGATCGTGTTTGGACCAAGTAGAGAAGATGTGAAGACTTCAAGTGAAGACCTTAAAGATTAAGACTTGTGTCTAGGTTTGTTTTTATAAGATTTTGTTTTTAGATAAAATGTATAGAATAGTTGGTGGATTGCTCAAGTATATCTTACACACACACACACACACTCTTGATTTAAATAAGTTTTTCATAAAAGAATTTTTATTTAGAAAAATACAAAAGAGTTTTCTTTTAGAAAAATACCGGTTTGGTTTTTAGAATTTAAAGTATATATGTTTTAACCAAAACCAAATTTAGAGCTTAATGTCAAAAACATAGATATTTCACCATGTATGTGTAGTGGATCATATCCATACACTCTATGCTTTAAAAGTTGTTTAAATATCTTATTTTTGCATTTGGAGAAGTTTTGGAAAAATCAATTTTGGAAAAATACAGTTTTCGTTTTTAGCCAAAATTTTCAAGTTACAAAATAGTTCAAATTGTTTGTAACATGTCTTGATTTTGTGCAAGCATGTTTGATTATCAAAGTATTATGTTAAAACTATTTTTGTAGATTTTTCATGATTTTATGGGATTTTATTTGAGCCAAAATGACCAAACTTTTTATCCCAGAATTTTCTGTACTGGCTTCTGCCGGTCGACCGGACCGGTCGACCGAGCTTGAAGTCGGTCGACCGAGTCGGTCGACCGACGTGCACAGACGTGCACGCCAGTTCTGGCTGGAGGTACGGTCGACCGGGCCGGTCGACCGTAGAGAGCTTCTGCTCTCTGGAAAGCCCCGGTCGACCGGGCCGGTCGACCGGACAGAGAGACTGCTCTCTGTATCCAGGCCACGGTCGACCGGCCGGTCGACCGCTGGCACAACGGTCAGAAATCTGACCGTTGGCCGGTCGACCGGGCGGTCGACCGACAGGCCAACCTGGCTCCAACGGCTAGTTTTTTCTAGCTCTATAAATTGGGGCATTTGGGGGCTGTTTTCTACAAGATTTTCAAGTGGGTTTTGAGCTAATTTTTCCAACTCCATTAAGAAGTTTTCTCCACTTGTTTAGAGAGCAAATATTTCCAATCAAAAGGGGAGTTTATCAAGAGTGTTTAAAAGTGATTTTCTTGAGTTTTCCTCCACCATTTCAATCCTTGTTTTCTCACACAACACTTGAGCCATCCATTGCTATATCTACCTATAGGGATTTGTTGTGAGAGGATTTTAGGTGATCAAAGTGTTGTGATCACCAAAGTTCAACTTTGTGCTTTGAGGAGGCGGACAAGTGTGTTCGCGGTGTTTCGAGTTCGTGTGTGAACTCCGTGTTTGAGGTGCGGCCTCGGCGAGCTAGTGGGCTTGCGGTGTGTACGGGACTAGAGAGTCCAAGAGTTCTAGTGGGAACTCCTTGTAGGTGTTGCGGCACCGAGTGATCCGGTGGGATCGGTTTATAGTGGAAATCCTTCAAGTGTGAAGGCGGGGATGTAGAGCAAGTGTGCTCGAACCTCGAAACAAATCTCCCGTGTTTGCGATTGCTCACTCTCTATCTCTTACTTGCTTATATCTTGCATACTTATATTGTGTTTATCTTTATATGCTTGATATACATTGTGTGCTCATATTGTAAATGCTTGGGGTGTGTTTGCTAACACTAGTATTCAACCAAGAGAGCCAACGCGGCACCTCAACTCTTATTTAGAGGAATCTTGAGGAGTTAGTCCAGACCCCTTCACGGGGAATTCGGCTACACTCTTGTGTTATACGTGGTGTTTAGTGTAAAAAGTTTTAGTTTGCATTAAATAGTTTTTAATTCCGCATTTAGTGACCATTAGATTAGCCATCACCTATTCCCCCCTCTAGGTGATTTACAATTGGTATTAGAGCCAAGTGCTCTTGATTTGGGTCTTACAACCTAGAGTTAAAGATCCTCATTTTTAGGCTAATCACAATATTTGTACACACACCATGGATTTCATGTCACCTCCCACCTTTGACATCCTTAACATCCAAACTTGGAAGGTTAAGATGTCTTTGTACCTCAAAGGCCTAGGTATTCATGTTTATTTTGCCACTACTAGAGATTCATATTGTTTAAATGGCAAAAATATTGAGGCTAATGCAAAGGCCATTCATGCTTTGAAAAGTACCCTAAATGATGAATATTTATCTAGGGTTTCTAACATTGACTCGGCTTTTGTAGTTTGGAACACCATCATCTCCCTTGACGAAAAATAACAATATTATGAGGGGAGCGACTCGGATGTTGGAAGTGACACCTCCAACGTATGCTACATGGTCCAAGGGGATAACCCCCTTGAGGTAACTACCGAATCCGAGGTAGAAGAGGATGTCGAAATGCCATATAATGATCTAGCATCATTTTGTCAACTACTCTTAGAAAAATATGAATTGCTTAAGAAAGATAATAAGAAAATGAAAAAGAATTTTGATTACATGTTAAAAGGAAATGAGTCTTTTAAAAATAAAGTTGCATGCTTTGAAAAAGAAAATGAAAATTTGAAAAATGAAAATGTTTCCTTGATGTCTAAATTAAATGATCTTTGTGAAGGGAACACTATTTTGAAAAATAAAATTATTTTGGTGGAAAAACAAAAAGAAGTTGCTTTAAATGAAAACACTTCTTTGAAAAAGAAAAATGGTTGAAAAAGAAAAAGAAAATGTTTCTAAAAAGAAAAAGAATAATGATTCTCTATCTCACCATGCTTTACATGCCACCATTAATCAAAGTGAGATTAAAAATTTGAAAATAAAATTGATTGCTTGAGCTCAACTTTGAGCACATGTGCATTTAACCACTCTAGATTGGAGTCTTTGTTTTCAAAGAAACAAACTCCACATGTTCATGCACATCACCCACATGAATATTCACTATTTGCACGTCACGATCACACTCATACACATATGCATCCTAAGGTGTACAAATGTACACATTATGGCCGCAAAGGCCATTTAGCAAAATTTTGTTATGATAAGATAAATGTTTTAAATTTTGCTAATAAGAAAAATGTTTGGGTTCCTTACAAGACTAACCCCCAAGGACCCAAAAGAAAATGGGTACCAAAATTCTCATCTTGTGTATTTGATGTAGTTGCGGACTCTCACAAAACGTGAGAGGGATGGTGCCTTGATGGTGGATGCACATGGACTTGATGGACTTACTTTTGATGCACCGCTATCAAGGAGATTTGGTGGGACAACCACCATGTTTTGGAGTTGTGGAGTATAGTTCATGTGTTGGTAACTATCTCTAAACTCCTAGTTTGTTTACATACTTTTCATTGATGATTTCTTTAGCATGTTCATGTTTTTGTGTTTCATGTGGTAAATACTAGTTTAAATGTAGTTTTTATCAAAACTTGGATGTATACTTGTACAAGTAGTGAGCAACAAATTGATTCATATATGTTTGCACTTCATCGTTCATTTGTACTCACTATATGCACATGTATAGCCTAGTTTTGATGATTCTCTCATTTACACTTATTTTGCCTATTTTCATGTTTTATTTCTTGTATATGTATCTTGTATTCAAATCTAATAAATACACATGTATACCCCATGAGTCATTTGCCTTCATGCAATTTACATTATGGACTCTTTTTATGTTTGGGATATGTATGCATATTGTTAGGATTGAATAAAAACATACATATACCTAGAAGTTTGTTTTTAAGATGAAAAATGAATTTTTTTTTATGATTTTCATCTTTATATGAAAAATGAATTTTCATGATTTGTTTAATAATATGATGTTTTGAGCTTTATTGATTATCTTCATGGAAAATGCTAATTACATAATTTTTGTGCACTCACACTTTATTTTGTTTATTCATGACTATAATTCATGATCATTTTGAGCTTTATGGACTTTGAGTGTCGAATTTTGTGTATTTAGTATGTTTCATGATAGACATATATTTTGGTTTCATATTTTTGAAGGATTTTTAACTAGTTTTTAAAAATTAATTTAACTAGTTATTTATTCTTCAATTTGGTAGGTTATGAGTTATATACTTGATCTCAAATGATATTTTTTTTGTATATACTCATACTTTGTTTTCTATATATGTATGCTTCATAATTTCCATAATATAATTTCCTATTGGTATTTTCATTTTCATACATATATATGAGTTATTTGTGCTTGAGTTAAAACGATTTACATATTTAAAGCACATAATTTGTTTATGCTAAGCTTCATGTAAAACTTTATTTTCAATTGATTTCTCAATTGATATTTTAATAAGCTTATGCATTATTTTTAAAATTGATATTTTTATTGATATCAAATATGTGCAATAATCTTCAATTGGTATCTATTGATTGCAATTGGTATCAAAATAATTTATAATAATTTACAATTGGTATCAATATGATTCTATTTTGATTAAAATTCAAAATTTGTAATGATTACTTACAAAATTGATATCTTAAAATTTGATTACAAGATATCTCAAAATTTGTTTTATTAAGAACAATTCAAAAAAAAATTTAATGAGAAAATTAAAAATGTTTTGATGTGTATTGCCTATATGCAAGGAGAGCTTAACATCTCTTCTACATATAGATTTATGTTGAGTGTATTTTATATTGAGGAGCTTGACAACTCTTCGTTATGCGGTACACGTGTGTAGGGGGAGCTTCACATCTCCTCTTATGCATTACATATTATGCGTTATGTGAATTAGGGCTTGTCATCCCTCCTTCATGTAATGTATATATGTAGGGAAGTTAACTTAGCGTCTTCCTCTTCATGAATGTATATCGCATATATCTTTTATTGATTGATTTGGTTCAACCCTTTATTGTTTCTTTGTTTCGAACAAAAGGGGGAGAAGATTTGTTTTTACATTAACCCTTTTGTTGATGATTGACAAAAAGGGGGAGAAGTATTTGGTATATATGCATGTTTTCCTTGCTTTATTCATAAAGGGGGAGAAGGATTTTTGTTTATGCATATATGTTTTGTATTGCAAATACGAGAAAAAGAATTTGATGAGTTTTATGCTTGATTAGCATGCTTATCTCCTTATATTTGCATACATGTTTATGTGCTTCATTGTCATATTTATTGTTTATTGAGATGCATGAGTTAAGGGGGAGCTTCCTTGAAGTTTTACTTTAATCCATGCATATATAACTTCATGAGTTTTGTCATCATCAAAAAGGGGAGATTGTTGGCCCAAAGGCCCATCACTCTAGTTTTGATGATGATCAACTCATGTAGTTATAGTACTAATGATCTTGTGTTTATTTAGTTTCAGATTTGTGATCAAGATCTTAGTAGGTGTGTAGCTTCAACAAAGGATTTAAAGTCAAGTTTTGGAGCTAGCACGGTTTGATTCAAGAGCTTGTGCATCAAGACCACATCAAGAACTCTAGAGGAGTCTAGCTCTATGGATCGTGTTTGGACCAAGTCAAGAAGATGTGAAACTTCAAGTGAAGACCTTCAAGATCAAGACTTGTATCTAGGTTTGTTTTTATAAGATTTTATTTTTAGATAAAATATAAAGGATAGAATAGTTGGTGGATTGCTCAAGTATATCTTACACACACACACTCTTGATTTAAATAAGTTTTTCATAAAAGAATTTTTATTTAGAAAAATACAAAAGAGTTTTCTTTTAGAAAAATACCGGTTTGATTTTTGGAATTTAAAGTATATATGTTTTAACCAAAACCAAATTTAGAGCTTAATGTCAAAAACATAGATATTTCACCATGTATGTGTAATGGATCATATCTATACACTCTATGCTTTAAAAGTTGTTTAAATATCTTGTTTTTGTATTTGGAGAAGTTTTGAAAAAATCAATTTTGAAAAAATACAGTTTTCGTTTTTAGCCAAAATTTTCAAGTTACAAAAATAGTTCAAATTGTTTGTAACATGTCTTGATTTTGTGCAAGCATGTTTGATTATCAAAGTATTATGTTAAAACTATTTTTGTAGATTTTTCATGATTTTATGGGATTTTATTTGAGCCAAAATGACCAAACTTTTTATCCCAGAATTTCTGTACTGGCTTCTGCCGGTCGACCGGACCGGTCGATCGAGTTTGAAGTCGGTCGACCAACGTGCACAGACGTGCACGCCAGTTCTGGCTGGAGGGCCGGTCGACCGACCCGGTCGACCGCAGAGAGCTTCTGCTATCTGGAAAGCCCCGGTCGACCGGGCCGGTCGACCGGACAGAGAGACTGCTCTCTGTATCCAGGCCACGGTCGACCGACCGGTCGACTGCTGGCACAACGGTCAGAAATCTGACCGTTGGCCGGTCGACCGGGCGGTCGACCGACAGGCCAACCTGGCTCCAACGGCTAGTTTTTTCTAGCTCTATAAATTGGGGCATTTGGGGGCTGTTTTCTACAAGATTTTCAAGTGGGTTTTGAGCTAGTTTTTCCAACTCCATTAAGAAGTTTTCTCCACTTGTTTAGAGAGCAAATATTTCCAATCAAAAGGGGAGTTTATCAAGAGTGTTTAAAAGTGATTTTCTTGAGTTTTTCTCCACCATTTCAATTCTTATTTTCTCACACAACACTTGAGCCATCCATTGCTATATCTACCTATAGGGATTTGTTGTGAGAGGATTTTAGGTGATCAAAGTGTTGTGATCACCAAAGTTCAACTTTGTGCTTTGAGGAGGCGGACAAGTGTGTTCGCGGTGTTTCGAGTTCGTGTGTGAACTCCGTGTTTGAGGTGCGGCCTCGGCGAGCTAGTGGGCTTGCGGTGTGTACGGGACTAGAGAGTCCAAGAGTTCTAGTGGGAACTCCTTGTAGGTGTTGCGGCACCGAGTGATCCGATGGGATCGGTTTATAGTGAAAATCCTTCAAGTGTGAAGGCGGGGTTGTAGAGCAAGTGTGCTCGAATCTCGAAACAAATCTCCCGTGTTTGCGATTGCTCACTCTTTATCTCTTACTTGCTTATATCTTGCATACTTATATTGTGTTTATCTTTATATGCTTGAAATACATTGTGTGCTCATATTGTATATGCTTGGGGTGTGTTTGCTAACACTAGTATTCAACCAAGAGAGCCAACGCGGCACCTCAACTCTTATTTAGAGGAATCTTGAGGAGTTAGTCCAGACCCCTTCACGGGGAATTCGGCTACACTCTTGTGTTATACATGGTGTTTAGTGTAAAAAGTTTTAGTTTGCATTAAATAGTTTTTAATTCCGCATTTAGTGACCATTAAATTAGCCATCACCTATTCACCCCCCCTCTAGGTGATTTACAATATTTTGGTCTTGTGAAGACCATCACGTCTTGTAATTCATTATTCTTTATGAGTTTCTCTTGGAAAGAGGGTAGTTGGGGGAGATCTTGTGGGATCATCTAGTTTAATTGTAATCAAGATTGATTATAGTGGAATCCTTCATTGCAGTGAAGGAATGGATGTAGAGCAAGTGGCTCGATAGTAACTTCCTGTATTTGTGATTAGCAATCTGGTTTGATCTCTCCAACTCTATTCTTTATTATTCTTGCACTATTATATTTCTTTATCTTTTAGTATTGCAAGATTATGAAATTGCCTAGAGGGGGGGTGAATAGGTGACTAATCAAATGATGAAATAATGCGAAATTAAAACTATTTATGCAATCTAAAAACTATTAAGTTAAACACACCAAGTATAACACAAGAGTGTAGCCGAATTCCCGATGCAGGGCTCTGGAGTATCTCCTCAAGATTCCTCTAAATAAGAGTTGAGGTGCCGCTATGGCTCTCTTGATTGAATACAAGTGTGAGCAAACAATCCCAAGCATATAACAATTAGGCACAAGATATATCAAGCATATAAAGAGATAAGCAATGTAAGTATGCAAGATATAAACACAAGTGAGAGATAGAGAGCAATCGCAAACACGGGAGATTTGTTTCGAGATTCGAGCACCCTTGCTATACGTCCCTGCCTTCAACACTATGAAGGATTTACACTAGAATCGATCCCACCTGATCACTCGGTGCCGCAACACCTATAAGGAGTTCACACTAGAACTCTTGGACTCACTAGTCCCCTCACTTGTTCCCGCAAGAACAACACACGCAAGCACACTAGCTTGCCGAAGCCGCATCTCTACACCGAACTCCCACTAGAACTCGAAACAATACGAACCCGCAAGTTTGCCTCCTCAAATACAAGATAGAACACTTGGTGATCTAAACACTTTGATCACCTAAAAACACTCTCACAACAACTCTCCTATAGGATTGATATAGTAATGGAAAGCTCAAGTTTGTATGAGAAAATCTAGATAGAATGGTGGAGGAAAAACTCAAGAAATCTCTTTTGAAAAACACTCTTAAAAACTCTCCTTTTGATATGAAAAATTTAGCTCTAAAGAAAATGGAGATAAATACTTAGAGAGGTAGGAAAAACTAGTTTGAAAACTCTCCAAAAATCCTATGTAAAACAGCCCCAATTTGTAGGCCTAAAAAATATAGCCGTTGGGGTCCAACTCAGCAGGAAACCCTGTTGTCGGTCGACCACCCGGTCGACCACCAACGGTCAGATTTTCGACCGTTGGGAAAAGCGGTCGACCGAAAACTGGGCCTTGGCCTACCGGTCGACCGCCCAGTCGACCGAGGCCATTTACAGAGAGCATAAGCTCTCTGGCGGTCGACCGTGCAGTCGACCGGCCCTTGAATGTGCACGTTTGTGCATATCGATCGACCGCCCGGTCGACCGACTTCTGGCTCGGTCGAGCGGTCAGTCTACCGCCAGACAGCCTGGTCAGCAAATGTAAAGGGATTAAAACTTGGTCTTTCTACTTTCAATAAAATCTCATAAATTCTCATAAATTCTATAAAAATAAGTTCATTGATGTACTATAATATACAAACATATTTGATTAAAAATCAAAATATATTAAAAATATTTTGAACTATTTTTGTAATATAGAAATTGTGGCTTTAAACAAAAACCGTATTTTTCAAAAACAATCTCCAAATTGAAAAATAATTTTTCCAAAACTTCTCTAAATATAAAAATAAGATATTTTAAACACTTTTGAAGCTTAGTGTGTATGGATATGATCCACTACACATACAATATGAAATATCTATATTTTTAACAATAAGCTCTAAAATAAGTTTTGATAAAACACAAGTATATTTTGAAGCTTAAAAACCAAAATGGCATTTTCTAAAATACATATAAATTTTGTGTGTATGTATATGAGTACTTGAGCAATCCACCAACTAATCTATTCTTATATTTTATCTAAAAACAAATCTTGACACTTACAACCATGACACAAGTCTTCTTGAAAATCTTCTCTTGAAAATCTTCTTCTCCTTCCTGACTTGGTCCAAAACTTTAATCCTATGAGCTAGACTCCTCTTGAGTACTTGATGTGATCTTGATGCACGAGCTCTTGAATCAACACGTGCTAGCTCCAAAACTTGACTTTAAATCCTTTATTGAAGCTAAATACCAACTAAGATCTTGATCAAATATCTGAGACTAATAAACACAAGATCATTAGTACTATACCTATATGAGTTAATCATCATCAAAACTTGAGCGATGGGCCTTCGGACCAACAATCTCCCCCTTTTTGATGATGACAAACTCATGGAGTTATATATGCATGGATTAAAGTTAAGCTTCATAGAAGATCCCCCTTAACTTATGCATAACAATAAACAAATAGATATTCAATGAAGTGCATAAATTAAACAAAAATATATGCATAAACAAGGAGATAAATATGCATCAACTCACCAAATTCTTCTCCCCTTTTTGCATAAACAAAGCATATATGCATAAATAAAACTCTCAAAATTCTTCTCCCCTTTTTTGTATAAAGCAAGGAAATGAAATAAACATGCATATATAGACTCATCAAATACTTCTCCCCCTTTTCCTAATATATTTTATTTTGCTATTATTATGAATCCTCGTATTAAATTTGAAGGATGAAAATATTTACTTAAAAACTTTATGAAAAATGAATTATTGTGATCATACCCTTAGTATGAAAAGATATTGAGAATTCTATAAATAATTCGTATGAATTTTATGAATCACAAGTTATAAATAAACAATCGTCATACCATCCTGCATCTTCATTTAGACCTAAAAGTTCTTTATTATCTGATTTATTGTCTGCATCGGAAAAATCAAGAAGCTCTAACACATTGAATGAGCTTCATTATTATTCCATTCTTACCATAGCTCCTAAGATTGATGCAGACTCAGAATTTGAAAATTTTAATATTTTAGCCTAGTGAAAATCATATGAATCAATCTATCATATGCTTTTCATTATGGCGCGTGATTTACTAACCCCTCTTGCCTCTATAGTAGCATTAGAGTCTACTTCTAGTACAACTGGCTGAGTACTGACTGATACGAGAAACTATCTGACGCCAGAAGCCATCGAGATGAGCCTTCACAGGAAGAATTTGGCTGGATACGGAGACAAGAAGCCAAAATAAATCAGTAGAAGAAATTATTGAAGACTCTGCAGAAGATGATTGAAGAAATGAAGATCTAAATATTTGAAGACTTATAATTTGTATGTATATGTGATAAAATATTTGAAGACTTAATTTTTAAATATGAATGATAAATTTCTAAATTTTTAATATATACTTCAATTGTATTGTATAATTTTATCTAATTTATTGGATTATTAATAAAAGAATTACATTTGTATTTCACACTTGTAGCAATTTTGTCAATTTTTTAATTTTTTTTGTTAAATTTATTTTAGATTTTTAACATTTTTTCAAAATTAAATTATACTTAAAAATATTTTTTTTTGGATTTTTAATTATTCGGGCCGGTCCGGCCCTCGCCATCCCAGGCAGGACAGCGGGCCGGGCCCGAGTCTCCCTAAGGGGAAAGGGGTTGGACCCTTGCCTAGCTGCATGTTAATTGCAGGCATGTGCGGGCTTGGCCCGGCTTACCCCTTAGCCTGAAAGGTTCGGCACCGGGCCATGCCAAACCTATGCCCGTTTCGCACCCCCACTGTTGCACATGTAAATAAAGAAGCGCCATGCAGTTTGAGACCATGCAGTTGAGTTAAGCTCAACTGGCTATTATCTTAATGCAGATATAGAGAGTTAACAATTTTTCTGTGACAAATATTTTATTTTCGGCTCGCTCTACCAAAAGTTTAACCAACTACGTCTCCATGGAAAAAACAAGGATGAAAGAGACCTGAAACTCCTCCCATCTTGAAGAGATTTTTCCTTGGAGACATCCAAAGGCAAAAGGCCATCCAAACATAAAAGGCAAAAGGGGGGGAAAAAAACTTCAGGCCCAGTTCTGGTCATATACCCAGCCTACTGACTAGTTTAGGCCTAGATATGGGCTTTTTTTCCGAGAATTTTGGTTTGGGCTTTCAAATAACCACGTGATAGGATTATACTGTCACTCTCAACTCCGCAGAGAAAATCAACCCTGGAACCAATCAATTCGTGCCACGTGGCGCACTCGAGGAATGAGATGGAAAAATTTCGGATGAGATGATTCCTTCCAGAAATCATGATCCAATCCGACGCTACACTTATTCCCAGTCCGGGTCGAAACCCAAAAGTGAACCCGCTCCATTATCGAAGAAACCACACTGCTTGGTTGTTCCTACTCTCTCTCTCTATATATATATATCCGCTCGCTCTCTCATCCCACGCCGCAAAAAGCATCCACACAATCTTTGCGCCCCCTTCTGTCTTTCTTCTTTCCATCTCTTGAGTCTCTGCAAATCTAGGGTTTCTTCTATCGAGAGAATTGATTCAGCCATGGCCGCTGCGGTCCTCGAATCGCTCTCGGTTCCTCGACTCCACTCCACCCCGGTCTCCGCCTCGTCCTCGCGCGCGGCCGCGAGATCGCCAGTCTCCGTCGCCTTCGGAGGTGGAAGGTTAGGGTTTGTGTCGGAGTTTAGTGGCCTGAGGATCGCGAGGCCTCGCCATACAGTGGCATCGGTCGTCGGCCCCGCGAGCAGGTGCCTTGTTGCTCGCCGTGGAAGCGTGGTCTGCGAGGCGCAGGATACAGCTGTAGATGGTAATTACCTCGTTTTGAAAAAAAAAAAATTGTTTTTTTTGTTTCCTAGTCACTTTGGGGAATTTGTTGTTTGAGATTGACTATATTGGACACAGCTTTATTATACAAGTGATTACAATCGGTTAATGCTGTGCCTCTTCTTTGAGGGCAGAGAATTAATGAATCATTCACTACGATGAATGAAAGTTTTGTTAAATTTAGTATTTTTCATTAAATTGAATGAAATCTTATTGTTCAATCTCACTTAGCTCCCAAAAGAACTCTATAATCAATTTAGCTGTGATTGGGATAGTGCTTTCATTTCTTTTATTTTGTATGATAACGGAAATTCTCTATAAAAAAAATATTGTCTCCCAACTTCTGCTAGACTTTTTCCCAAGTCTAGCAGGATGAGGATGTTAACTTGTGTGTCAGGATTATGTCAAGTCCTTTCTTGTCCATAGTTTCCTCAGACTAGAACTTTGCAAATCTTTAAGTACTTCATGGGTCCTTGTGTTCAATAGACAAACCCATTTTGATGGGAAGAAGGTCTAGTAGTATCATTTTTGCCCATTTTAATATATAAGTAGAAAGTATTGGTAAATAAACTTGTGTGCTAGAGGTGGAAGTCACCATGCTCAATCATAGGAAATTGTTTGCCCACAAATATTTGGAGAAGAAAGATTTCTAACCCATATTTTGTCTCCAGCTTACTTGAATTTTGATTTTTGACTGTAGTTGCAATGTTTATTGCTCATATTTGACAAATTCAGTCTGGTTCGTTGGTAGTTGGTGGCATCCTTTATTTTTGGATATGATAGCTCACATGAATTGCTTGCTTATATTGAGAAGATCATAACATTTGTGTTTGGTTATTTACTTTATTCATTTCTTTGTTTGAGCAAAAACAGTTAGTAAAATTATACATTTCATTAGAGTATTGTTCAGGTTGGAATCCTCAAGTTACATTTATGTATTATTAATCACATATAAGATAAATTACTATCCTTTTGCTAGTTAAAATACTTGAAATTGGTACTCCATATAAGATACATTGTGGTACTTTGTAATCCAACTTTGATTTTGTTTGTTGATTATGCTTATGTTAGATTCTTCCTATGCTTTGACAGCTATGTAATAATTATTATATTTTCATGGGGTATATTTATGTAGACTGCATTCCCCATGTAATTGGAGCATTTGATAATGACCTACAGCATATGTTAACCTAGGATTAGGAGTAAAAGATTAAAGCTGTGTTCAGACATATGCGATAGGTCTTTTTTTTCCTTCCTCTATGTAAACATGTGTGGTCATCACTTGGTGTTTGAATTGTTTGAAGCTGAAATTTTTCAATGTAGTTGCTAGCTAATTTACAACATTACAATTCATACTAGAAAAGTTGAAGTTGCATTAGATGCATTTACTGCGTGTTAGTATCAGTGTTCTAAAAATCGGATTCATTATTCGTGCGGTCCAACACTGAATAATGATTAATCGGAGATTAATTGGGGATTAATCGTTGTTGAAAATTTTAATATATTTAATTATATTTATACACAACTACATATGAATATATACAAATTATTGAAAATACCTAAATACCCTGTTTTAAATATCGGCCGAGTCAGACGAGATATCGTCCGATATCTCATTTTTTGCCTGCTGCCGATACGATACAGGAAAATCGTTCGTCATATCGTTTGCAGCAAAAAACGACCGATATTTGAATTATCGGCCGATAAGTCACCCGATATCGACCGATAAATCGCCCGATATATCGCCCGATATGAAATAACTTATTTATTGTACGACTGCGTGCAAATGTATATTGTTTTTTACTGTCTTTGCTTGCATATTACATCATTTTTATTAGGTAGATGATATCTATGACACTAAACTAACTTTTAGTTATCAATATTTCATTATATATAGTGTCTGATATGAACGCCCGATATGCGCGTGTATCCCCGTTATCTCCCCCGATGTCCGATATCCGATATGAAAAAATCCCATCCGATACGATCCCGATATCCGATATTTAGAACCTTGCCTAAATATTATACAAGACAATATCTAGATGTGAAGTTATAAGCCATGATACGATGAACAAGACAATATGAATAAATAGTTAAAAAAAATCACATTAGTAATCTAAGATTTCAAATTTTGCAACATAAATATAAATCAAAGAACTTACTTGCAAAATAAGATAAATAAAAAAATTAGTCAATTTATCAATCAAAATAATGAGCTTTAAAGAATGATGGAGAAAGATCGCTAAATAAGTTAATTTAAAAAATAATTAAAAATAATGAAACATAAGTATCACTTTATGCAAAATATACAATAATAAAATATCATAATTCATCTACTATGTAATAAATAACAGTTCATCTACTATTTAATAAAAGATCATTATTAAATCATTAACATCACAACATAAACTACTTAGCGATCCAACACACACAAAGTGATAAGTTTTTCAAATAAAAAACATATGAAATGCCTAAATGATTAATCGGGGATTAATCGGATTAATCGGGGATTAATCGGATTAATTCGATTAATCGGGGATTAATCGGATTAATTGCACATTTGGGGATTAATCGGAGATTAATCGTTTTGGACCCGATAAATCGCTCGAGCGCAATTATTGTAATATTAAGTGGGCTGCCACTGAATAGGATTAATCGGCCGATTAATCCGATTTTTAGAACAATGGTTAGTATATTAATCAGAGAGTGGCTCCAAACTTCTTGTATGCCTTGATTCAATTCTGACAAATGTGTGATTTGGTGACATCCATAATATTCCAGCAGACACTAAATAGTGGTTAAAATTAGAGAACATATTTACAGTTTTTCTCCTTGGGTTTTCTTGGGCAGGTGTCATACATATAAATCAAAAAGAGGAAGTCTAGTGCATGTTTGTAAGGCTGTAATTGCATTAAGGGAAAAAAAAATAGAGTTTAAGATGTTTGCAATGTTCTATGTGCTTTTATATCCATCACTTATCAGAGACTGTTGGATCAAAGATGAAAGAAGGATTGATGTTGACTGGGACTTCGAATCTCATTAGACATTTGCAAGGCTAGTTATAATATATTATTATTTTAGTCATGAGAGGCTAGTGCTTTTGCTGTCTCATTCACCATTTTTATTTTCATGAATCTAATCAACTATTTTTTTAATTATTCATATAGACTTTTTTGTGGAGAAGGCGGTTCATAGGATCCCCCACATACTACTAGTACATGTCTTTTCTAATTCTCTTCAAAACTTAATGTTCATTCAACAGTTCAAAAAGCAAGAAAAATAGGGATCATCAAACTGATATAGTAATTTAGGGGATTACACGTTTGGTTTCCGCGCAAAGACAGGTATGGAAATATATATAAATTTTGAGTGCACAAATTTGTCACCAGGCACCTATTGACTGAATAATTTGAAGTCGTTGATCATGAAAGTTCAAAATATTTGTGTTCCTGTGTAGGAATGATGAGTTGGAAATTGAACAGTGTTAGTAGATAGCTAAATTACTGATTAAACATTTTCAACTTTTTGCACATTGATGTTTAAATTATTTAAGTCATGGTCATGACCATACATCCATGGCTAGCAATAATGCACATTTTTGTCATTATCATGGATGGGAGGTTATAGATGTAAATCATACAAGTTAATGTTGTATGCCCATTAAAGCACATATGGAAATTAGCAAAAATAAATCTCTCTCTCTCTCTCTCTCTCTCTCTCTCTCTCTCTCTCTCTGCGCGCGCGCGCGTGTCGATCGTCTCTGTGTGCACGCACACTCTCCTTATTTATGTGTACATTCGCACATGCCTGTGCACGTATAAACTTGACTGTTAGGTGATGAACTACTTTGGTTGAAGGTGCTTTCTGTACGCATTTATCTTAAGTGTGGATTGTGAAAATGGCTAATGTGAGACTAGGTTAACGTGTGTTTATACTGATTGATAAGTTTATGATAGGTGCTGTTTCATAGTCACACTACAAGTGTAAGTGCCAGCCTCCTTCAAGCTCATTCCATGCAGAACACAGTTCTACCTTTAACCACCCCCTCTCCCTCTTTTGAGTAAATTCAAACATAAGAAGTTTCTCCTTTACAGCAGGCGTCATGTTACTTTTGGCTTCTTCTTTTTTGTGTGTTTGGGGGGGTTGTTTTTTGGGTGGGTTTTTTTTTTTTTTTTTTTTTGGGGGGGGGGGGGGGGGGAGCATACATTTCAGCATAGATCACAGGGCAATTTCATCTTCTGTTGATAAGAAATCTTTAAAAATGATTATATGAACATCAGAAACAATGTTAAATTTCTGCTCGAGTACTTGTTTAAGTGACTTCCTGTAACTGAGAGTTGAATTGAATTTATGAGCCAGTAGGTCTATAGATAGTGAGAACATCTTCTATAGTTTGTTAAACTGAATTCATTCCTTTGAAGTACTGTAGTTTGTTGAATTTATGCCTCCTGTGAAAGTTCTATATGTTGAGCTTTCACCTCTCCCCGTCACACTCAAAAATCAAAATCAATGGGGGAAAATTAATCTTGTTTACTTTTGAAAACTATGATTGCTCTGGAATATCAAACAAGCTCATGTCCTTGAAATAACACTGCCGCCTTGCATTTAAATGAACTTGTATAGATCGTCATGTAGTAGACAAACACTGTTGCCTTGCATTTAAATGTACTTGTATAGATCGACATGTAGTAGACATGAGTCAGACAATTTTATTAGTGAACTCTGGAGAGCTCTAGGCTTCATGTTTGATTCACATTTTAATTTTAGTGAACTTATTTTTTAAATTTCTCAAGTAAATTCATTATTGCTACAACAAGGATCAACTTTCATGGCTTTGTATGTTTGCCCATACAAGTTTGAGTGACAAAATCAAGTCCATGACACAACTTGTATGCATTTTCAAAGCCTGATTTCTTACGTTTTGGTAGCATCTCCACATTGATTTGTCTAAGGTGCAACATTTTAAGTGGTACTATATTCTAGAAAAATTGCATTAGTTCATGGTAATAGATTAGCCTTGGGGACATATGTTATAGTATGTTTTGAAAAAATGTTGTTTAATATAGAATTTCGTTAATTCATATCTTTTGGGCTGTCTTTTTCAGTTCGTGATGTGACTAAAGACACATGGCAGTCCCTTGTCATGGAGTGTGACAAGCCTGTGCTGGTTGAGTTTTGGGCTCCATGGTGTGGGCCATGCCGTATGATTCTTCCCGTTATTGCCAAACTGTCGAAGACATATGAAGGGAAGTTGGAATGCTACAAGATCAATACCGATGAAAGCCCAGATATTGCGACCCAGTATGGGATCCGGAGCATCCCGACCATCATGATCTTTAAGAATGGCGAGAAGAAAGATGCCGTGATTGGAGCTGTTCCAGAAAGTACGCTGGTTACATGCATTGAAAAATTGATATAGATGGGTAAGCAGATTCAATCTTTTCTGGTATTCAAACTGTTTTACAGGCTACATTAAATGAGTTAATTCACTTAGCTTTGGACAATTTTATTTATATAGTAATGGAGGCTACAGTTGCTGTTATCTCCATGAAACAATAATTTTTCCTGTATGTTACGGGACAATACCATGGTCCCCTCAATCTTATTTTCGAGCATTTTGATATTGAAATCGAGCTTTCATTGCATTTGATATAGACACAATCTCTCGGTTTTCTTGTTACTCCGTACGCTGTAAGTTGGCAACGAATTATGAACTAATCATGGTTTTTGCTTGAAAGTAGAACACCACTGGGCTCCCCAAGTGATTGAACGAAAATTATGCTCTACTTATTTGCGTCCTGTCTTCACTAATGAGCTCATGAACAGGTTATCGCATGATGACGAAGAGTAAGATAAAAATCAATCCTAAGAATATAGAATGTTCTTTTTAATTAAGGAGAAATATTATGTTAGCATTATTTTTTAACCAGGTCCAAGTAATGAATGTGGAGGCTATGCAGATTAGATCTGTTGTGTGACTATAACCTAATTTCTGTGAATGTATTTTCTTATCTGGAGCATTGTGCTTAAAATTGTTCTGAGTAGTTATCAACATTATGTTTGACTATTTATCGATATGTTTTTATGTTCAAGAAACAATTTGGACCAGAACCGATGATCCTTCAAACTTTTTATGCGCCGAACACTATCAAAAGAACTGCTTGAATGACATGATATGTGATCATCCTTATTTTATGATGAACGGAAGGTCTTGGTCCATTTTTGGTGCTTGTGCATACAGTATTTTTCATGTATTTGAAACAGAATGAATGAATGGTGTAGGTCATCAATTTGATTTAACTAAATTTACATTAGCATTTAAGATTCTAGATTTACATTTTTTTTCTTATAGGACATGTTTGGTTTGATGGAAGTGGGAAGAAAAAGGGTTTTCTCATTTTCCATTTCCGGTTCAAAACAAACAAGGGAAGTGAAAATGAATTTTCCCACATCCTATTTTCCTCCCACTTCCAAGAATCCAAACACGGCCATAGGGAAACGGACATGTACGAGATTAGTCATAAAATTAATGTGTATTATGGGTGCGGCTCATGTCTAGTTTTCCAATGTGCAGCACACTTTTCTTCTTACTACATTATAGGAAGAAACAAAAAAAAAAAAAAAAAAAGGATTATATAATGGTTTGTTTACTTGGATCTTATAATGAGTCGTATCCCTATTGACTTCTATAAACTTGTTTGCGTATCCCCTCCACCTGAGAGGTATCCACCTAAAAGCTTCAAATTGATATGTTCACCTCTATTGTTGTTTCTCATTGGCCTCCAAATTTTAACTATTTTTCTTGTCTTTTTCTTTGAAGAATAGGATGGTGGGTGACCTCCAGTCTATACATACACCCTTCCCTAATTATTCAAATTAAATCCTCATTCGACAACTGTGGGGTCGAACTTGAAACCCCCCAAAAGGAGAGTTATTACCACCTGGGCAACAACAATAACAAAGCCATTTGTCTCGAGTATTTGGGGCAAATTCACACAAACCCAAGCCAAAAGCCATGGCAACAACCCACACAAAGCTAAACCACCAACATAACATAAAACTATGAGCTAAACAACTAATCTTAACTAATTTTTATGGTGGAAGTTTTGTAATCTTTCATTTGCCTGCTCTTTTGTCAGTTCTTATCTTAACAGTCAATGGAATTATCCAGTAAGGTTTTAAGTTTGGTTTGTACAAGATTTTTACTATATATTAGAAGAGTCAAAAGTTTCGTACTACTACAAAATTAACAGAGCAAGCAACAACTTGTCTTCACTTTTTCAGTACGTGCAATTTATTCAACAACCAGTAGCAAATGAGCAGGCCCCAAAAATTCTCACTTTCATTTAGAAGCACAAACAGAAGCTGAAGATCGTCGGTGAATTTCAACAATCTAGAAGCACAAACAGAGATTTTGCAAAATGATAAACAGTTTTACAAACACTCTTAAAAATCTTCTTCAAATCTGTGTGGGCACCTAAATGGGTAATGAAGAACTGATACTTGAAGCATTTTTCATTTCGAAATGTCAAATTTATAACTATGTCTTGCGCAACAAAGGGGCCGTTTGTTTCGCGTAAAACTCCGTAATTCGTAAATGACTTACTACCCAGTTACAACTACGGCGTTTGTTTGGACCGTAATTCGTAAAAGACTTACGTAACTCAACTAACACTCACTTGTAGCCCAGTTACCACTCACTTACAGCCCAGTTACAGTTAATTTTGTGGTCATACAAATTTGTAATATTTTTTTATATTAATATTAAAATTTTTTAATATTTAACTTTTTTAATATTTATTTGCAGTATTAAAACTTTTAAAATCACCAAATAGTTAATTTTGTGGTCAATTTTTTCACTTACGACTTATACATTACGACAACCAAACACCGTAAAGCACAATACACTTTCCCACTTTACAATTTTATATTACCAACCAAACACCGTAAAATTTACATACATGTAACTCATTTACAATTGTAAAAGACTTTACCAATTACAACTACGAATTACGGCCAGTTACGACAACCAAATAGACCCAAAGACTAATTTCTTTTGTTGTGTTGGTCTTACATAGCGCTCTTGCTTTCTTCAAAAATGAAGCCTGGTTCAACGGTAAAAAGTGAATTACAGTCGTCATTTCAAAAAAAAAAAGATGATACAATATCACTACTGAAATCTAACTTAATAATAATACAATAGATTGTTTACTCCCACTGTTTGGAAATAACAGTGTGTATTTTAATCAATTTTTTGTCTTAAATTATTAGTTCATTTTGAATCTCAATGCTATTTTTATCATCCTCAATATTACTTTTAAAGTTCTTACTGTTTTTTTTAACATTCTCAATATTATTTTTATCATTCAATTTGACTATGTTCGGCCTAAAAATGATCAAAAAAAAAATCGGACAGAGATAGCACAAGAAAGGACTTAAATAATAAGAAAAATGTATACCCACCAATCTAATCAATGTCTCACCCCTTGCCATGCAGAGGGGGAACAAAGCTCTTCTTGTCCTAGTTACATTTTAAGGGGCAGTTCTTTCCCCACTTCTCATCCACTGCCGACACTTGTTATGCATGCTTAGCGTGTTATCTGGTTTTCAAGTAGAAAAATTAGATTTTGATTTAAAATTTTTAATCCGAATCAAATTCAGATCGGATTCGGATCTCAAATATGTGACCTGCCATGCACGCTAGGCTGGGGCTATCGATAGCAGCTCCCCCACCTCGGAGAACATTAGCAGACAGCAGATATCGTCCCCATGCAGTCCAACAGTTTTTGTGGATTTGGAAACTTCTGCATTGCTATTCCTCCACCACCTCCCAGAGTCTCTGTAGCTCCACCAACAAAAACGTTTTGATCGTCCACCATCGAATATCCGGCAAAGTAGCACTGCACATAACCCGCATTCAGCGCCTTCACTCGTTAACACCACCCCCACCCCACCCCTAGCCCCATTGCGACCTCTGGAGATTCATAGAGGATGCTGAGAGCAATCACAAACACGCGAAAAAAGAATAAAGAGAGATCACGAGATTTAATAAGGTTCAACAATTTGCCTACGTCCTCAGGGTAGAAGGGAGAGAGATTTTATTAATCAAAATCACCGATATAGGTTACAAATAAGGGTACACCAGCTCTCAATAGCCAGAAAATCCATGAAGAAAAAAGAATGCCAACTCAGAAATCGGAGGGAAATGAAATCAGAAAACTATTAAGATTCGCCAAAAACACCATAGTTGCTGACATCTCCAAGAGGCCTGTCGACAGACTGAGCTAACCTAACTTTCTTTTAGTCCTCCTGTCGACAAACTGAGCTAGTCTGTCGATCGCTATACAAACGCCTGTCGACAACTTCTTGTTCTCATAAGAACCAACGTGGTTTGGGTGTTCGAAATCTCCGGGTTTTCAATCCTGCTTCTCCTATCCAAGTGGTGGTGGAGATTCATCAATGAGACAAATGCTCTATGGGTGAGCTTTGTTATACACAATTAGTATAGAAGGCATAGAGCTCAAAACTTGCACATCCTCCTCACAGGGCATGTTGGCATGTTTCCCCTCTTTAGAGAGAAGTCCTAAGGGCTTCCACGGCTTTTACTTCCAGTACTCATATTGTTGTTGGGGATAAACGCTCAACAAGGTTTTGGCTCGATCATTGGGTGAGAAATGATACACTTGCTTCATTATTCCTGAACTTATTTGCGCTTGTAAGAGACCCCTCCACAATGGTCATATCTCAAACTTGCATCGTTGATGGAGCATGATTTGGGCCCTTCATTTTAGGAGATGACCTAACCAATTCATGAGAGCCAACCTTATGATCTCAACTCCCTTCTTACCCTCCTCTAACCTTTACACTTCTCCACCTTATTGGATGTGCGACAGCTGAAATTGAAATAAGGAGGTATCTTCACCATCAACTCCCTCTACTGCATGCTTACTGACTATCGAGAAGAAAACAATTGCTTTCGGTGAATTTGGATTACACAAGCTCCGGTTATGACCAATGTGCATATGTGATACTCACTCCATGTCTGTCTCTTAACGACGGACAATCTCGCCAAGCAGGGTATAATTACTACAACACCATGCTTGCTTTGTGAGGCGAACTCGGAAATTGCCGGTCATATTTTTCTCCATTGCCCTTCACTTTGGAGCTTTGGGCGTCAGAGAAAAAAACATCTTACAATATTTTTTTTGGCCTTCCTATATTAACAAGTTTTGGAGTAATTGAAGACTGATGTAATACGGGAAAGGGAAAGAAAGAAGAATGGGAGAAAAATAGGGTTTTGAAGGGATGAAGATTGATTTGGGCTTCAGTATCTGAGAGATCTCTCTTCCACCCATCACATCACCATGCAAAGATTCACTTTTAAAAGCAAATCACCATGCTCCAATAAAGGGGTTTAATTTAATTCATCATAGTCTATCTAACCAATATAACTTTTGGCCTTATATAGGCCTACAACACGTGCACCAGGCGTGCATTTATTGATAAAATCACATCCAATCACATCTTAACTAAATGTAGATTCAAATCTAAATTTAAATAAAATAAAATCTTAACTACTAAATCTTAATCACTCGATTCCCATCATTCTCTCCGGCTTAGAAGCATTCATCTCCGGTGAATGTAGTGGTAACAAGTAGAAGGCATGATCGGGATAAAACTATACCACATCTCGTATCAATCTGGTCAAGGTGGTGGCCGGGGGAGTGACACTGATGCATCAAGCCTGAGCCATGGATGTGGAGAAGAACTGGTCAGAAGTAGCTCACGCAAGTTACTCAGCTCCGATGAAAACTGAATCGCATATCAAGATGTCAAATACCTGTAAAACTGTCTCATGTAGAAAGAAATGCAACGGGTCGTACATGTCAGGTGGCCTCAGGGATAAGAAAACTCTCATGGCTAGCGAAGAGGGTGAAAGATCCATAACAGGCTCAGTTGAAAGATCTACATGGGCCTCAATAAGAGACTCTTTCACTTTTAGCTCTGAGGCTAGCTCATCAACAGCTCTAGATCTGACTCCGGCTCATCAAGAACTTCTGACTCTGGCTCTGCCTCTGGCTCAATCTCATCAACAACTTCTGATTCGCTAATACCATCACTAGAGATGCAACCAATATTTCAAATCTCGCCTCGTGACGCTATCCTCTTTAATGTAGAATTGCAATCCTAAATTAGGCTGAGGATAAGGTCAAGCTTTTCTAGCATGCGGTCGTGATTCTCCTCCATATCAGCTCTGAACCCAACAACCTACTTCAAACGGGCCAGAAACGTATTCTGGAAGATTAATGTGCTGTTGTTGCTGCTGACTTGACTCAATGGACCGGCTCTAGTTGAGTCTCTGACTCGGCCGGTTCGACTCGATTGGACCGGGTCTGAGTCTTTGGAGCGGATCACGTCGGGTTGGGTTGGTCAGATTTGTTGGCCCAAAGGCCTTCCACCCTAGTTTTGATGATGATTAACTCATGTAGTTATGTGTACTAATAATCTTGTGATTTTAGTTTCAGATCATTAATCAAATTATTAGTTGGTGATTAGCTTCAACAAGATGATTTGAAAGTTTTCACATGTTGATTCAAGAGCCCGAGTGTCAAAGATCATATATAGCACTCGCTCGTGGATCAAAGAGTTTTTGGATCGAGTCAGCTTGGAGATTGCGCTCTACAAGAAGACATCGGTACCATAGTTTAGTTTTGTGTTTAGATCCAAATTTGTAAAGATTAGAATAGTATGATATGCTCAAGTTCACAACACACACGTTTCATGTTTTGAATATTGGTTTTCGGTTTTTCGGTTTTAGGTTTAACCGATCTTGGTTTGCATGAATAGATAGATTCAAAACAAGTTTACATAGTTTAATATATATTAGATTTGTTCTATATACATGCATGCTTAATTTCCTAGACAAACTTAGTTTGATAGTCTATTTCATGTGTTTTATGTTTTGGTATTTTTGACAAAACATATTTTGGAATTATTGACAAAAACATGGATATATATATGCTTCATGTATATAGGATTATATCTATATACATCATGCCTAAATGTTGTTTAATATCATGTTTTTGTATTTGGAAGAGTTTTGGACAAAACGTATTTTTTATTCAAAATCCAAGTTTTAGAAAATACAGTTTTTGGTAAAAATGATAAGACACAAAAATAGTTCATATTGATTGATATTTGAGCTAAACTTTTTACCACATGTTTATATTTCAATATAAAATGATAAAACTATTTTAGTGATTTTTAAAAAAGATAAAAGAATTTTTAAACATATTTTTAACCCAGTTTTCTGTTCCAGGCTTCAACCAGTCGACTAGTCTTCTGACCAAGTCGACTTGGCTGAAGTCGGTCGACCGGGTCGGTCGACCGACGTGCACAGATCTGTGCACGTTTGGCAGACATGGGACGGTCGACCGTCACGGTCGACCGGGTCTGAGAGCAGAGCTCTCTGTTTGTTTGGGTCGACCGGTAGCTGGCAACGGGCAAAATTTGACCGTTGGACGGTCGACCGGCCGGTCGACCGGCAGTGTATTTCTGGCATTTTCTGCTGCCAACGGCTACATTTTTCTGGGGGCTATAAATACCCCATTGGAAAGAGTTTTTCTCTAAGAATTTTTGTGCGAATTTTTCCCTACTCTCTGGTGTTTTCACAGCAATCAAAAGAAGTTTTTGGATTCAAATTGAACAATCTATTTGGTGTTTTTGCTAGGGTTTGGAAATTTAAAGAAAAGGGTTTTTGGGAAAAAGAGTTTTGATTCAACTTCTATATCTTAGTTTCAGTTTTTCCCAAGGATTTTCTTTGTGATTTTGATTTCCATTCCATTGGTTTTCTACACACTTGAGGTACATCTACTTTCTTATTCTATAGGATCTTTGTGTGGGAGAAAGAAATTGTTTGTGGTTGTTGTTTAGACCACAAAGTTAAAAACCCAATCTTTACTTGGCTTTGTGCCTTGGGTTGTATCCCTCAAGTTGTGAGGTGATCCTTATGTTTGCTTTGTGCTAATCCCTCGGGTTGTGAGGTGATTGTTTTGTTGGATTGGAGCTTGCCTCAAGGAGGAGGTTGTGGTTGTAAAGAGAGGAGTTGGGTACTCCTTGTGAGAGTTCTTTGTGGACTTACTAGTGGATTAGAAATCCTTCGTGTGTCGAAGGCGGGGATGTAGAGCTGGGTGCTCGAACCTCGAAACATATCTTGTTGTTTGCGCTTGATCCATTGACTCTCTCTCTCTATCTCTCTCTTTACTTTGTGCCTTACAACTATTCATATTGTGCATTCATAATTGCTTGGCTTGGTTGTGTGTGCATCATTTGTTGATTGCACTTGAGTGTATTGCATTAAGTTATTAAATTCCGCATTGAGTAGACTAGATTAGCATAATCACCTATTCACCCCCCCTCTAGGTGATCTTTCAATTGGTATCAGAGCTAGTGCTCCTGATATTAGGTTTAACCACCTAGGAGTGAGATCTTGGTTTGCTAATCTTCATTTTGTATTGTTCATTTGCACTCATTTAGTTTGCTCTCATGGATAGCCCTCCTATGTTTGACCATATTAGACTTGATGCTTGGAAGGTCAATATGAGTAGCCATTTGAAAAGACTAGGACATCTAGTTTATCAAGCCTCCACTATGGAATCCTTCCCTAATAGTAGCAAGCACAAAAAGGCTAATGTATGAGCACTTAGAGCACTTAGAGTATCTCTTAGTGAACATCTTTTACCGGTGTTTGATCGTTATGACTCGGCTTTTGCAGTTTGGAGCTTATTGACGTCTCCCGAGCTTCCAAGGATTATCAACAAGATGAGGAGATCTAAGAGAGAAAAGTCCGAAGAGCGTTGTCTCATGGTCCAAGGGAATAACTCCCTTGAAGTACAATCAGATTCTCAATTAGATAATAGCTCTAGTTCCTATTGCTATGGATGTTTAGAAGTTCAATCTTTAAATTTGAAACTTGCTCAAAAGCTTGAAAATTTCTTGAAAAAATACAATCTTTTGAAAGAGGACAACCTTGTTTTGAAAAATGAATTAAAGAATTTGTGTTCTAATTTTGAATTGGTTTTGCAAGAGAAGGAAGAGATTACTAGTGAACGTGACTCACTAAGATCTCAACTAGACCTTGCCCTTAATGAGATTGATGTTTTGAAAAACAAAAATGATTGTAATGATGTTGTGAAAAATAATGAGGTTTTATCTTCTAAATTGGATTTTGTTTTAAAAGATAACCTTGTTTTGAAAAATGAAATTGATTTCATTTCAAAAGAATTAGATTTAGTTTTAAAGAAAAATGAATCTTTGAAAATTGAAATTGATTCTCATGTGTGCCATGCTAGTATAGCTTCTTCTTCTTCTAGCACACCTATTGCATGCTCCACTTTATCTTCCACTATTGAAAATGATATAAATGTTTTGAAGAAAAGTGTTGAATGTTTGGGCTCCACTTTGAGCCAATGCACATTGAATCATTCACGTTTGGAAACCTTGGTTCGCAAGAAATAAGGTCCATCTTTGCATGCACACTCTACACGGCATGCACATGCTTTTCGCGGACACAACCATAACATGTATGCTCATGTGTACACATGTACACATTGTGGTCGAAAAGGCCACCTTGCTAGATTTTGTTATGATTGTGTTTATCATGAAAATTTAGCAACTAATCTTGTTTGGGTTAGAAAAGATACTAACCCCCGTGGACCCAAAAGGAAATGGGTACCAAAGACCACCTCTATGCTTTTTGATGTAGGTGGGAGCTCTCGCATCACGTGAGAGTATTGGTGCCTTGAGGTGATGAGTTCTAAGCTTAAAAGAGAACCATTTGGATGCTTCACTCTCAAGGAAATTTGGTGGGAGGACCACCGTGGTTTGGAGAACTAGAGATGCACCTTCATCGGTTTTGGTATCATTCTCTAACTCCCGTTTTTATTATGCATGCTTTTCATGTTCATCTATTCATAGCATGTCTTGTTTTATTGTTCATTATGCTTATGTCATGTTAATTAGATTAGTGTTATACATGTTTAGTTACTTGAGCACCCATGTTTTATATGGATCTACATTTAGTGTTCTTACCTTGTTTAAACTAACATGTATTTCCTAGATCTAATGCACATGCATTTACATAATGATCATGTGGATGTTTATGATTTTTTTGTTTTTGTTTTGTTGAATCATGTTTTATTGTTTCATGATTAGTATGATATTTGCCATGTCTATTAGACTTATGCTTTACATGATTAGTTGTTGAGACATCCATGTTTAGTATGGACCCATATTTTGTGTTCTCTTTATGTTTTAGCTATCATGTTAATCATAAATCTAATGCACATGTCTTTGTCATGCTAATCATATGGTTGACTATGACTTTTTTAATAATTCATGTTTTGATTATCATGTTGGGTTATGATTCCCGTTTTATGCGTCATGTTTTGACTACTTGATTGAATGATAAGTTTTCATTAAGACTAGGATTTATACTTGTACAACTAGTGAGCTACAAATAGACCTTTATATATGTTTGTGCTTGAACGCTCATTTGTATTCACTTGATGTACTAGTATAGTCTAGTTTTGATGATTCTTGCATTTGACTTGTATTCATATTTTTTTTGTTTTAACTTCATGTATATGTCCATCTTGTCCAAACTATCATTTATACATATACATCCTTGAGCCACATGCCTTCATGCATATACTTTTGTGGACTCATTATGTTTAGGATATGTATGTATACTTTAGTTTGTACATGACATACATATGCCTTGAAGTTTAAATCGTTTTAATGATTTTCATGTTTTAAGTAAATTCTATTGGTAATAAAAATCTAGTTTTTCATGTTTTCATGTTTTCAAGGAATTTCATATGAGCTTAATTGAATATTTTCATGTCGATATGTGTCACATTATACTTGTACACTCACTTTATTAGTTTACTCATGATTTGTTTTCATGAGACTATGATATGGGCTTTATGGACTTCGAGTGTTTGGTGATAATGTGATTTACATGTGTTTCATGAAAAATATTTTGTTTGATTCCTTTCTTGAAGGATTTCGTACTAGTTTTAAAAGTTTTTCCTATAACTAGTTCGTATTCTTCACTATGGTAGAGATTTTCAAACATACTACATTTTCAAATTTATTTTTGAAAACCCCTACCTTCTATGGGAGGATGGATGGGAAATCATGTTCTTGTTTGCTTTAAAATGAAAATCATTAAAACTTGAACCATGATTGGGAGGTAGTAATATGAGATATACATTTGATATTATTATTATTTCAATTGGTATCATTGAATTCTTTCAATTGGTGTCAATCTTGACATTTCTTGTATACTCATATATGTTTGTATGTATGTATGCTTTCTATTTCAAGAATATCAATTTCAATTGGTATCTATTTTCATACATATATATGTTTTATTTGTGCTTATTATATCCCTATATCTTTAAGCACAAAATCTTGTTTATGCTAGTGGTTGAGCTTTAATTTGTTTCAATTGATTACTTTTAAATTGGTATCAAGCCTATGCATTGTTTTAGTTGGTATTTCATAAAGGGGGAGAAAATTTGATTTTGTTTTTCAATTGGTATTTGATTCCCACTCCCTTGCTTTATGATAGAAGATAAATTTTAAATTTGGTATCATATATTTAAAATGAAAAATATTTACAATTGGTATCAAAATTTTTGTTTAAAACATTCAAGATTTATTTTGTTTAAACATTCAAGATTTATTATGTTTAATTTCAAATGGTATCAAGATTTTTCATGTGTTTTTGCTTAAAATTGGTATCAATATTTTTGTTTGTTTCCTTTCAATTGGTATCAAGATGCTATTCTTTGACATATTTTCAATTGGTACCTTAATTGATTGTCACCCCTAATTGGTTTTTGTTTTTGTTTTAGTCAAAAAAAAAGGGGAAAATATTATTTTTATTGATTCGTTGTTTCGAACAAAAAGGGGAGAAAAATTTATTGATTTGGTTTTTCTTTTACCCCTTATTGAAGATTGATTCTTTGTATTAAAAGGAGAGAAGATTTGTTTTGTTTTGGTTTTTATCCCTTTGTTGATGATTGACAAAAAGGGGGAGAAGTATTTTGGTTTATATATGCATGTTTATGTTTTACATATATTAAGTTTAATTTAGTTTAATGTTAATTGATATCTAGAGCATGTTTTGTAATTGGTATCTAGAGCATGTTTTGTTTTTGAACATTTCATTGGTATCTAGATCCCTTTGTTGTTTATGCATTTATATGCATTCATGTTTAAGAACCTTTATTGCATATTATTTATTATTTATTTGTTTATGCATGAGTTAAGGGGAGCTTCTTTGAAGCTTAACTTTAATCCATGCATATATAACTCCATGAGTTTTGTCGTTATCAAAAAGGGGAGATTGTTGGCCCAAAGGCCTTCCACCCTAGTTTTGATGATGATTAACTCATGTAGTTATGTGTACTAATAATCTTGTGATTTTAGTTTCAGATCATTAATCAAGTTATTAGTTGGTGATTAGCTTCAACAAGATGATTTGGAAGTTTTCACATGTTGATTCAAGAGCCCGAGTGTCCAAGATCATATATAGCACTCGCTCGTGGATCAAAGAGTTTTTGGATCGAGTCGGCTTGGAGATTGCGCTCTACAAGAAGACATCGGTACCATAGTTTAGTTTTGTGTTTAGATCCAAATTTGTAAAGATTAGAATAGTATGATATGCTCAAGTTTACAACACACACGTTTCATGTTTTGAATATTGGTTTTCAGTTTTTCGGTTTTAGGTTTAACCGATCTTGGTTTGCATGAATAGATAGATTCAAAACAAGTTTACATGGTTTAATGTATATTAGATTTGTTCTATATACATGCATGCTTAATTTCCTAGACAAACTTAGTTTGATAGTCTATTTCATGTGTTTTATGTTTTGGTATTTTTGACAAAATATATTTTGGAATTATTGACAAAAACATGGATATATATATATATATATATATATATATATATATATTATATATATATATATATATATGTTTCATGTATATAGGATTATATCTATATACATCATGCCTAAATGTTGTTTAATATCATGTTTTTGTATTTGGAAGAGTTTTGGATAAAACGTATTTTCTATTCAAAATCCAAGTTTTAGAAAATACAGTTTTTGGTTTTTGGTAAAAATGATAAGACACAAAAATAGTTCATATTGATTGATATTTGAGCTAAACTTTTTACCACATGTTTATATTTCAATATAAAATGATAAAACTATTTTTGGTGATTTTTAGAAAAGATAAAAGAATTTTTAAATATGTTTTTAACCCAGTTTTCTGTTCCAGGCTTCAACCAGTCGATTAGTCTTCTGACCAAGTCGACTTGGCTGAAGTCGGTCGACCGGGTCGGTCGACCGACGTGCACAGATCTGTGCACATTTGGCAGACATGGGACGGTCGACCGTCACGGTCGACCGGGTCTGAGAGCAGAGCTCTCTGTTTGTTTGGGTCGACCGGGGCGGTCGACCGGTAGCTGGCAAAGGGCAAAATTTGACCGTTGGACGGTCGACCGGCCGGTCGACCGGCAGTGTATTTCTAACATTTTCTGCTGCCAACGGCTACATTTTTCTGGGGGCTATAAATACCCCATTGGAAAGAGTTTTTCTCTAAGAATTTTTGTGCGAATTTTTCCCTACTCTCTGGTGTTTTCACAGCAATAAAAAGAAGTTTTTGGATTCAAATTGAACAATCTATTTGGTGTTTTTGCTAGGTTTAGAAATTCAAAGAAAAGGGTTTTGGGGAAAAAGAGTTTTGATTCAACTTCTATATCTTAGTTTCAGTTTTTCCCAAGGATTTTCTTTGTGATTTTGATTTCCATTCCATTGGTTTTCTCCATACTTAAGTTACATCTACTTTCTTATTCTATAAGATCTTTGTGTGGGAGAAATAAATTGTTTGTGGTTGTTGTTTAGACCACCAAGTTAAAAACCCAATCTTTACTTGGCTTTGTGCCTTGGGTTGTATCCCTCAAGTTGTGAGGTGATCCTTGTGTTTGCTTTGTGCTAATCCCTCGGGTTGTGAGGTGATTGTTTTGTTGGATTGGAGCTTGCCTCAAGGAGGAGGTTGTGGTTGTAAAGAGAGGAGTTGGGTACTCCTTGTGAGAGTTCTTTGTGGACTTGCTAGTGGATTAGAAATCCTTCGTGTGTCGAAGGCGGGGATGTAGAGCTGGGTGCTCGAGCCTCGAAACATAGCTTGTTGTTTGCGCTTGATCCATTAACTCTCTCTATCTCTCTTTACTTTGTGCCTTGCAACTATTCATATTGTGCATTCATAATTGCTTGGCTTGGTTGTGTGTGCATCATTTGTTGATTGCACTTGAGTGTATTGCATTAAGTTTTTAAATTCCGCATTGAGTAGACTAGATTAGCATAATCACCTATTCACCCCCCCTCTAGGTGATCTTTCAAGATTCGCGCCAACCTGAACCCTTAACTTGAATTGATATTGGTAGCGAGTCGGATCCAACAATTGGCAGTCAAACTCGAATTCAACCCGACTGGTTAAAAAGGCAATTGGATCGGATTGGGTTAGAAACGGACCTAATAACCCACTAACTCCTTTTTCTTCACTTGACACCCTTGGGCTTCTTATGCTTACTCGTGCCAGCGGATGTGGCTGGTGACGGCGGTGGACCTGCGATGGCGAAGGCGGGTGATGCTCCGGTGATGAAGAGGGATGAAGATGATAACGGCGTGTAGGGGCAATGATGCTTGGATAGGTGGATCTGGAGATGGAGATGGCGACTGGCGGGTGGAACTGTTGTCGACGAGGTCGGAGGTCACGACGAAGTCCGGAGATGGAGTTGGAGGGTCTTCGGGGCATCGCAGAGGCTTCCGGTGGAACCTGTAGCTTCGATGAGGGCTTTAGTGAAGATGGGGGGTGTGACGAAGCTTCGGTGGAACTTGGATGCTCGACAAAGGCTTCAACGAAGATTGGGGGTTTCGGCGAAGCTTCGATGGCGTCGGTGAGGTTAGGTGGGTGGACCTGGGAGACTCGATCCGACTGTGAGGACATTGGATCGTGGTGAGGACGACGACATCGGCTCTGAGATCTTCTGGCGAGGGTGCAAGGAGGCCGATGAAGATGAGGGCGGTGGCGGGGAAAGCTCCGACGATGGACCTTCATCTTCGTGGGAGCTTCACCGAATCGGGGCGACGACTCTTCGGGTGGAGGTGTATCACGGAGAAAAGGAAGAAGAAGATGAACAATGGGATTTTGTAATTTTCAGTTTTTTTTAATTTCTCTATTTTTCTTTTTATTTTTTTTTTTTGAACTAAAAAAGAGAAGAAGTAGATATAGGTTTGAGAAATTTTTTGTGGAAGGAGATTTGTGAAGGAGGACAAAGGAGGAAAACTTACTCTACTACCAAACTGATGTAATACAGGAAGAGAAAAGGAAGAAGACGGGGAAAAAAAGTTGGGTTTTGAGGGGAAAAAGATTAATTTGGGATACATCACCCGGGAGATCTCCCTCCTACTTCGCACATCACCATGCAAAGATTCATTTTTGAAAGCAAATCACCATGCTTTAATAAATGAGTTTAATTTAATTCATTATAGTCTATCTATACAATACAACTCTTGGCCTTATATAGGCCTACAACATGTGCACAAGGTGTGCAGTTATTGATAAAATCACATCCAATCGCATATTAACTAAATCTAGATTCAAATCTAAATTTAAATAAAATAAGATCTTAACTACTAAATCCTAATAACTCGATCCCCATTAGAGACTTTCTACTATCCCACATGATAAAGCCAACCATTGGGACTGTTTTGTTATTGCAATCATTTGGGTTGTTTTACATAAACGTAATCAACAGGTCTTTAAAGTTAAATCCTCCTCTATCTGAGAGCTTCCTGATCCAATATTTTCCTTGGTTCCTCTTTGACAAGCTTTTTTTTTCCTTCACAAGCGTCGCAAGGCGCCATAATATATATATATATATATATATTTTTCAATTTCTCGACTTTTCCGGTTATAATTTCCGCTTTTATGTAATCTCACCTCTCCCTTCCTCACCCTTCTCCCCTCCCGCTCACTTGTATATTCTATTTTTATTATTTCAATAGTAAGATCCCACCTTTCTCAAAAAAAAAAAAAAAAAATCCAATACTTTATTGGAAACATGTCAACTTCTTTGAGATTAAAATAGAGACTGGTAACGGTGAGACTGTTCACCATCTAACTATTTTGTTCTAGATGCTTCTTAAAACATCACCAATAATCACACAGCTATCTTGCTTTAATGAAAGAGTTTGAGCCTTTCAGCTGAATTCTGTTTCCCTGAGCAAATCTCAGTCACATCTCAACCATCACTCCGTCTCTATCAATATTTTAAAAAATAAAGAATATTTAATTTTTTCATCAAATTTTAATGAAAATTATAAATAATACATTTATATTATAGTATGTTCTTAGAGATCGAGTTTTAATTTTATAAATTTCAGACTCTCCACAATGGTATTTTTTTTATAATCCACATTTTAAATATGCATCATTCGAGAATTAAACGTTCAGTAATCAACGTATCTACGTGATCCGTTAGTTTTATATAAATTATTGGCAAAAAAAAAAGCATTTAAGTAAAATAAACTGAATTATTTAAATATTTATCGCATTATCGAGTTTAGAATGTAAACATTTATTTCTAGGTAGATTAACTTGTTTTTTAATTTACGAATCTTGAATATAAAATTTTACAAGCAACCAAATTTACTTTGTAGTGAAATTCAAATTAATTAAAATCGGGGTGGTCCTTGTACTTTTCATAGTTTTTAAAGAAGAAAAAAAAATCATTGCTTGGCCAACATAAACCGTGATTGGCACGTCGAAATTTTGAGCTAGTGGTCGGCAAATAGTAGTCCCTCGTCTTTTGCCACGTAGCCTCATATTAGACATGAAAAATCTGAAAATGACAATCAAAACCGATCCGATAACCTGACCGGTATCCTCTCCGCTCTAAATGGGTATGAGTCAATACTATTTGAGTACAATCTGTTTATGACCTGACTTATCGACCCGTTTAAGAAACATATCAGGTAATGAGTCAACCCGTCAACCCGTTTATGACCCGTTTTCTTTTCAAATATAATAAACAGGACGTGAATAGCCGAAGGAGGAAATTAAAACCTCCTGTGGTGCATCCAAAACTCATTTTCCACCATAAATCTCATGATCCGAATCTGTTCAAAGTAATTATCATGTCCTAAAATGTATATAGGAAAAAAATTGTCAGATTTTAACATCATTTTCTATGCATCAAGTGGTTGCAAAATTGACTTTTCAACAATAGAACTAATGCGACCAATAGATTCACGAGTAAATAATGTTTAAATAATATGATTTTTAACGCTCCTGCATTTCAAGTAACAAAAAACATATTATATGGCCGGATCATGAAATTTATGGTGGAAAATAGTATTTGAGTGCGCCATATGAGAAAATTTTTCTCCAATGGCTACTAACCTCTCGTTTCCTCAATATATGTATATTTATTAACTTATAAATTCTCAATTATTATTGTGTTTGTTAAAATTTGAGAGTAATGTAGATGATAATAGATGATGTTATGACTATATTGACATAGGGTTAATGGTTTTATTTATCCATTAAAGTATCTATTTTGGTGTTAATGGACATGTAAGGTTGGGTTCAAGATGGTCCCTTAAAAATTAACTTGAATTTTTTTAGAAAGAAAAAAAAACTTCTAAGGGGTTGACCCATACCGAACCAGCTAATCCACATGTAGCATACAACTTGATTGTATCTGACCCGTGAATACATGAGACGAGTACAGATCAAAAATATAGGAGTCAACCCGAATATTGTTAGTCCAAAGGCCCATTACTCTTGTTTGATAATGACTAACTCATATAGTTATAGTACTAATGATCTTGTTTTGTTTAAGTTTCAGATATTGATTAAAATCTTAGTTGATGTTTAGCTTCACTAAAAAACTCAAGTCAAGTTTGGAGCTAACATGATAATTCAAGAGTTCAAAATTATAGAACATATATAATACTCAAGATGGAGTCTACCTCGGAGAATCAAGTTTGGATCAAGTCTACAGGGAGAAGAAGATCTTCAGGAAGACTTGTGTCTAATGTATGTGACTTTAGAATTCTTAAACAGAATAGATTAATTTTGATTGCTCAAACTCATACAAACAAAGTTTAATATATTGGTTTTGGTTTAACCGGTTTACGTTTTGTGTTTTGGTTTATAAAACGTATTTCATCAAAAAATTCTACTCATTTTATTTGTGTATTGGAGTATCCATACACTATTGAGCTTCAAATATGTTTGAACAACTTGTTTTGTATTTCTAGAGTTTTGAAAAAACTTAATTTTCATTACAAACTTGGTTTTTGAAAAATTACGATTTGATTTCAAGATTGAATTTATATCTCAAAAACAAGTTTACATGTTTGTAATATGTGTTGATTTTGATCACACATATTTGTACTTCATTGTATTTACATGAACTTATTATGGTGAAATTTATTTAGATTTATTGAAATTTAATTAGGTTTCAAAAATTCATTTAAAAATCTCAAAATTGTTTTTTGGGTTACTGTCGGCCAACCGTGCGACCGACAGATAGCAGTAGCAGTTGACCGCACAGTCGACCGATGTACACAGACATGCACGAGCTGAGCTCGATCGATCGACCACAGTAGAGATTGTGTAACGCCCCGATCTCGGCGGGTACGGAGACGTTACTGCGACGTATATATGCAGGTCAGAAATACCCTCACGTATATACGCTAAGCATCAGTACAGGCAAGAATCAGAGTACGGAAGCACGTGGTGCATTATACATTCCAACATATGAGTACAGTTACAAAGTTATCACCAGATGTGACGAATATTACAAGAATATTACATCACCAATAGGCGCAAATGCGAGAATACAAAGAGATGTACAATTATGAATAGTACAAAAGGCACTCACGAGTTTACAAAAGGAAAACTCGAGAGGCACAAAGGGGGTCTGGAAGGATAGAGCTTCAGATGGTTTGTTGGAGATCCAAGCTACCGCTGTACCTCTTAGGTTAGCAACCAAGAGAATCCCCTAGCTCCAAGCTCCAGGACCTGGACATGAGGATCCAGAGGAGTCAGAACTCCCCTAACGAGTAGTGATGCGAATGCCAAATGGCGTGCCAAGATAAGTACACGTGTATCAATAAAACCGAATCATAATCATGCATTGAAAACCGTGTTGTGAGAATAAGCATGCAGAAACAAGTAGATATATAACAAATGATATCAAGCAAGGGAACACATGGTATGATAAGATAAAAACAGGAGACAGGTGGAATAGAATACTAGTGGAAAGGCAGGACATGAGCAGATATAGTATAATAACCATAAAACCGGGAATCCGATGAAAGCAAATGTTGTGAAACAAGTGGTATAACCAAGTTTGTAGAGCAACATTGATTGGTCACTAATGTTGCATATCTAATGTCACATTTCCATACTTATTTTAGAATAAAAGCCTGCATTGTCCTAATTATTTGTTTAATTTATTTGCAGGCCCAATCTTTAAGGAGATGAAGAGAAATGAGCCCAAAAGCCCACCAGAATTCCGAATTAAATCAGAATTAATTCGCACACACAAAATCAGGGCAAAATCAAGAGGTTGAAACCGGTTGAGAAGAATCCTCTCAGGATCGATCGGTTAAAGCCAAGAATCCAAGGCCATTTCTTCAAAATCTCGGAGCCAAACTGCAAAACCAACTCTAAATAAAGTCAGAGGGAGAAACTGGGGAGACCCACCAACAGGGTGTGGCCACCTGCCGCGGAAACGCGGCTTGGGCCGCATTTCCACGGCAATCTTGGGGAGTTACGGGGAGCGTTTGCTCCCCTGACCTCCCCGGGATCATGGTGGTTAGGGTTTTGCCTATAAAAGGCCTGTACTTGCGCTGAAAATGGAACGTGAATGCAGATTAGGATTTTAGACTAGTTTTTCCATTTCTTAGTTTAGGTTTTTGTTTTTCTTTTTCATGTAATTGTAATTTTCATTTATGTAAATAAGAGGAGATCAGACTTTCATCGAAGAACAAGAATGAAGCTAGAGCTGGAGTGACACCGGTGTAAGATGAATTTCTTTTCTTTGATTGTTATGAGATCGAATCGATGTTTTCTCTTTGTATGTAGTTTCTTTTAGTATTCTTCTTCTTCTCTACTTTTCTTTTCTTTTTGGTACAACTGTCTTCCAAGTGAGTCTAAAGCATCGAAAGAGCCTTGCCTTTGCGAGTGCACCGATAGCTCATGACGATGGAATTGTGAGTCTCTCTGTATCATTTCATGCTTGCGTATCTTGATGATGTAATGTGAAAGAGACCAAGATTCTACTCTTATTGGCTATGCGCTGATTGCCTCCAATTCAAGGTAACTTCGTAGCTAAGAACTCAAGGTAAGCTTTGGTGAAAAGAAGGTAAGTTTTTATTTCTTTTCTTTCATTTCTGTAAATTAAATCACTTTCACCATATCTTTTCTTTCCAAACTCCATTTGTACATAGTCGCTTCATTGTTTTCTGATTTCTCCACTTTCTATTCTACCACTTTCTTCTTAACTTTAACCTATAACTATTTTTCATTTTCATAACATAAAACAGAGAAGAACATTCGCTTGTATTCTTAACGATTTCAATAAAAAATCGTAAAGCTTCCATCGCAAACCCTCCTTGTGGATCACGACCCGCATAGCCACTTGCTATAGCAGAAGAATTGAGCACTTGTACATATTCTTTCTTAAGTTCTATAATCTCGTATTTTTTGTGCAGGTTTAGCCTCAATCAAACATAACAAGTCATTATCTTGGTATTTTATTATTATTACTCGTCCGACCCATATATATAGGTATGTGTCCTGGTGTACATCTCAACACACATACATCCATATATAAGCAAGCCGAGGTTGATTACTGGAAGCTGATGAAGAACTGGTAGCTCATACTTATAGTAGTTCCCGTCCGCCCGGGACACAGCCATATGAGGGCCTAAAATCCCCCTAACACGCATCTTCTGGGGGCCTGAAATCCCCCTAACACGAATCGTCAGTTTTGTATTCCATTACTATAAGCAAGGCATCATACCGGCATCCATCACTTCCTCCCATTCCCGTGCAAGTTATCCTTTTTATAGCTTATTAACAATATTATCAGATTTCGGGAATGAGTAGGATCATAACTGGTCATAACAGGAATACAAAACAAGCATAACGAGAGTTCATAACAAGAGATCAAGTACTACATTCCCATAATGTGATAATCATGGGTAAAGAGTTAATCATAACAGGTATCATGTTTTAATCATGACAGTGACAAGTGATCGGGCAGGTGACAGGTAATAAGTCATGTCATAATAAGGAACAAGTGTTAAGTAGCAGCATATCAGGTGTCATGTGTTATATGCCTTGGAGGTGATATTAGACAGGTGACAAGTCATGTCATAACAAGTGACAAGTGATAAGAGATAACATAGCAGGAACATGCATCAAGTAGTAACATGTTAAGTGATACATAATGCCAATACAAGTCGACCCGACAAAGCGGAGAAAATCGAATGGAGGCGAGGACACTCGCCTAAATCTTTAGAAAACACAGTGAAATCCCCGATCTCCAAAATTCAGGTAATCAACGCGTCAGTGCGTTAAAGAGAAAGTGACAGAGAGAGGAGAAAATCAAGAGAGAAAGAGAATGAGAGAGAGGAGGGAGAAAGAGAGAGCTAGAGAGAGAAGTATATGGAGAGAGAGAGAGAGTGCACAGGGAGAAAGTGTGCATAGGGGGATGCAGGTTTGAGAGTGAGACACGGGGGTCGCAGACGCGGGAGTCGCATCGCGTAGATGCCACAAACACGGGGTTCGAGATCCGTGTTAAGCAAGGACACGAGAAGAACGCAGATGCGAGCATGAGCTCCGCGTCACGTTGATATAAGAACGCGAGGATCGCGTTAAATAATTACTTGGACGCAGGAGGTAAAATCCGCGTCTAGTAATCACACAACAAGAGAAAGGGGGAGACAGGGAAAAAGGGGAGACGCAGGGAAAGGGGAGAGGGAGACGCAAGGGAGAGAGGGACGCAGGTTTTGGGAGAAAAACAGAGAAGGAAAGAAAAAAGAAGAAAAGAAGGAAAGAAAGAAGGAAGAAAAGAAAGAAGAAAAGGAAAGAAAAGAAGGAAGAAGGGAAGGGGGATGGTCGGCCATGTTGCCGGAGGCGGCCGGAGGTGGCCGAAGACGGGTGGCCAAAGCCCAAGCCCAATCAATGGTGGTGCAAGTGTAGTTGAAATGGTGAAAATGGAGTTTAGAAACGAGGCTTCGGAGAACGAAGCTATAGCTCGTTGGAAAGAGTACGCCGAGGAGGAAAGGATGGCGTAGTTGGTGGTGGTACGGTGGTGTAGGTGGTGGTAGAAATGATGGTGAAGTTGGTGGTGAGAATTGGTTGTTTGGTGGAAAGAGGAAGAAGAAGGTGGTGTGGTGGTGGTGTTATGGTTGTTGTTGTTGTTGGAATGAAGGAGGAGATGGAGGAGAGAATGGTGGAGGAGTTGGTGGTGGAGAAAGGTGGAGATGGTGGGTGGAAAGGATGGAGAGTGGCCGGCCAAAGGAGGGCACCATGGCTGTGCTCGTTGGCTGGAAAAGAAGGAAGAAAGGAGAAAATGAAAGAGAGAGAAAAAGGGAAGGTTATATATATATATAAGGAGTGTTTCGATTATTACAACTTTGTCATCCCCATAAATGAGTTGCGTCTCTTTTTAAAAAAAAGAGCCGCGTCCTCATCCAACTGAGACTCGCGTCTGGCAATTGCCCAGACGCGAGGATGAAACTCGCGTCCAGGGAAAAACGCAAATGTTGCGTTTAACAAAAAGGACAAAAGTCATAATGACTTGATTGCAGTTGATTAGCTGTGCATTAAATGCAGAAATAATGCGAATCTTTACATTAAAGATCAGATCTGAGTCTAGTGTGACTCGCGTCTGAGGAGGGAGTGAGAAAATGAGAAAAATATATAAATATAATATCTGGATAAATTCCGGTATCTGGGAAAACACCGAAAACTCCGGAAATGCCCGAAAAATGAAGCAGTTTGGAAAGCTTTCAAAAAATTCTCAAAAATAATAAATATTATTTAAAATTTTTTGGTGAAATCGATTTTCAGAAATTCAATTCCATTTTTAAAATTAAAAATCCTGAAGTCAACCGTCGATACTGGTCTACACCAGGTTTGCCAGATTTTGATAAAATCTGAAAAATCTCAGAAAATGCCTGAAAAGAGAAAATATAATTTTAAGAAATAATATAAAAACAGAATCCAGAAATTTGATTCCAATTGTAAACTAAAATTCCTAGAATCAACCAGCGATAATGGCCGACACCAAATCCAGTGGAATTTCGATAAATTTAGAAAAATCTCAGAAAAAGTATTTAGATAGAAAATATAATTTTAAGAAGTTATGGGAAAGCCATTTTAGAATTTTAACTCCGTTTGTAAATTAAAAATCCGAGAATCGAGCAGTGGTATTGTCGACCCCGGGTTTTGAAGATTTACAACTTAATTCAGAAAATTCCAGAAAATCATAGAAAATCTAAAATATTAGAAAATAATGTTTGAAACTGAAATTGGTCAAATCTGAATAGCAGAAAGAATAAATCGAGCAATACCCTAAGATCGAGTCCCCGGTTCAGACTAGGGCTGACTCTGAGTTCACGAATCCGGATCCAAAGCAAAACGATCATAGAATTAATTCATAATACAAAATAAATACAGGAAGTAAATCGAAAAATACGATCGAAAAATCTGAATACGCAACTAAGTACGTATTCCGGGAGCGGGGTGTTACATTCCATCCACCTTACAAAAATTGCGTCATCGCAATTTCGATAAGGGGTAAAATGAACACAAAAGGGACATGGACGGGAATTATACCAATCAAGATATGAATCGCTGCGGGTAGGGCTCTCAAGTCGACTGAACAACAATTGGAATATAGATATCTTCTGCACTTCTGATGTGTAAATCTCGAACGATGCCAAATAATACTGATCTGATATCATTGCTTTGCTATAGAATTCAGCTGTTCTGAATACTTGATAGCTCTCCGAGGATAAGCCAGAATACTTAAGATAAAGAAAACCCCGATAGTACTGAGCATAATAAAGAAGACCGATAATTGAGAATTCCGAAGACCCGGCAAAAATCATTCTGAAGGATATAGCCAAGAATAGAGAATAACCGTAGAAAATCCGGATACCGCCTTCTGAAAGATAACTCGATCTTTGATCAATTCTGAGAATGCCCGAGCTTCATAGAGTTGGCCGAAGAGATCATATAATAGCTTCATTCATTGCCAGTCGCGACCTCTCTAGTCTATTATATCTTAAGTTGGTATAAGGCTACGAAAAATTAAAACAGCGGAAAGATGGAAGGGATTAGGAATCAAAGTAAGGATGTTCAAGAAAAAGATAACTCTGTACTTGTTGTTGGACTGTATAATCAAGACTTAAGCAATTCCAGTAGCAAATTTCTTTACCACTAATTTGCCATCTGGACGTACTGAGGATGCGAGAGCCTAAGCTCTGATACCACCCTATAACGCCCCGATCTCGGCGGGTACGGAGACGTTACTGCGACGTATATATGCAGGTCAGAAATACCCTCACGTATATACTCTAAGCATCAGTACAGGCAAAAATCAGAGTACGGAAGCACGTGGTGCATTATACATTCCAACATATGAGTACAGTTACAAAGTTATCACCAGATGTGACGAATATTACAAGAATATTACATCACCAATAGGCGCAAATGCGAGAATACAAAGAGATGTACAAGTATGAATAGTACAAAAGGCACTCACGAGTTTACAAACGGAAAACTCGAGAGGCGCACAGGGGGCCTGGAAGGATAGAGCTTCAGATGGTTTGCTGGAGATCCAAGCTACCACTGCACCTCTTAGGTTAGCAACCAAGAGAATCCCCTAGCTCCAAGCTCCAGGACCTGGACATGAGGATCCAGAGGAGTCAGAACTCCCCTAACGAGTGGTGATGCGAATGCCAGATGGCGTGCCAAGATAAGTACACGTGTATCGATAAAACTGAATCATAATCATGCATTGAAAACCGTGTTGTGAGCATAAGCATACAGAAACAAGTAGATATAAACAAGTGATATCAAGCAAGGGAACACATGGTATGATAAGATAAAAACATGAGACAGGTGGAATAGAATACTAGTGGAAAGGCAGGACATGAACAGATATAGTATAATAACCATAAAACCGGGAATCCGATGAAAAACCCGATGAAAGCAAATGTTGTGAAACAAGTGGTATAACCAAGTTTGTAGAGCAACATAACAAGTCATTATCTTGGTATTTATTATTATTACTCATCCGACCCATATATCTAGGTATGTGTCTGGTGTACATCTCTGAAATCACCTAGAGGGGGGGTGAATAGGTGATGGCTATATGATAATGGCAATATGCGGAATTTAAAAATTTAACTCTAACAATTATCACAATACAAATACTTGCAAGAATTAAACAAGGTAAATGTGTGCAAGTAATTAAATAGATAGAGTTAGAAGAATTTGAGCAAACGCAAACACGCCGATATGTTTCCGAGGTTCGAGCCACGCTCTACGTCCCCGCCGCACACTTGAAGGATTTCCACTATTGAGGATCCCACGGATCAACAATACAAGGACAACACTTGTCCGTCTCCCGTGATGACACTTCACCACCTTGAGCTCACTAGCTCGCCTTGAGGCCGATGCCTCAACAACTTCACTCAATTACAATGGAAGTGATCACACTTGACCACTTTACAAAAGAGCTCACTAAGCACAATCATAGAACCAAATAGTAGACTTAGAGTATGGGATTGTGTAGTGCAAAACTAGAGAGAAGTAGAGGAATAGGCTCCAAGTAAGGTGTAGGAATTTTGGCTTTGGGAGAAAAAAAATCTTTTCTAAAATGAACTTTGAAATTTTTCACAACTCTTGTAAAATTTCACTTGATAGCTCTAAAATCATTAGTCATTTCATATGAAGTGACCACCTATTTATAGGGGTCAAAAACTGCTCAAGAGATTCGTTGGAGACAAATCCCTAAAGTCAAAGAGTCAGAAAAATAGCTGTTGAGTCTGTCAGAACTTTTGACAGACTACCGGCGACGGAGGTCGGTCGACCGCCAACGGTCGAAAAATCCGACGTTGGGGCTCACCGGTCGACCGGGGTCGGTCGACTGGCAATTTCCAGAGAGCAAAGGGTTTGGGCCGGTCGAGTATCGGTCGACTCCCGGTCGACTGATAAGCACATGCACAATTGGCATGTTCGGTCGAGTCCCGGTCGACTGCCGGTCGAACGGTTCACTGTGAATTTCTGAAAAATCAGAATTACAGGACCTGGACAATTTTGGATTGGTTTTGGGTCTTGGATAAAATGTTTTGGTCTTGAAAAATCATAGAGTATGAGCATGTGTCATACTACTAACAAGGTAAAATACTTGGTAAAAATTCTTTTGATAAAAACTGATTTTCCATGAAATGTTTTTTCCAAAAACTAGTCTTCTAAAATGTATTTCCAAAATAGATAAGTTCATCTAAAAATAAGTTGGAAATGAAAATAGAAAGTATTTTGAAGCCAAAAATCACTCTAGAAAAAGTGTGTGTGTGTGATATCCAGATCTCTACTTATATATTTAGTTTTGACAAAAATTCTAAAACAAAATAGACAAAATACAAATCTTGGATTCTTTAGCAAGTCTTGATCTTCTTCTTGAACTTTCTTCAACGCAAATTCCGAAGCTTCCTATGTGCTTTAGCTTGGGAATGCAAAATGTTGGGCAAAACTCCAAAAGTGTGAGTCTTTTAGTGGAGCGTTCAAAATCTGGTCTTGAACCTGAAATACTTTTAAACAAGATTATTAAATACATAACTAAATACGTTTTGCTATCATCAAAATAACGGGATAATGGCCTTTGGGCCAACAATCTCCCCCTTTTGATGAGGCAAAACATATGTAGTTATCACAAAATATTTTGGGTAGAGTCTTCAAATGAAGCTCCCCCTCAACACAAGCATATATAAAAATCATACTCAGGCATAGTGATTAAAAATAAAATAACATCAAACAATCCATGCCAATCACAACATATCAACTACTCATGTCATATAATAGATCAGGAAATAAGTTCTCAACATGACATAAATACATAACAAAAAAGAGACATGTCCACAACACAAAAAAAAGATAAAAGGGTCCAACACAACAAATAAGTCAAGTACATAACAAAAATAAAAGGTGTCACACAAAAATCTCTCTCTCCAAATATCTCTCCCCCTTTTTGCCATCATCAATAAAGGGGAGGTCACTCATCAGCATCAACAGCAGCATCACTCAGTGGCCTCGTCATCCTCCTCTCGTCATCACCAGAGGCCTCAGCCATCGTTGATCATCACCATCATCTGAGGAAGAAGAGGAATCTACCTCCTCTGTATCCAAGGCATCAACTATGGGGCGCGGTGGTGGAATAGAGACGCGAGCTCTGGGAGGGAAAGGAGGACCAGCGGAGGGAGTCGACGAGCACCAGGAGAGTCCCATCAGAGAACGACTATGTCCCAATTTGTGAACAGAGACTGAAACTGAACATCACAAATCTCATGGATTCAGCCATATAAGACAAGTCGTTTCGGACCTCCGCCGGAAAAACAGCATCCAAAGCAGCACGAGAATCCATATCTGCACGAAGTGCAGAGACTTGCTCTCCGACCCAGGCCTGATGAGCCTCGATCATTGAGCGGACCTCAGAAGCAGAAGCACCCTGAAACTCAGGAGCAGGAAAAACAGGAGGTGGAGCTGGAGCTGGATCAGCTGCAGGAAAGGTGGTGGTTGCACAGCTGCGTGTCGACGCAACTGAGCTTCCATCATCTTCAAAGCAGCAGCATTGATATCAGATGAGGGTTTTGAAGGGGCTTGACCAGAGAGATCAAAATCTAAAGCCCTGAGAAGATGGGTAATGAGCATGCCATAAGGCAGACTCCTACCAGCAGCAGTGCGAATCTGATCACAACTCATGTGAGAAGCGATCACTCGAGGGAAATTTATCCTAATGCCTTTAAGGAGGCAATAGATAATCAGGGGAACAGGACCTCGAGCATGACTGAATTCACCGGATTTAGGCACGATATTATGAAAGATAATCTTAGCAAGGACCTGAGATTGGAGGGAATACTGACTCACAATCTCATTCCTTACCAAATCGGGATCGTCATTCCGGTGAATGAGAGTGGATGCGGTGAGCGAAGACTCACCCTCCGGATATTCAGAGAAATCATGTAGGTCATGAGAATAAACATCTATTCCATCAGTGGAAAGATGAAGAATCCTAGCAAACTGACCTAGGGAAATATTTATGTCCCTACCCATCACACGGGAGATGATCCGTTCCCACTAAATCAAAATTGGCATAGAAATAGGGAACCAAGGAAGTGTAAACCTTCTCCCTGATGGAGAGAAAATCCACAAGATTGTTGGTACGGAGTATGTGGGGGATATCAAGGTGTTCAAAATCATGGATAGCCACATACCTACCCGAAATAGTGTTCCTAGGGGCTAGATGTGTGTAACGGTCAGAGGCAAGATCGTTACGCAACAAGGGATCAGTCCTAGGGGCTTGAGATGAGGATTGGGCAATGCCCTTTCCCTCTCAGAACGATGTCTTTTAGGAGGCATGATAGAAATCAAATTTTAGGGTTTTTGCAGGTAAAGGCACGATCTAGATGATTAATCAACCTAATATGAAGACAAAAGAAGTGATATATCTAAGCTAGAAAGGAAGAACAGATGTAAAATCCGAATTTTTACCTTGAGAAAATTCTGAAACCCTAGCTTGAAAACCCAGAAATTCTGATGATCCGCTGGTTGGATCGACCTGAGATTTGAGATCTGGAGTAGAAAGGAGAAGTATGAGATGGGTTTTGAAAGAATTTGAGATCAGGTGAACGGATTTGAAGTTAGAAAATTTGGGAAGAAGAGGTCCTGCGGCTCGCTGAGAGAGAAAGAGAGAGAGTGAGCGAAACAGTGAAGAAAAAGTCCAAATATAGGCCAGAATACGACGATCGGTCGACTGGGGTTAAGGGCCGGTCGACCGAAAAGATACAGAGAGTCACGCACTCGGATCGGTCGACTGGTCCAATAAAGCAGTCGACCGGTAGCAGAAAAAAAATTAAAAAATTTTCTCAGGCAGAGTCGGTCGACTGGGGTTAGGGCCGGTCGACCGGCTTTGACTGAAAAACTGCTACCAGATTCTGATCCAGAAAAAAAAAATAAAAAAAAATTATAACAAATAAAATATGATATATTATAACATACAGGGATACAACAACCAGTTTAAAAATCTTCTTTTAGTGATCATATCAACAAAAACTTCACACAAAATGTTTTAATTTTATTTTACAAATTTAAACAAAGATTTAAAGATGTTGAAGCCGAATACCCAGTGACGGGTTCTGAACTTCATCCTCTTGATTCCTCTTGAATGAGTTGAGGTGCGCAATTGCCATCTTAAGGTATTTGTTTAAACAAGAATTTTGATTATTAATTTATACTTTTGAAAAATAGTATATACATATAGATACACAAAAATATGGACATGTGGACAAATATGACATAAGGCATAAAAATACAAGATATGAAAATTAACGCAAGGCATGTACACAACATGATAGAAAAGTAGTTCTATATAGGCATGTATCAATGGAATACAAAAGCAAACTATCAATTCTATACACATGTATACATTACCAAAAATCAGCAACTATTTTAAAATGGAGATGTTACCAATTTAAGGGCAATCTCCAAAAATAGGTGCCTCCACGATAGCGATGCAAGCTAGATTTGAACTTGTGAGCTTAGTTGCATCTACCACCCGGGCACCGTCTCCCCCTAAGTCTTGGAGGAAGTAGATCCACCTGTATCACCTACATTTGGAGGATCTTTTGGTACCCAAATCTTTGAGGGTCCTTTGGGGTTAGTACCGGGGCGAACCCAAACATATTTATTATTAACATTATTTTTAGCATAACAAAACTTTTCTAAATGGCCTTTGCGGCCACAATGAGTGCAAACATAAATTCTACCACTACTATACATGTATGCATGCTTATGTGTGTGCGCATGTTTCCGTGCATGTGTATGTGTATGAGATGCATGTTTCCCTTGGGATACTCCCTTAGGAAATTTAGATGCTATCTTTTTCAAATCAAAAGCATAACTTTTTAAAATTGAGTCCAAAGCTTCAATTTTTTTTGGATCTCAACAAAATCTTTTATCAATTGAAACTATGGGGGTTTTACCCTTATTTGCAAGTTATATTTATCAAAATCATTTTTCAATTTTCCAAAAGAGCTAGATAAAACATCCTTTTCTTTAACAACTATTTCAACTTTATATTTTAAAGCTTCATTTTCTCTTTTTAATTTCTTATTTTGAGATTGGGAAATCTCATACCTATTTTGCAATTCTTCAAAAAATGTGCAAGCTCATCCATTGTTAAATCATCATCTTCTAAAGTAGTTTCAAGGGTTACCTTAGAAGTGTCCTCACCTTGTGCCATGAAGCACATGTTCGCGGCGTCGACTTCCTCTTCGGATTCCGACTCCGTGTCATCCCAAGTAGCCACCATTGCTTTCTTCTTTCTTTGCCCGTTCTTGGATGTGGTCGCTTGGAGAGCGGGGCAATCGGCAATGAGGTGACCGATCTTCTTGCAATGGAAGCAAGGACCGGGCTCCTCTCTTTTTCTTTCAAATCTCCCTTGAGGTTTCCCTCGCCGGAAATTGCTTTGTCTTCCCTTTTTGTAAAACATCTTGCCCACCTTCCGGATGAGCATGGCGAAGTCTTCATCGCACTCGTCCGATGAATCATCCTCGTCTTGAATTGTTGGAGCGGCTTTGAAGGCTATTGATTTCTTCTTGGGTGCCTCCCTTTCTTCTCGTACCTTCATCTCCATCTCATGTGTTTTGAGATTCCGATGAAGCCGGAGAAGTCCATCTCCTCCTTGTCATTTAGCTCCTTGAGGGTTGTCGCCTTGACTTCCCAAGCTTTGGGAAGAGCTCGGATCACCTTCCTTATCTTTTGATCGTTATCAATCTTGTCGCCTAAGGAAGAAAGAGCATTAGTTATTTTTGTAAAGCGAGTGAGCATGTCATCAATGCTCTCATTGTCAATCATGTAAAAATTCTCATATTGAGAACGTAACAAGTCAACTTTTGCTCTCTTGACTTGTGACGTTCCCTCATGAGTCACAATAAGCATGTTCCAAACTTCATATGCCGATTTACAATTAATGATGCGTGCAAGGTCATCTTCATTAAGTGCTTGTTAATGCATATTGTGCCCTAGCATTTGCTTCATAGTCTTTGGAAGTATCCTCGGACCATGTGCTCTCATCACTAGTTGGTTCAATGAAGTCTTTGGTAATGGCCCTAGCTACCCTAACACCTAAGGATTTCAAAAACAAGTTCATCTTGACTTTCCAAATAGGAAAGTTCAAGCCATCAAATTTGGGAGGGGATTTAATGCTAGAAAAGTCCATGGATGTCATGAATGCACAAGCAAGTAAAATGCAACAAACAACAACAAGCAAATATATAGCCAAATGAAGGATCTCCCTAAGGTGGTTAAACCAAATCTAGGGTTAGGCTCTGATACCAATTGAAATCACCTAGAGGGGGGTGAATAGGTGATGGCTATATGATAATGGCAATTATGCGGAATTTAAAATTTAACTCTAACAATTATCACAATACAAATACTTGCAAGAATTAAACAAGGTAAAGGTGCAAGTAATTAAAGAGATAGAGTTAGAAGAATTTGAGCAAACGCAAACACGCCGATATGTTTCCGAGGTTCGAGCCACGCTCTACGTCCCCGCCTTCACACTTGAAGGATTTCCACTATTGAGGATCCCACCGGATCAACAATACAAGGACAACACTTGTCCGTCTCCCGTGATGACACTTCACCACCTTGAGCTCACTAGCTCGCCTTGAGGCCGATGCCTCAACAACTTCACTCAATTACAATGGAAGTGATCACACTTGACCACTTTACAAAAGAGCTCACTAAGCACAATCCTAGAACCAAATAGTAGACTTAGAGTATGGGATTGTGTAGTGCAAAACTAGAGAGAAGTAGAGGAATAGGCTCCAAGTAAGGTGTATGGAATTTTGGCTTTGGAGAAAAAAAATCTTTTCTAAAATGAACTTTGAAATCTTTTCACAACTCTTGTAAAATTTCACTTGATAGCTCTAAAATCATTAGTCATTTCATATGAAGTGACCACCTATTTATAGGGGTCAAAAACTGCTCAAGAGATTCGTTGGAGACAAATCCCTAAAGTCAAAAAGTCAGAAAAATAGCTGTTGAGTCTGTCAGAACTTTTGACAGACTACCGGTCGACCGGGTCGGTCGACCGCCAACGGTCGAAAATCCGACCGTGGGGCTCACCGGTCGACCGGGTCGGTCGACTGGCAATTTCCAGAGAGCAAAGGGTTTGGGCCGGTCGAGTATCGGTCGACTCCCGGTCGACTGATACGCACATGCACAATGTGCATGTTCGGTCGAGTCCCGGTCGACTGCCGGTCGACCGGTCACTGTGAGTTTCTGAAAAATCAGAATTTACAGGACCTGGACAATTTTGGATTTGGTTTTGGGTCTAGGATAAAATGTTTGGTCTTGAAAAATCATAGAGTATGAGCATGTGTCATACTACTAACAAGGTAAAATACTTGGTAAAAATTCTTTTGATAAAAACTTGATTTTCCATGAAATGTTTTCCAAAAACTAGTCTTTCTAAAATCGTATTTCCAAAATAAATAAGTTCATCTAAAAATAAGTTTGGAAATGAAAATAGAAAGTATTTTTGAAGCCAAAAATCACTCTAGAAAATGTGTGTGTGTGATATCCATATCTCTACTTCTACTATTTAGTTTTGACAAAAATTCTAAAACAAAATAGACAAAATACAAATCTTGGATTCTTTAGCAAGTCTTGATCTTCTTCTTGAACTTTTCTTCAACGCAAATTCCGAAGCTTCCTATGTGCTTTAGCTTGGGAATGCAAATGTTGGGCAAACTCCAAAAGTGTGAGTCTTTTAGTGGAGTCGTCAAAATCTGTTTCTTGAACCTGAAATACTTTTAAACAAGATTATTAAATACATAACTAAATACGTTTTGCTATCATCAAAATAACGGGATAATGGCCTTTGGGCCAACAATCTCCCCTTTTTGATGATGGCAAAACATATGTAGTTATCACAAAATATTTTGGGTAGAGTCTTCAAATGAAGCTCCCCCTCAACACAAGCATATATAAAAAATCATACTCAGGCATAGTGATAAAAATAAACATCACACATCCATGCCAATCACAACATATCAACTACTCATGTCATATCATAGATAAGAAAATAAGTCTCATACATGACATAAATACATACCACAAAAGATACATGTCCACAACACAGAAATAAAAGGTGTCCAACCAACAAAATAAGTCAAGTACATAACAAAAATAACAAAGAGTCATAACAAAATATGTCCAACACAACAAAATAAGTCAAGTACATAACAAAAATAACAAAGAGTCATAACAAAATATGTCCAACACAACAAAATAAGTCAAGTACATAACAAAATAAACAAAGAGTCATAACAAAATATGTCTCTCTCCAAATAACTCTCCCCTTTTTGACATCATCAATAAAGGGGAGGTCACTCAACAGCATCAACAGCAGCATCACTCAGTGGCCTCGTCATCCTCCTCCTCGTCATCACCAGAGGCCTCAGCCATCGTCTGATCATCACCATCATCTGAGGAAGAAGAGGAATCTACCTCCTCTGTATCCAAGGCATCAACTCTGGGGCGCGGTGGTGAATAGAGACGCGAGCTCTGGGAGGAAAGGAGGACCAGCGGCAGGAGTCGACGAGCACCCGGAGTCCCATCAGGAACGACTATGTCCAATTTTGTGAACAGAGACTGAAACTGAACATCCACAAATCTCATGGATTCAGCCATATAAGACAAGTCGTTCGGACCTCCGCCCGGAAAAACAGCATCCAAGCAGCACGAGAATCCATATCTGCACGAAGTGCAGAGACTTGCTCTCCGACCCAGGCCTGATGAGCCTCGATCATTGAGCGGACCTCAGAAGCAGAAGCACCTGAAACTCAGGAGCAGGAAAAACAGGAGGTGGAGCTGGAGCTGGATCAGCTGCAGGAACAGGTGGTGGTTGCACAGCTGCGTGTCGACGCAACTGAGCTTCCATCATCTTCAAAGCAGCAGCATTGATATCAGATGAGGTTTTGAAGGGGCTTGACCAGAAAGATCGAAGTCTAAAGCCCTAAGCAAATGGGTAATGAGCATGCCGTAAGGCAGACTCCTACAGCAGTGCGAATCTGATCACAACTCATGTGAGAAGCGATCACTCGAGGGAAATTTATCCTAATGCCTTTAAGGAGGCAATAGATAATCAGAGGAACAGGACCTCGAGCATGACTGAATTCACAGGATTTAGGCACGATATTATGAAAGATAATCTTAGCAAGGACCTGAGATTGGAGGGAATATGAATCACAATCTCATCCTTACCAAATCGGGATCGTCATTCCGGTGAATGAGAGTGGATGCGGTGAGCGAAGACTCACCCTCCGGATATTCAGAAAAATCATGTAGGTCATGAGAGTAAACATCTATTCCATCAGTGGAAAGATGAAGAATCCTAGCAAACTGACCTAGGAAATATTTATGTCCCTACCCATCACACGGGAGATGATCCGGTTCCCACTAAATTCAAAATGGCATAGAAATAGGGAACCAAGGAAGTGTAAACCTTCTCCCTGATGGAGAGAAAATCCACAAGATTATTGGCACGGAGAATATGGGGGATATCAAGATGTTCAAAATCATGGAGAGCCACATACCTACCCGAAATAGTGTTCCTAGGGGCTAGATGTGTGTAACGGTCAGAGGCAAGATCGTTACGCAACAAGGGATCAGTCCTAGGGGCTTGAGATGAGGATTGGGCAATGCCCTTTCCCTTCTCAGAACGATGTCTTTTAGGAGGCATGATAAAAATCAAATTTAGGGTTTTTGCAGGTAAAGGCACGATCTAGATGATCAATCAACCTAATATGAAGACAAAAGAAGTGATATATCTAAGCTAGAAAGGAAGAACAGATGTAAAATTCGAATTTTACCTTGAGAAAATTCTGAAACCTAGCTTGAAAACCCAGAAATTCTGATGATCCGCTGGTTGGATCGACCTGAGATTTGAGATCTGGAGTAGAAAGGAGAAGTATGAGATGGGTTTTGAAAGAATTTGAGATCAGGTGAACGGATTTGAAGTTAGAAAATTGGGAAGAAGAGGGTCCTGCGGCTCGCTGAGAGAGAAAGGAGAGAGTGAGCGAAACAGTGAAGAAAAAGTCAAATATAGGCCAGAATACGACGATCGGTCGACTGGGGTTAAGGGCCGGTCGACCGAAAACATACAGAGAGTCACGCACTCGGATCGGTCGACTGGTCCAATGAAGCAGTCGACCGGTAGCGAAAAAAAAATGAAAAAATTTTCTCAGGCAGAGTCGGTCGACTGGGGTTAGGGGCCGGTCGACCGGCTTTGACTGAAAAACTGCTACCAGATTCTGACCCAGAAATAATTTAAAAAAAATTATAACAAATAAATATGATATATTATAATATACAGGGATACAACAACCAGTTTTTAAAAATCTTCTTTTAGTGATCACATCAACAAAAACTTCACACAAAATGTTTTAATTTTATTTTACAAATTTAAACAAAGATTTAAAGATGTTGAAGTCGAATACCCAGTGACGGGTTCTGAACTTCATCCTCTTGATTCCTCTTGAATGAGTTGAGGTGCGCAATTGCCATCTTTAAGGTATTTGTTTAAACAAGAAATTTTGATTATTAATTTATACTTTTGAAAAATAGTATATACATATAGATACACAAAAATGTGGACAAATATGACATAAGGCATGAAAATACAAGATATGAAAATTAACGCAAGGCATGTACACAACATGATAGAAAAGTAGTTCTATATAGGCATGTATCAATGGAATACAAAAGCAAACTATCAATTCTATAAACATGTATACATTACCAAAATCAACAACTATTTTAAAATGGAGATGTTACCAATTTAAGGGCAATCTCCAAAAATAGGTGCCTCCACGATAGCGATGCAAGCTAGATTTGAACTTTGAGCTTAGTTGCATCTACCACCCGGGCACCGTCTCCCCTAAGTCTTGGAGGAAGTAGATCCACCTGTATCACCTACATTTGGAGGATCTTTGGTACCCAAATCTTTGAGGGTCCTTGGGGTTAGTACCGGGGCGAACCCAAACATATTTATTATTAACATTATTTTTAGCATAACAAAACTTTTCTAAATGGCCTTTGCGGCCACAATGAGTGCAAACATAAATTTTACCACTACTATACATGTATGCATGCTTATGTGTGTGCGCATGTTTCCGTGCATGTGTATGTGTATGAGATGCATGTTTCCCTTGGGGTACTCCCTTAGGAAATTTAGATGCAATCCTTTTCAAATCAAAAGCATAATTTTTTAATTTGAGTCCAAAACTTCAACACGTTTTTGGATCCAACAAAGTCATTTTTATCAATTGAAACTATGGGGGTTTTACCCTTATTTGCAAGTTTATATTTATCAAAATTATTTTCAATTTTCCAAAGAGCTAGATAAAACATCCTTTTCTTTAACAACTATTTCAACTTTATATTTTAAAGCTTCATTTTCTCTTTTTAATTTCTTATTTTGAGATTGGGAAATCTCATACCTATTTTGCAATTCTTCAAAAAAATGTGCAAGCTCATCCATTGTTAAATCATCATCTTCTAAAGTAGTTTCAAGGTTACCTTAGAAGTGTCCTCTCCTTGTGCCATGAAGCACATGTTCGCGGCGTCGACTTCCTCTTCGGATTCGGACTCCGTGTCATCCCAAGTAGCCACCATTGCTTTCTTCTTTCTTTGCCCGTTCTTGGATGTGGTCGCTTGGAGAGCGGGGCAATCGGCAATGAGGTGACCGATCTTCTTGCAATGGAAGCAAGGACCGGGCTCCTCTCTTTTTCTTTCAAATCTCCCTTGAGGTTTCCCTCGCCGGAAATTGCTTTGTCTTCCCTTTTTGTAAAACATCTTGCCCACCTTCTGGATGAGCATGGCGAAGTCTTCATCGCACTCGTCCGATGAATCATCCTCGTCTTGAATTGTTGGAGCGGCTTTGAAGGCTATTGATTTCTTCTTGGGTGCCTCCCTTTCTTCTCGTACCTTCATCTCCATCTCATGTGTTTTGAGATTTCCGATGAAGCCGGAGAAGTCCATCTCCTCTTTGTCATTTAGCTCTTTGAGGGTTGTCGCCTTAACTTCCCAAGCTTTGGGAAGAGCTCTAATCACTTTCCTTATCTTTTGATCGTTGTCAATCTTGTCGCCTAAGGAAGAAAGAGCATTAGTTATTTTTGTAAAGCGAGTGAGCATGTCATCAATGCTCTCATTATCAATCATGTAGAAATTCTCATATTGAGAACGTAACAAGTCAACTTTTGCTCTCTTGACTTGTGACGTTCCCTCATGAGTCACAATAAGCATGTTCCAAACTTCATATGCCGATTTACAATTAATGATGCGTGCAAGGTCATCTTCATTAAGTGCATGTGTTAATGCATATTGTGCCCTAGCATTTGCTTCATAGTCTTTGGAAGTATCCTCGGACCATGTGCTCTCATCACTAGTTGGTTCAATGAAGTCTTTGGTAATGGCCCTAGCTACCCTAACACCTAAGGATTTCAAAAACAAGTTCATCTTGACTTTCCAAATAGGAAAGTTCAAGCCATCAAATTTGGGAGGGGATTTAATGCTAGAAAAGTCCATGGATGCCATGAATGCACAAGCAAGTAAAATGCAACAAACAACAACAAGCAAATATATAGCCAAATGAAGGATCTCCCTAAGGTGGTTAAACCAAATCTAGGGTTAGGCTCTGATACCAATTGAAATCACTAGAAGGGGGGTGAATAGGTGATGGCTATATGATAATGGCAATTATGCGGAATTTAAAATTTAACTCTAACAATTATCACAATACAAATACTTGCAAGAATTAAACAAGGTAAAGGTGCAAGTAATTAAAGAGATAGAGTTAGAAGAATTTGAGCAAACGCAAACACGCCGATATGTTTCCGAGGTTCGAGCCACGCTCTACGTCCCCGCCTTCACACTTGAAGGATTTCCACTATTGAGGATCCCACCGGATCAACAATACAAGGACAACACTTGTCCGTCTCCCGTGATGACACTTCACCACCTTGAGCACACTAGCTCGCCTTGAGGCCGATGCCTCTACAACTTCACTCAATTACAATGGAAGTGATCACACTTGACCACTTTACAAAAGAGCTCACTAAGCACAATCCTAGAACCAAATAGGAGAGTTAGAGTATGGGATTGTGTAGTGCAAAACTAGAGAGAAGTAGAGGAATAGGCTCCAAGTAAGGTGTATGAAATTTGGCTTTGGAGAGAAAAATCTTTTCTAAAATGAACTTTGAAATCTTTTCACAACTCTTGTAAAATTTCACTTGATAGCTCTAAAATCATTAGTCATTTCATATGAAGTGACCACCTATTTATAGGGGTCAAAAACTGCTCAAGAGATTCGTTGGAGACAAATCCCTAAAGTCAAAGAGTCAGAAAAATAGCTGTGAGTCTGTCAGAACTTTTGACAGACTACCGGTCGACCGGGTCGGTCGACCGCCAACGGTCGAAAATCCGACCGTTGGGGCTCACCGGTCGACCGGGTCGGTCGACTGGCAATTTCCAGAGAGCAGCAGGTTTGGGCCGGTCGAGTATCGGTCGACTACCGGTCGACTGATACGCACATGCACAATTGTGCATGTTCGGTCGAGTCCCGGTCGACTGCCGGTCGACCGGTCACTGTGAGTTTCTGAAAAATCAGAATTTACAGGACCTGGACAATTTTGGATTTGGTTTTGGGTCTAGGATAAAATGTTTTGGTCTTGAAAAATCATAGAGTATGAGCATGTGTCATACTACTAACAAGGTAAAATACTTGGTAAAAATTCTTTGATAAAAACTTGATTTTCCATGAAATGTTTTTCCAAAAACTAGTCTTTCTAAAATCGTATTTCCAAAATAAATAAGTTCATCTAAAAATAAGTTTGGAAATGAAAATAGAAAGTATTTTTGAAGCCAAAAATCACTCTAGAAAATGTGTGTGTGTGATATCCCATATCTCTACTTCTACTATTTAGTTTTGACAAAAATTCTAAAACAAAATAGACAAAATACAAATCTTGGATTCTTTAGCAAGTCTTGATCTTCTTCTTGAACTTTTCTTCAACGCAAATCCGAAGCTTCCTATGTGCTTTAGCTTGGAATGCAAATGTTGGGCAAACTCCAAAAGTGTGAGTCTTTTAGTGGAGTCGTCAAAATCTGTTTCTTGAACCTGAAATACTTTTAAACAAGATTATTAAATACATAACTAAATACGTTTTGCTATCATCAAAATAACCGGGATAATGGCCTTTGGCCAACAGAAAATATGGGTACCAAAACCCCCACCCCATGTTTTTGATGTAGGTGAGGGATCTCTCAAAACGTGAGAGATTTGGTGCCTTGATGGTGGGTGCATTTGAACTAAAATGACACATACTTGGAGCACCGCTATCAAGAAATTTTGGTGGGTCAACCACCATGCTTGGAGTTTTGGAGTTGGTAACAATTTCTAAACTTCTATTTTATTTATGTACATGCTTTTATTTTCATAACATCATTCATAGCATGTTCATGTTTTAAGATTTTATGTGCTTCATGTAGTATTTACATGCTTAATGTAGAATGTGTCAAAACTTATATTTACACATATATGAATAGTGAACTACAATTGACTCATATATATTTGAACTTCATGCTCATTTGTGTCCACTATATGCATGTGTATAGGCTAGTTTTGATGATTCAGTCATTTATACTTGTTATGCCTATCTTTGATCTTACTTCATGTATATGTGTGTTTAATTCAAATCTAATAAATATACATGTATACCCCTTGAGTCATTTGCCTTCATGCAATATATATTGGACTCTTTTCATATTTGGGATATGTATGCATATTGTTAGAATTGGATAAATCATACATATACCATGAAGATTAGTATTTTAAATAAATAATAATAAAAAAATGATTTTTCATGTTTTTGATTTGTACAACAAAATGTGATTTATGATCTTTTTGAGCTTGAATGACTACTTTCATAAAAATACTATTTACATGATCCTTTGAACACTCATCTTTATGATACAAAATATTTGAGCTTTATAGACCATGAGTGATTAAATCTTTGTGTATTTAGTATTGCTTTATGAAAAATATATGATTTGTTTTAAGATGAAAAATAAGATTTTCATGAGATTCATGCTTCACTTTCTATTTTCATGAAAATACCATTTACATAACCTTTGAACACTCATCTTTTATGATAAAAGATAATTTTTGAGCTTTATGGACTATGAGTGCTTAAACTTGTATGTATTTAGTATAATTCATGAATAACATATGATTTCATGCTTGTGAAGGATCTTTAACTAGTTTTTCAAAAATTATTTATAACTAGTTATTTATTCTTCAAATTTGGTAGTGCTTAGACATAACTATTTTTAAAACCTACCAATTTTGGTTATGAGTATATACATGACTTACAATGTTAATTTTACAATTGGTATATTACTCACATTTTAGTTCCTATATATGTATGCCCTAATTTTCAAAATGGTCTTATCTATTCACATACATATATATGATTTCATGTGCTTGCTTTACAATTGATTTACATTCTTAAAAGCACAAAAAGTTTATGCTAAGTTAAGTTAACACCTTATATTAACTATGCATAAGCTTATGAAAAATAAAAAGATTTTATTTTAGATCTTTCATTTGGTATCAATATGCTTCAACTTCAAATTTGTTATATGATTACAATTGATATCAATATGTTTGAAACAAAATTTTTTTTTTTTGCAATGATAACTTGATATCACACATCTTCAAGTGCTATTTTCTATTGGTATCAAAATTACAAATTATGATTGGTTCAAAATTTGTTTTATTGGGAAAAGTTCAAAATTTGTTTTGATAAAGAAAATTAAAAATGTTTATTTTGTATTTCCTATATGCAAGGAGAGCTTAACATCTCTCTTACATATAGATTCATGTTGAGTATATTATAAATTGAGGAGCTTAACATCTCTTCTTTATATGATATACGTGTGTAGGGGGAGCTTCACATCTCCTTCTATGCATTACATAGTTGTGTTGTGTGAATTAGGGCTTCACATCCCTCTTTCATGCAATGCACATTGTAGGGAAGCTAACTTAACGTCTTCCTCTTCATGAATGTATATCGCATATAAATCTTTATTGGTTGATTTGTATACCCCTCCTATTTCTTTGTTTTTGACAAAAAGGGGGAGAAAATTTTTTTTGATTTGATTTTACTTTGAACCCTTTGTTGATGATTGACAAAAAGGGGGAGAAGTATTTGAGTATATATGCATGTTTTCTTTACTTAAGGGGGAGAAGTATTTGTCTTCCTTACTTAAGGTTGTATAAGATTTGTATTTATGCATATATATGTTGTCTTGCAATTAGGAGCAAAAGATTTGACTTAAGATTTGATTTTTGTTATGATTGCATCTCCTACATTGCATACATGTCATGTGCTTTTATTGCCATATCTATTATTTATTTGGTATGCATGAGTTAAGGGGGAGCTTCTTTGAAGCTTTACTTTAATCCATGTATATATAACTTCATGAGTTTTGTCATCATCAAAAAGGGGGAGATTGTTGGCCCAAAGGCCTATCACCCTAGTTTTGATGATGATCAACTCATGAAGTTATGTTTACTAATGATCTTGTGTTTAATTAGTGACAGATTCTTTATCAAGATCTTAGTAGGTGCAAAGCTCAACAAAGGATTAAATGTCAAGATTTGGAGCTAGCACGGGGTGATCCAAGGAGCTTTGGATCAAGCTTGGACCAAGTCAAGAAGATGAGAAGCCTTCAAGTGAAGACTTCAAGAAGATGAAGACTTGTGTCTAGGTATAAGATTTTGCTTTTGTTTTAGAAAAAAAATGTAAAGGATAGATAGTTGGTGGATTGCTCAAGTCATATCACACACACACTCTTGAGATTTAATTGTCTTTTCATAAAAGAATTTTTAGTTAGAAAAGACTCTTTCTTTTTGGTAAAAGATTTTTCATTGGACAAAATACATGTCTTGGTTTTGATGTTACCTATATACATATCTTTCAAAACCAAGTTTAGAGCCTTATGTCAAAAACTAGATATTCATCTTATTTGTGTAGTGGATCATATCCATACACACTATGCTTTAAAAGTATATCTTGTTTTTGTATTTGATGAGATTTTCCTTATGACAAAATATCTATTTTGGGTTTTGGTAATTTCTTATATACATATCCTTTAACCAAAACAAGTTTAGTGCTTTATGTCAAAAACTAGATATTTCATCTTGATTGTGTGGTGGATCATATCCATACACACTTTGCTTATAAGTTCAAAATATCTTGTTTTTGTATTTTGTGAAGTTATGGAAAAAACAAGTTTTAGAAAAACATATTTTTGGAAAAACAGTTTTTATTTTGATTGAAACTATTTTTCTGGATTTACTGTGAATTTCTGGGATTTTTATTATGTTAAAAGACCAATCTTTAATCCCATTTTTCTGGTTCTGGCAGTTCTGATTTTTCAGAACTGACAGTGGCCGGTCGACCGGGTCGGTCGACCGGACATGCACAGACGTGCACGCCAGTGTGCACTGGAGGATCGGCCGACCGGGCCGGTCGACCGCTCCAGAGAGCTTGCTCTCGGGAAACTTCGGTCGACCGCACCGGTCGACCGACAGAGAAGGAATTCTCTGCTCCAAGTGCTCGGTCGACCGAGCCGGTCGACCGGAGGCTGCAACGGTCGGATTTTGACCGTTGCCGGTCGACCGGAAGCTCTGACAGAGCCCAACGGTCAGATTTTTCTGGCCTCTATAAAAGGGGTTTTGTCATTGTTTTGAGCCAAGATTTTTGGAGACCTTAGAGCTAGTTTTTCCCAGTCTTTCTGAAGGGTTTTTCTCCACAAAATTAGAGTCAATACTTCCAATTAAAAGGAGAGTTTTATCAAAGAGTGTAAAAGAGATTTTCTTGTGTTTTTCACCAAAGATTCTTTCTTGCTTTCTCACACAAACACTTGAGCATCCATTGAGCTATTCATTCTATAGGAGTGTTATTGTGAGAGGATTTTAGGTGATCAAGAGTTGTGATCACCAAAGTTCATCTTTGTTCTTTGAGAAGGCGGACGGTTGTGTTCGCGGTTTGTTTCGGGTCCTAGTGAGGACTTGGTGTTGTTTGGTCCTAGTAAGGACTTGTAGCTTGAGGTGCGGCCTCGACGAGCCGGTGGGCTTGTGGTGTGTAAGGGACTTTGGGAGTCCGAGGGCTTGTAGGTGTTGCGGCACCAAGGAGAGATCCGGTTGGATCGTGCTTAGTGGAAATCCTTCGTGTGTCGAAGGCGGGGATGTAGAGCAAGTGTGCTCGAACCTCGAAACAAACCCTTTGTGTTTGCGATTGCTCACTCTTGCTCTCTCTCTTTCTCTTTGTCTCTTTTATATCTTGCATTCAATTATTGTCTATCTTTATATGCTTGATATACCCTTGTGCTTAATTGTTATATAATTGCTTGGGATTGATTGTCTAACACTTGTATTCAACCAAGAGAGCCAACGCGGCACCTCAACCATTCAAGGGGAATCTAGAGGAGTTTGTCCAGAGCCTCGCAAGGGGAATTCGGCAACACTCTTGTGTTATACATAAGTGTTTAATTAAAAGAAATTTTAATTTGGTCAACTTAGTTTTAATTCCGCATTATTTGTTCATAAGTGACCATTAGATTAGCCATCACCTATTCACCCCCCTCTAGGTGATCTTACAATGGGTTGAGGTGCTATATGAAGCTCTTGTGGTTAAGTATAAGTGAGGCACACACAAACAACCAAGCATATAAGAGATAAAGCAATATGAAATAATACAAGGCACAAATGCAAGCAATAAGATATGAATGAATGAATGAATGATGCTTTGCACAAATAAAGAGAGAGGGTTAGAGAGACAATGGATCACGCGCAAACACAAAGATATGTTTCGAGGTTCGAGCCCCTAGCTCTACGTCCCCGCCTTCACCGACAAGGATTTCAATCCACTATCTCCCACCGAGGGAACCTCCACCGAGGAGGATTTGTTACAACAATAGGAGTACCGAATTCCTCTCTCAAACACCGCCTCACAACCGAGGGGTAGGCCGTAGCCAAACAACAAACACCTCTACCGAAGAGGGTTACAACTAATCTCCACCTCTCACTAGAGGGAGCAAACCACAATCTCAACCTCTACCAAAGAGGGAGCAAACCAATCACCCGATCAACCTCTACCAAAGAGGGATACAACAAAAGCAAGGGTGTTGTTTCTTTCAACCACAAACAATCTCTCTTTCCTCTTTTCCACAAAAAATAAGATCCTAATAGAATAGGATAGATGATAAGCTCAAGTGTGGAAATCAAGGTGTTTTTGGAAAGCAAATAACAAAGAAAAACTACTTAGGAAATCTCTTGTAGATGATAGAAATGAAAATCCAAACAATATCCAAAAAACCTAGTTTTCTTTGATTTTTCAAAACCTTAAAAAACAATAAAGATGAAATCTTTTAAGCTCTAAAACACTTTTTAAAACTTGTAAAAACACTTCAGAAAAGTAGGAATTTTTTCTCTTGAAAATCTTAGTTAAACCCCCAAGAAATGGGGTATTTATAGGCCCAAAAAAGAAACTAGCCGTTAGGCTGATCTGGCAGCCTGACAGGCTTGCGGTCGACCAGCCGGTCGACCGCCAACGGTCATATTTTTGACCGTTGGGGCATCCCGGTCGACCGCCCAGATACAGAGAGTAGAGCTCTCTGGTCCAGTCGATCGCCCGGTCGGCCGGCCCACTGTGTCTGCCAGACGTGCACAAGGCTGTGCACGTCGGTCGACCGCCGGGTCGACCGGCACTTGGTTCGGTCGGCCGACCTGGCCTGTCAGCCACTGTCCTGGGTCAGAAAAACATGTTAAAAATTTTTTTAAAAAACTTGTAAAATATATAAAATCCCCAAAAATAGTTTTCTCATTTTGCATTGATATATAAACATGTGATAAAAAATTTCAACTCAAATATCAATCAATTTGAACTATTTTTGTGTCTTATCATTTTTACCAAAAATCAAAACTGTATTTTATCAAACTTGGATTTTTCAATAGGAAATCTGATTTTTCCTAAAACTCATAGAAATACAAAACATGATATTTAAACGTATTAAAGCATGTTGCATATGGACATGAGTCCAATATTCATGAAACATATATATATATATCATGATTTTGTCTTAAATTCCAAAAATATGTTTTGTTAAAAATACCAAAACATAAAGCACATGAATAGGTATGTCAAACTAAGTTTGTATAAGTCATGAAGTATGTATGTATATCGAACACATCTAATATACATAAAAACCAAGTAAACTTGTTTTGATCAATCTATTCATGAAAACCAAATCCAAACATAAAACTTGTGTGTGTTGTGTACTTGAGCATATCAACTATTCTTATCTTTACAAATGGATCTAAACACACTAAACTAAAATAGGATACCTAAGTCTACTTGACGATCTTCATCTTCAAGTCGACTCGGTCCAAACTCCGTGATCCAACAAGAAAGGCTATGTATGATCTTGACGCTCGGGCTCGGGAATCACCAAGTGAAGGCTTCCAAACTCCTCTTTTGAAGCAATCACCAACTAATATCTTATTACATGATCTGAAACTAAAATCACAAGATAATTAGTAAACATAACTACATAAGTTAATCATCATTAAAACTAGAGGAAGGCCTCCGGGCCAACACATGATTCACCTCTTCTTCTAAAGTTGAAATAATATAACTATGCTAAAGAAGAGTGTTGATTGTTTGGGCTCTACTTTGAGCCAATGTGCCTTGAACCACACACGGTTAAAATCCATATTTCACAAGAAACATGCTCCTCATATGCATGCACACAAACCACGGCATATACATGCCTCTCATGCTCACACACATGACATCATGTATGCTCATATATACACATGTACACATTGTGGACGTAAGGGCCACCTTGTAAAGTTTTGTTATGATAGAGTACATAATGTAAATTTTGCAAATAGATTTGTTTGGATTAGAAAAGGTGCTAACCCCCATGGACCCAATAAGGTATGGGTGCCAAAATTCACTCCTATTTTATTTGATGTAGGTGTGGGCTCTCACTTGACGTGAGAGTAATGGTGCCTTGATGGTGGATGCGTTCTTGAGCTAAATGGTGACAATTTTGGATGCATTACTTTCAAGGGAGGTTTGGTGGGAGGACCACCATAATTTGGAGACTAGAGATAAGCCCTAATGGTTTTGGTAACCATCTCTAACACCTTATTTATGTTTACATGCTTTTAGATTATTGATTTTTAGCATGTCATATTTTAATGCTCATTATGTTAAATGCCATGATAATTAGACTTATGGCATACATGTATAGTAATTGAGATACAACCATATTCATATAGATCCACATTTTGTATTCTTACTATATTTAACTATTGTGTATATCATAATTTTAAGACATGTGCATTTACTTAATGATCATATTGGTTTATGTTTATGATTCTTTTGCGCTTCATGTTTGATTACATTTTAGATGTAGTTTTCATTAAAACTTGTGTATATACTTGTCCAACTAATGAGCCACATTTGATCTTTGTATGTTTGTACTTAATTGCTCATTTGTACCCATTAGATGTACTAGTATAGCCTAGTTTTGATGATTCTTGCATTGTAACTTGTGTTCCCTATTTTTGGACATGTTTTCATAAAAATGTATTCAGCTTCGTGTATATGTTAATTTTGTTTAAATCTTTAGATATACATGTATATCCTTGAGTCAATTGATTTTCATGCAAATTTTTATTATGGACTTATTTGTGTTTGGGATATGCATGTATACTTTTAGTTTAGACAGAACGTACATTTGCCTTGAAGTTTGTATTATTTTGATGAAAATTAAATTTTCATATTTTTCATGTTTATAAAGGAATTCATATGAGCTTCATTGCCTATTTTCATGATTATGCTTTTCACATGATTCTTGTACACTCACATTACTTGATATTTTCTCATGACCTTATTTTCATGAGTCTTATATGTGCTTTATATAACTTGAGTGTCAATTTTGTGTAAAATGCATGCTTCATGAAGTATATGATTTGGTTTCATGTTTTTGAAGAATCTATAACTAGTTATTTCAAATTATCTTAAACTAGCTCATATTCTTCACTTGGTAGAGTTTTTCAATTATGCTAAAATTATTTTCAAACTTATTTTTGAAAATCCCTACCAACGCTAAGGGCGGTTGGATCAGCGACCATGTCTTGTATGCTCTAAATTGAAAATCTATTTAAGCATGTGCATGAATAGGGTGGTAGGTATGAGTTATACAATTTATTCTCATTATATTTTCAATTGGTATCACAATTGATATTTTTTTATTTGTATATGCATATGTTTTTTCCTATATATGTATGCTTCAAACTTCAAATAGTATCAATTTCGATTGGCATTTACATTTTCATACATATATATATGTGATTTGATTGTGCTTACTATATCTTTATATATTAAAGCACAAATTATGTTTATGCTAAACTTAATTTAGCCCTTAATGTTAATTATTTTCAATTGGTATCTTACTCTCATTCTTTATGATGAAAAATACTTAGTTTTTGGTATATGCTAACATTTTCAATATTAGTATCAATAATCTTAAATTGACATTCTTCTCTATTGGTATCTCTATTGCAAAATAATTTTAGTATTTATCCAAAAAGTTGGTTTGTTTTTTCAATTGATATCATGTTTTATTTTAAATTGGTATCTATATTGAAATGAGTTGTGTTTATCTAAAAAAAAATTTTTACTTTCAATTGGTATCAAGATTTACAATATATATATTTTAATTGGTATCAAAAACGTACAATGTTTCATTTTCATTGGTATCAAAAGTTTACAAGATATTTTCAATTGGTATCTTTTGATATCTTAAAATTTTGTTTATTTTCAATTGATATTATAAATTGGTATCATAATGTTTCGATATATAACTTTATCATAATTTGGTACATTTTTCAATTTATATCATAATGTTTTGATATGCATTGCTTATATGCAAGGGAAGCTTAACATCTTCTCTATATATAGATTCATGTTGAGTGTATCTCATATTGAAATAATTGACCTCTCTTTGGCATGTAGTACACGTGTGTAGAGGGAGCTTCACATCTCCTTTTATGCATTGTATATTATGTTTTATGTGGTTAGGATTTAGTCATCTCTTTTCATATAAATACATGTATGCAGGGAGAGTTAACTTTACGTCTCTTCTCTTCATGAATATATATCACATATATATATATATATTTATTGTTTGATTGACAAAAAGGAGGAGATTTTTTTTGAGAGTTTATTTATGCCCCTTTGTTGATGAATTGACAAAAAGGAGAGAAGTATTTGATGAGTTTATATATGCATGTTTATTTCATTTTCTTATTTTATAAAAAAAGGGAGAAGAATTTTGAGATTTTATATATATGCATGTTTATTTTCTTATTTAATGCATATATGTTGTGTTTATACAAAAAGGGGAGAAGTATTTGGAGAGTTATTTATGTTTATTTCTCATTTATACATATTTGTTATGAGCATTCATTGCATATCTTTATGTTTATTGCTATGCATGAGTTAAAGGGAGCTTCTATAAAGCTTAACTTTAACCCATGCATATATAACTCCATGAGTTTTGTCATCATCAAAAAGGGGGAGATTGTTAGCCCAGAGGCCCTTCACTCTAGTTTTGATGATGATTAACTCGCGTAGTTATAATTTACTAATGATCTTGTGCTAAATTAGTTTTAGATATTTTATCAAGATCTTAGTAGGTAATTAGCTTCAACAAAGGAGTTTTGGAGCTTTCACATGTAGATTCAAGGGCTCGCGCGTCAAAATCGCATCTAGCACTCGGTTGGAATCAAGCTCGTTGGATCGCGTTTGGATCGAGTCGGCTTGGAGACAAGAAGACCTCAGTTTGTTTTGTTTAGTTTGTTTAGATCTTGTGTAAAGATTAGATAGTGTTGATATGCTCAAGTTCACACACACACAAAAGTTTAAAGTTTATTGGTTTTGGTTTTCGGTTTAACCGATTTTGGATTTCATATCAAAAACATAGATATATATCTTATATGTATATTGGATTTTATCCATATACAATATGCTTCAAAATTATTTCAATATCATGTTTTTTATTTACATGATTTTTGAAAAAATCGGATTCCCATTTCAAAGTTTCGTTTTTGGAAAATACTGATTTTGTGTTTAAGACAAATTTCAATATCACAAAAATGGTTTAAATAGTTTGTAATATGTGTTGAATAGTAATATGTGTTGAATTTTAGTCACACATATTTGTACTTCAAAGATCTTATAAGAACTTATTTTTGTAGAATTTATGTGATTTTATGGGATTTAATTGAAATTAAAAAGACAAGTGTTTCTATCCTATAATCCCTACCCAAACTGACTGGCGGTCAACCGGACCAGTGGTCGATCGACCGGAGCGGTCGACCGATGTGCACGAGGACGTGCACATGGCCAGCCAACTCGGTCGGTCGACCGCGCAGTTGACCGACTGAAAGCACCCACTCTCCGGTGGGGGCCGGTCGACAACCGGGCGGTCGACCGGAGGCACAGCGGTTATAAATATGACCGTTGTGCCGGTTGACCGGAGGCACAATGGTCATAAATATGACCGTTGCGCTGGTCGACCAGGTGGTCGACCGGAGGGCCATTTCTACCCTTTTCAGACTGCCAACGGGCAGATTTTTGAGAGGCTATATATATGCCTTCTCTTGAGTTGTTTTTAACAAGTTTTTAGAAAGCATTTTCCCCATCTTTTCAAGTGTTTAACAGCAAGTTTTTAAAAGAGTTTTTATGCCAAAAGATTTATTCTTTATTTGTTTTCAAGGGTTGAAAAATTCAAAGAAAAATAGAGTATTGGGGATATTGGATTTGATCTTCATTTCTATCTTTGTTTAGCATTTTCTCAAGTATTTTTCTTTGTGTTTTGATTTCCAAACACCTTTATTTCTCACACTTGAGCTATCTATCTATCCTATCTATAGGATCTTTATTTTGTGGGAATATTAGTTTGTTATCTTTGAGATCACCAAGAGTTGTAACCTTCTTGAGTTGTTATCCCTCTTGTGTAGAGGTGATTGTGGAGGAGTTTGAGTTTATTGGTATCTCTCTAAGTGCAGACGTGATTGAGGTTGGAGTTTTGACTTTGTGCCTATCCCTCTAAGTGTGGAGGTGATTGTAGTTGTTTGGCTTAGTTCCTTATCCCTCTATTGAGAGGTTGATCTTGTGTGGCTTAGTGCCTTGCCTCTTGTGTAGAGGTTATTGTTGTTTGAGAGAGGAGTTGTATACTCTAAGTTTGTATTACCCAAATCCTCAGTGGAGGTTTCCTGTGTGAGAAGTCCTGTGTGGACGCATTAGTGAAAATCTTTCTGTGTGAAGGCGGGGACGTAGAGCTGGGTGCTCGAACCTCGAAACATATCTCTATGTTTGCGTTTGATCCACTATTTATAAACTCTCTCTCTCTTTCTCTCTCTTATATCTTACATTGATTCATATTGTTCATATCATATATATGCTTGGTATTGTTTGTGTGCCTCACTTGTGTTGAACCAAGAGAGCTTTACATCGCACTTCAACTCTTATTTAGAGAAATTTAGAAGGGATAGTCCAGAGCCCATCACCGGGAATTCGGCTACACTCTTTGGTTACACTAAGTGTGTTGTAATTAGTTTTTAATTCCGCTTCATTTGTCATTAAATTAGCCATACACCTATTCACCCCCTTTAGGTGTACTTACAGTATATTTGTATTTGTATGTGGCCGAGTGCCTAGGATCATACTTGTATTATCCCCATGATGAATATTTATATTAGGGTAGTTTATTTCCTGTACATATACCATATCTATAATGTGTTCTTTTACTGCTTTATACCATGTGTGGCCGATCCTTCGTGGTCGCTAACCACCGGGCTTAACCGCTTTGTAGTTTTATATCAGCTTTGGGGCTAAACCCCCTGGATTTTCTAACTTCGTCGGGAGCCTAGTTAAGCCGTATGACTGTGTAAGTACCCTATTGGACACCTCGTCAGGCACGGCTTACTACGCTCCCTCTTTGCTCAAATCCCTGGGTTTTACTAGCTACACCATGTGGCTGCGACCTGAGCTTAATTGCATAGCCTCGCCGGGCACGGTTTCGCTATGTCCCCATTTTGCTCAGTCTTCAGGCTTACTCGCTTGTCAGTTCTCTTACCTGCTAGCCATATATGCATGTGTGTTGTTTAGTACTAACATCTCTTGCAGGTACATATTCAGCCTCCGGGCTTAACCTCTTCAAGGTTTATTAAAGTCCTTTGGACTTACTAGCTACGCCTGGAATGGCAGCTTAGCGCTTAGTATTTTACAACAAAACACGCCTTTGCAGGACTCTGCCGAATTTTAGACTTGCATCTTAAGTCGAGTCGTTCCTAAGTTCCACCGGCGCTTTGGTGATAAAACTCAGTTCGCTGATCTTGTCCCCATCACTATATTGCTTCGCTTGGATGTTCACTTGCTTACTTGTCCGCTTACCTGCTTGACAGTTCAACATTATTCTTTTATTAACGGTTGTGAAGAGTTAGAAATCTTTACTTATACTGTCTTCCAAAAACTATGTGTTTTCCTGTATTCGTACCAATCCCTAGTATCGGTACCATTTTTTTGTAATGGTACCGATCCCCTGTATCGGTACCATTTTTCTGTATTCATACCGATCCCTTGTATCGGTACTGTTTTCCTATATTGAGATATATGATAGTGATATCTATTATGATTATGACTCCTGCATGCTATTACTTGACACCTGACTCCTGCTTTTATTACCTAACATCTATTTGATATCACTTATCACCTGCCATGCTTAACACTTGACTTGTAATTATCATATTTCGGGAATCCTATTCTGCTATCCTTATTATATACAGTGACCTATATTTCTAGTACTTATGTACTCATCTTGCTCCTGTAACTCTTGAACCTGTCCTGCTCTTGACATTCCCATAATATGGTAATTACTTAATAATAAACTCTAAAAAGGCCAACCTACATCCAGTAAGGGAAAAACTGACGGATTTCAAGTGGTGAATTGTTTACAGTAGTATTAGGTATGCTGTGCAACTCAAACTTTCGGTTCTACTTGAGGGCCTCCAGGTGTTATGAGGGGAGCGATGGCTCCCTAACTCCTGTTACATTTCTGAATGAACATAATCTAAGACCCACCTCCTGTTTGCCTAGCGGCAGGTTCCGGGTTAGCACCGGAACATCCTGGGCAATGGTCCCGGGTATATACGGGACCTATTGTAAACATAACTCTTTAGCTTCATCATTAGTTTCCAATAATAACCTTTACTTACTCATATATGGAAGTATTTGGGATGGAACATATGCCTGTACACATACTTAGATTTATTGGTCGGACGAATAATAATAATAAGATACCAATTATTAATTCGTTATGTTGTTTTGTAACTCTGATTGTATACATTCAGATTATGATAACGTGAGATATATGGTATATAGATAAGGGTTTCCTTATTTGGACTATTCCTTCAACATACTTATCTCATGAAGCTGTAATCTAGGTTTACTGTTGGTTTTGCCGTATTTGTTTTTATCGGGTTTTAATTCATATTTTTGATTTTATTATTATTATATTATATATTCTTGGTTTTACCACCTGTGTACTACTCCACTGATCTTCTGTTGTAACCATATTGCATGTCTCTTACCTGATATTATTCTTATATTATTGTGCCTAATCTCCATATTTGCTTATTCTTGATTTTATACAGATTCTTCCATATAATTACTGCTTCCTAATGATTTATACTGTTCTCTTTAGCTGTTACTGTGGACAACTCAGGTTGTGCGTACTCAGTTGATGGAGACATGAGGAATATGGTATATAAATGAGGGTTTTCTTGTTTGAATTATCCCCTTAAGGTATCAATCTCATGAATCTATCTACTAAGCCCGTTCAATTAGTTCTGTCACTTCTGTACATCTCATCACTTGATGTTTCTTTCATGTTCGGGTGTGTATGCTCACGACATAGTTTTCAACGCATGCTTTTGATTGTATTTATCGATACACGTGCGCATGTTCTGGCACGCCACTTGGCATTTCATACCACTCGTTGGGGAGTTTCTGACTCCCCTGAATCTGCATATCCAGATCTTAGAGCTTGGAGCTTGTCATTCTCCCGGTTGCTGATCAGAGATACGCAGTGAAAGCATGAATCATTAGCAGACCATCCAGAGCCCTTTCCTTCTAGGCCTCCCTATTAGGCTCTCGAGTTTTCCTTTTGTAACTTGTGAGCATCTTTTGTCATGTTCATAATTCTATATCTCTTAGTGTTCTCGCATTTGCGCCTATCGATGATGGAATACTCATGTAATATTATGTCGCATCCTATGATAACTTTGTAATTATACTCATATGTTAGAATGTATAATACATCACGCACTTTCGTTCTCTGATTCTTGCATGTACTGATGCTTAACGTATATATGTGAGGGTATTTCTGATATACATTTATACGTCGTAGTGACGTCCTTGTACCCGCGAGATCAGGGCGTTACAGATATCCACATCCACATTAACAAAATCTGTAAGAAGTTTTGTGTAGTCGTTCATGTGCTCAGCAACGGAGAGTCTCTTCTTCAATTGGAAGCGATAAAGCCTCCTTTTTAGATGTATTCAACACTCGGTACTCTCCGTTAGATATTTCTTCTCAAGAATCTTTCATATCTTCATTGCAGACATCTCATATAGCACATGGTACTTGATGCCTTGTGTCAAATAAGACCGTATAAGATCACATGTCGTCCTATTCATCTTTTCCCAATCCATTTCAGAAGTCTCCTCCAGATTTTCTTTCAATCGTAGAGTGTCTTCAAAGTTTGATGTCGTCAGTGCATTTATTACCTTACACCTTCACGTCCCAAAATTGTTTATGTCATTAAACTTTACCACATCGAGTTTCATCGGATGTGGGTTCACGGATTTCACCATGGACTGACTTTCTCCAGCCATCTTCTCAATAGATTTCTCAACAAAATGTGAAAAACGATTAGTGAAACAAATCTAAATAGGAAAGATCAGATTTTTACCTCTAAATGAAACTGTAGACAGTCTCTAAGTTGATTTGTTTTACCTGAACGAAAAACTCCCCGTCGAACCCGAAAAGCTCTGATTCCTCTTGTTGGAATCCAAGCAACAGAGAACAGTAACACTAGAGAATAGTTACCAATCACACGAATAAGTAAATAAAGAAAAGAAAGAGAGAATACAAGATTTAACGAGATTCGATAATTTGCCCACGTCCTCAGGGTATAAGGGGAGAGAGTTTTATTGAATCAATCAATTATAGGTTACAAATATTGGGGACAATACCTCTCTTTATATAGATAAAGAAGCTACGAAAAAAGGAAACCAAAACACTAAAATCAGATCAGAAATGAATTCAGAATCAGATTTGGAAACAGCCGTTGCAACCGCCTTAGTCAACTAATCACTGTTATTAGTTTATTATGAAATATCCTAGTTGACTAGTCTGTAGTAAAACAGAAACTACAATTTTCTGCATGTTCTGCAGTCAACTCTATAAGTCGACTTGTAAACCTATAAGTCAACTAATCATATTCCCACATGTGATTAGTCGACTTAACCAAATCTGTAAGAAACTTTGTGTAGTCGTTCATGTGCTCAAGAACGGAGAGTCTCTTCTTCAATTGGAAGCGATAATGCCTCCTCTTTAGATGTATTCGGCACTTGGTACTCTTCGTTAGATATTTCTTCTCGAGAATCTTCCATATCTTCATTGCAGACATCTCATACAGCACATGGTACTTGATGCCTTGTGTCAAATAAGACATTATAAGATCACATGTCGTCCTATTCATCTTTTCCCAATTCATTTCAGAAGTTTCCTCCGAATTTTCTTTTAATCGTAGAGTGTCTTCAAAGTTTGATGCCGTTAGTGCATCTATCACCTTACACCTCCACATCCCAAAATTGTTTATGTCATTAAACTTTACCACATCGATTTTCATCGGATGAGGGTTCACGGATTTCACCATGGATTTGACTTTCTCCAACCATCTTCTCAATAGATCTCTCAACAAAATGCGAAAAACGATTAATGAAACAAATCTAAATAGGAAAGATCAGATTTTTACCTCTAAATGAAACTGTAGACAGTCTCTAAGTTGATATGCTCCACCTGAACGAAAAACTCCCCGTCGAACCCGGAAAGCTCTGATTCCTCTTGTTGGAATCCAAGTAACAGAGAACAGTAACACTAGAGAATAGTCACCAATCACACGAATAAGTAAACAAAGAAAAGAAAGAGAGAATATAAGATTTAACGAGGCTCGATAATTGCCTACGTCCTCAAGACAGAAGGGGAGAGAGTTTTATTAAATCAATCAATTACAGGTTACAAATATTGGGGACAATATCCCTCTTTATATAGCCAAAGAAGCTACGTAGAAAAGGAAACCAAAACACTGAAATCAGATCAGAAATGAATTCAGAATCAGATTTGAAAACAGCCACTGCAACCACCTTAATCACTGTTATTAGTTTGACTATGAAATATCCTAATCGACTAGTCTGTAGTAAAACATAAACTACAATTTTCTGTATGTTCTGCAGTCAACTCTATAAGTCGACTTGTAAACTTATAAGTCGACTAATCATGTTCTTACCTGTGCAATCCAACTTCGATATACTTTCGTATTCGACAATATTGATTGCATTAATCGTTAGCTAAACTCCAACAGAAAATGGCACGTGGTTGTTGCACGAATCTCAATATAATTAAAGTGTAAAAGGTGACTAAATTATTTTTTTATAGTGCCTTTATAGAATAATTACCATTGCAATATGAGATTAGTGTGCATATGCTACAAGTCTAATATAAGATCAGTACCAACAAAATTGAAACGCAAAAAGTAATGTCAAATCAGGTTAAGTCCATTAGTGACCTTTTGCATTTATTACATTCATAATTAAGTAAATGACCATTATTTGTTTCCTCTTTTCTTCCATGTAATATTCTATGAAAAACTCCTAACTTATTGGTAAAAAAAAAAAAACATATATATATATATATATATATATATATATATATATATATATATATATATATATATATATATATACAGGGAGCTGATCCTTTAAGAACGGTTCTCACGGATTTCTGTGAGAACTTTCACGTGGGTCGTCGGATCTGATAGATCAGATCAAATAAAACTAGATCTCTATTAGATCCGACAGCCCACGTGAAAGTTCTCACATGAATTCGTGAGAACCGTTTAGGGGATCAACTCACTATATATATATATATATATATATATATATATATATATATATATATATATATATATATATATATATATATATATTTAAACATAGGGCATATTCGAACTTAATATGGACTTTCCACGTAAACTAATTTAGCTAGAGTTTTCAACTGACTTTTCCTCTTTAATAGAAGGCCCTCAGGCCCACACACATATAATAAGAAGACCAATCACACGCTGGCACGTATATTAATTCTCTTATAATATGTTATGTTTGTGGGTCTCACACACATATTATAAGAGATTATAAGAGTTTCAATCCACGCTTCAGCGCATGATTGTATGTGTGTGGTTCAGACAATCCTTCAGGCCCAAGCATTATAATCTGTCATAATAGGACCGTTGGGCCCCACCTTAAAGCCAGTTTTTCATTCACCAACAGCACATCAAAGCATAGTTGTCGAGTCCATTTCGTAACCCAATCTGCACGTTGGTTTGCCTTCCTGATACGTGAGAAAAATCTTGAAAATTGACATTATTGTAAGCACCCAGCGAGCGTCATCAGGAAGCGCAACAGGTTCATTTGGAATGCGAATGGCATTGAGCTTCCACCAGGGGCAAAGCAGTCATTCCACTGGCCCGCCCCGCCGATGGCCACGTTCTCGATCCCAAAATTTCCGCCGACATAAAAACAGGGGCCTAATTACCCAAAAACAAAAAAAAAAAAAGGCAAATTAAGGTAAATCTGACCCAACGTTGACTCGCCAACGTTCCGTCAAGTCGCCCAAACGGAAGTGTTTGCTTTATGTGGGCCCCGCCGGACACCCCCGCGGGCCCCCGTCGACCTCGGGGGCTTCTCACCTGATGACAGCGAGTGCTGACGGCCGTTACAATTAACGGCAAATATGACATGTTCCGCCTTCCCTCCCCCTTGCTCTTGTTTCTTTGCTGTAAAAGCTCCCCATTTTTAGCTCTCTCCCCCCCCCCCTTCTATATAAAAGGGAAGGGCTGAGGCTAGAAATTGACAAGAAATTTTCTCTTTCGAAATCTTTTCCTCTTCGTTTACGTCAAGAACAAGAATTGGCCTTTTGTTTGTGAAATCTTCAAGGTTTAGAGAGAGAGAGAGAGAGAGAGAGAGAGAGAGAGAGAGAGAGGGCCTCAGGCTCGAAAGCTCAAAGAGGAAGAGAGAGTTATGTTGCAAGACGTGATCAATCGACAAGAACAGCTCTCCAACATTGTAAACTTCTCCAACTCAATCTCATAAGTTACCTAATTCCTTTTGCATGCATATACATTTGCTCTTGTTGGGTTTTCTACACATTGTTTGATTATACTTCTCAAATTCTTCTTCTTCAATTCTCTTGAAGACCATGGGTTTTCTATTTCTTGGCATTTCTGTTTTTTTTTTTTTTTTTTTGGCTTTTTGTAGATAAATTTGCATTTCAAAATGTAGTATCATTCCAAGTTTGAGAAAATTGTGTTATCCAGATTGAATACATGCATGCATGTTTGATCTCTCATGGTCATCGTAAGGTTAATTATCATTAGTTAATAGAACATATTGATCTTATTCCGGCTCAATTACCAAAATGCCCTTATCACCATAGTAACATGCATGCATGCCCTTTCCCCAACTTTTAGAGTATAAAACCACATTTTGTTATGCCAAAAAAAATGAGCTTAGGAATTTAATTGAATGCACTTTACAATGTTCTCTTCACATGGTACACAAAATGCAAGCACCAAAGAGTACTTCAAGGTGACCAAAAGCCACACAAACAAAAATCCTTTGACAAGGCTGAAACCTTCACAAGATCACAGATTGCAGAATCTTAACACTTTATTGCCCTTGTCTTCAAGGACACAAGGATTTGGTGCTCTGCTCCCTCTAGGTGTTTGCAGACATGCTTTCTTAACATTAGGTTCTAATTGTTTCCTCCTTTTTAAACACACTACTTTTACTGTTACTACAGGGAGAGAGAATAAAGTTACCTCTGACCTGTGAAAAAGCAGAGTCAACTCAACAGCATAATTTTACCTGTTTCAAATCAGCAAAGTAAATAGTGATCCTTGATTTATAGACTGTACAAATGAGAATAAATAGAACCACAAACTAACAAATTGTTCTCCTTAGCCTAACAAAAGTTAACTACAGAGACACAAAAAATGATTCTGCAATATACAGATTATTTTCAATGCTCTGAGGTACACTTGTACACATATCATTCAATACATGATCCCCTCAAACACTTCTGTATGTCAATACCATTTTGAAACTTCAGTAACTTGTTATGTTTCTGAACTGCTCTGAATGTGCAACCATTGCTGAAAATATGCATCCTGATGTTTACTGAATTATACAGGAGAGCATCTCAAGTCCACTTGCTGCCCAAATCCTTGACTTCAGTGAGGAAGACTGCCATAGCTTCTTCGCAGATGACCTCCCAGAGTCAGATAACTCCATCTACTGTCCGATCACAGGCGATGTTAATGACACAACTTCTGCCTCCATCACCTACACTGCTGCTGCCAACTGCGAGAGTGAAGGCATGTGCTGCTATGTCAACAACCTCCCCACCTCAGATAACTCAACAGGCTGTCAGACAATCGGAAATGTTACTGCCACAAATTCTGCCCCCAACAACACCACCAGTGCTGCCAGCTGTGACAGCGGAGGTCTCTGCTGCTATCTTGGCGATGACGCCTCCTTTGATTTTGACCCCGACACCATCTCCAGTCTTCTTGACTGTGACCAGCCCTACAATTATGAGCCCTCTGATGTCATCCCTGTCAGTACTGCTGCCTCCGATCAATTACCTGCAACATCAGCATACATAGGAGAGCAAAAACAAGACGAGCTAAATCAGTTACCACTTTCAGATGCAATGAACAGCGGAAACTGGCCATTGGACTCACCTGACTCAGTGATACCACTGGATATGGATACAGATACCAGGCCACGGTGGGTACCATGGCCATGTAACAACAACCCTGATAGAGTAGTCCCACTTCCAGAGGGACAACCGATTCAGACGATGCCGCAGCTGATGGGGCACATGGGAATGGACTCATTACCAACATGCACATTTCTGGACACCAGCATTATCAGCAGATACCAACCAATGTGCAGCGGAGATGGACAGATGGGATTCTTTCATGGCAGGATGCTGATGAATGCAGAGGCCGGAATGGAAGCAGAAGGTGGAGTTGGTGGGGTTTATGGGGCGGAGACTACTCAGAGGTTCTACAACCCCATTGACATGCAGGTAAAGAACGGGGAACTATAAAAGAATCCTAAACTCAACTAAATTGTTTTCCGGTCTCAGCTAGGTTGTGAAGCTTTCACTAAATCATCCTGGTTCAATCTACACTACCCTTACATTCAATCAACCTGGACGAACAACCATGATTATGAGTGTGTCTTCCTAGAATGAAATGGAATGCTCCAAAAATTAATATAAAATGAAGAATAATTGCATCCTTCTCTAAACAAAAGGCAAATTTGTATTTTTGTATAATAATCAGATATTTCATCCTCTCATCATCTCCTGAGTTCCTCAGAATTAGCATTATAGACATCATACTAACCCAGCAGTCTAATCATATCATGTATAAACTAGGCATGTAATTTAATTTGTTTTGTTCAATTGCAATGTAGGTGATGGGAGATTTTAAAAGTTTAGTAGACGGATGCAACAGCAACCCAATGGTATTGCCCACATCTGACATCACGCCACTGGAGGATTCCACCTTAAAAGTCAGCCGCCTATCACCTGAAGAAAGAAAGGAGAAGATCCACAGATACCTGAAGAAGAGGACCGAAAGAAATTTCAACAAGAAGATCAAGGTGAGATGAAATTCCTCATTCGTTATACTAACAAAAGTGACATATCTAATCCTGACATTTATCTGATTTCAGAATACTGTAATGAAATAATTTAACAGAACTAGTCTTATATTTCAAGTGTTTCAGAATATGGTGCACCATTATGCATTCACCAGGCACATAAACATATACTGCACCTGATGCTGCAACTTATACTGTAACTTATGCTGCATATGCAGCACAAATATTGCCACATATGCGATCACTCATTTAAAATCAAATAAAATCAGGAAAAAGATTTTAAAAACATAGAAAGTTTATAAAATGAAATAGGTAGTGAATCTAAAGTGGCCACACAATTCAAAGTAATGACTTTATTTTATGAATGCATGTGATTTATGTGTAATTAGGAGATGAGTTGTTAATTGAAAGTAAAGAACATATCAATGTTTGAAAAGGCAAAAGCGTGAGGCAAAGTGTTGGACCTCTTTACAAGGCGAGGCATAAGCCTCCGGGCGTGAGGCGTAAGTCACATAATTTTTTTTTGTATTTTTAATTTTTAAAATTATAAATTTTATAAATTATATGGAATAGCATAACATTCTACAAATGGATAAAATCAAGTCAAAACATTAATCAAGAATGAATAAGACTTGGTAGACAAACTGAAATAACTATGAAATAAGTCAGATAGAGAACAGCTAAATACCACTTGTCCTATTATAAACACATCATTTTACTCGAGATCAGATGGCTAAAGAGTTCACGAAAAACACAATAAAAGCATACAAATTACAAAAGAAATGAAAGAAAGTGACTGTTAAAAAGAAATACAATACTTTGCTCTCAAAGGGAAAATTCAATTACAAATAAAAATAAAAAACCAGAAATCAACCGCAAATTTAAAACACTGCAGTAGTTGAATACAATAGAAAAATAAAGGTTACAATATTTAGAAAAACACAAGGTAGATGATCGCTTGCAACAACGAAGACAACATAGAAACTTGCAACACCATATGCTGTGAAGTAGAAGTAAAATGATGGTAGCGTCTCCAATGGGTAGAGAAAAAGAGAAGTAAATGTGTGAGGTTAGCTCTTTTTCATCTTTAATTTTTAAGTTAATTTTTCCCCCCTTTGTACACTTTTTCCCTTAAGCATGTGTGTCAGCGCGAAGCGCTTTATGTAGCGCGAAGTGCACGCTTTAGATATGCTTCAAGTAATGAGGTGCATGCCTCTTGGGACAAATAGTTTTTTTTTTTGTGCCTCGAGGCGATTAGCCCTGAAAATGCCCCAAGGCAAGCCTAATAAAACTTTTCAAACACTGGAACATACGTACACCAAAGTTAATAACAAATTAACAATCAACAAGAGAGCATAATAAAAAATAAAATGTGAATATGCCCGATAAGTTTAAATAACATACTTTAATAAGCATCATGACAGTAATAAGTCAAAGTCTGAAACACCAATTACACAAACCAAATGTCAGTAGACAAACTATCATATAAAAGAAACACCAATTATACGTCTAACAAAGTAATAACTAACAGCTGATTGATAATCAAATACATTAGACAGGTCAGGTTTTAGGTCTCCAAACACAGTAAATGTGCCCAGTAGGCACTTGGCTGGGTATCTAGCCTCAAACCGTGATTATGCAGCCAAGACCAAGTAGAAAAATGTGCCTGCATATTATATGTAGTTCACAACACTGATATTTTTTCTAACTTATCCTTCATACTGTAAACTTGATAATTTTATATATACCATTGCATGAGAAGCTGTATCTCTCAAGAGATTCTACAAAATTGCATATAAGATAAATGAGGATGACACATGAAGAAGGTGATAAAAATTAAACGTTGAATCCACTATTAGTTTATCAAAAAGATTCCCTTTTCACACTCTTCCTAAAAATTGTAAAAGTGTAAACATAATGGTTACTCAACCAGCTAATTGCTAGTTCAGTGCAAAAAGATAATTGTAGCTTTTGGTACACAGGGATAAGATATATACTAGAATACCAGCATATTATACACTAACAACTCTACTATAATAGAATGGAATATATTTTTGAATTAAAGCTCAAGGCCAATTACTAGTTATATCAGTTCTTAATTTTGGGTTACAAATCATTCCAGGTAGATCAAACAAAATATCAATGATATTCAGAAAGGTCATATAGGTCTTTAAGCACGGATGAGAATCGTATAGTGTGAACACCAGATCTTATTTTTCTCTAATAGCAATTCTAGCATTGTAATTTTGATGTTATGCATTCACATTATCCATTTTTACTAACAAGTACAAATCAATGACAAAATGACAGTATGCATGCCGGAAAACTTTGGCTGATAGCCGGCCTCGAGTACGAGGGAGATTCGCAAAAAATGATGACCATAGTGAAGGAACAACCAGACCAAGCTCCAGCAATCACGAGTATTATGATGAGGAAGAAGTAAGTTCTTTTAGTTACCTTTTCCTTTTGCACCAAATATGAGTCACCTACAGGCACAAATTTTAACTTGGATATATTTTATATGCTTCAAAAAATGAGCTAATTCACAGTAAATGGTAATTCCCCTGAGAACAACAAAACTTACAGCTCTGAGCTCAACCATGGCTTCTTCCATGTGTAGGTGGTGGTGAAAGAAGAAGATATGCTGAACTCCTCAGATATATTCACATCTGTCAGTGTTGTTAATTCCTTCAACTATAACTACCGCCTTGAATCTTGGATATAAGTCAGTTATAGCGGACAAGATAGCAGCATGAATTGTACAATTCTTTTCTTCTTTCTTTCTTTCTCCTTCTTCCTCATCATTATTTTTCTCTTTAAATATCTTCTGTGCAGCCACTCAGCAGTAGTTGCAATGCTAATTCCATTCAATAAAATGAATGGCATGAAGTTCATTGTTCTGTATATGTAAATCAAACGTTTTGAGGAAATAGATGAGACTATTGTTACTTGCATTTGTCTCTATTCCCCAGCTAATGACAAAGCCACACATTCAACCATTTGTAAAAAATACAAATGTTTCTCACCTTCGATAATCTTTCACTCAACAGGAAAGATAAGTTACAACAACATGATAGCCATCAATATTAAGGAAACATCAAGAAGCACAGGTTTTTTTTTTCCGTCATCACCTAGCACAAATGTTTTTACAACTCTATCTTGCTTAAGTGACTAATGAATGCCTCTGCCCAACTTGCAAATCAAGTATCTAGCTACAATGTATTCATCCATTCCATTATACTACTAAAACCTTTTTTCCCTTCTAAATCTCATTAGCCATTATAATAAACACTATACAGATAAAATAGGTAAATGAGAATGAGTACTAAGCATGGTTTCAAATATCGGCCGATTCCAATATATATTGGTAATATCGTATTGGATTTTGAGGTACCGTATACGATATTGAACATATAATCTTGGCATTGATATTGCTGATATGGTCGATATTACTGATATCAATGGCCGATGATAAAGACAAAGTTATTGAAATTAGAGAGTTAGTTTCCCTCTCTCTCTCTCTCTCTCTTTTCGCTTAGTTTATTATATAGATAAATCTTGAGATACATGTTACTTATACAACCAATATGGGACTAAACACTACTACTAACACTCCCCTCAAGTTAGAGCACATATATCGCACACACCACCTTGTCACCAATAAAGTCAACTCATGTTTTCCCAATAACTTTGTGAGTAAATTGCTAGCAAATGTCTGGATGAAACATGTTGAGCCTGAATAATCTTTTTGCTATCTTCTGGTGTACCACATGACAATCCGTTTCAATTTGTTTTGTGCGCTCATGAAATACTGGATTCACAGCAATGTGAATACAATATAATCTTATAGGACATTCTGAAGCAAGACCAAGCTCAGTCAACAAGTTTTCAATCCAAACTAATTCATAAGTCATATTTACAATTGCACGATATTCTGATTCCACACTAAATCGGGACACAACACTCTGCTTCTTGTTTTTCAACAACAAAAGATTTTCTCTAAAAGAAACACAATATCCTGTGAGAGATCGTCTATCAATGAGTGAACCTTCCCAATTTGCATCTGAAAAATCAGTAACTCTGGTGTGTCTATAATCCGAATATGGATATCCTTTTCCTGGAGCCTTCTTCAAGTATCTTGAGAATCCGCACTACTGCATCCCAATGAGTTGTCCTTGACGCTGAAAGAAACTGACTCACAATACTCACAGTAAATATAATATTAGGTCTAATTGTAATATCAGCTTACCTAACAGTAAGTTGGATTACCCATTAACATACGATACCTACTAGGGTCATCTAGTATCTCTCCTGATTTGATAGCAGCTTGACATTAACGTTCATAGGTGCATCAGTAGTCCTGATCCCCAACAAACATGCCTCAGATAGCATATCAAGCATATACTTCTTCTGAGAAAGAATAATTTTTTTCTTAGACCTAGCTACTTCAATGTCTAAGAAATACCATAAAGATCAAAGGTCTTTTTGTGTGGAAGTGCTTCTGCAAATAATATTTCAGATATGCAATTCTCTGTACATCATCAATTGTGATAATCATATCATCCACAATACTATAAGCAATAACATCTCTTGATGTTATCATCAAAACACAGAGGGGTCCTTCTGGGAACGAGAGAGACCAAAGGCATGAATAACGGCAACAAATCATCCAAACCAAGCTCTCGGTGATTGCTCAGTGTAAATGGTTCTACACATATTTAGCATATTCTTATTACATTCCCATACTTATTTAGTAATAATCCCTGCTATTTAATTGTCTTAATGTCTGATTTTTGCAGGTACAGATTAATAGAGATTAGAGAAGATAATTACAAATATGCCCCAACTAATTCGGATTTAGTTAGATTTATTTTGTTAATTGAGAGAATCAAGAGGATAGTGGCAAATCTAGAGCTCAAACGGATAATCTAACTAAAGATTTACGCGTTTTAGAGATCAATGGAGGAATGCACCCAGGAATCTGGCCAATCCCTGCCGCGAAAACGCGGCTTTGGCCGCGTTTTTGTGGCAATCCAGTAAAACCTCGGAGAGCGTTTACTCCTCTTATCTGTATACTCCTCTCCCCAGTCCATTTTTACTATAAATGCTGCAAATTTTGATGAAGAATGGAAACGATTTAGCAAAGAGTGTAGGTTAGACTATTTTGTAGTCTGTAACTTAAGATTTTTAGTTTTCTTTTATGTAATTTTTTATTTTATTTATGCAACTGAAAGGAGAGCAGAGTTTCATAGAGGAATGAGATCGAAACTTATACCGAGGATGACACTGTTGTAAGTAAGTCTTTTTTTCATTGTTATTTGAATCAAATCAAAAAAAAATCTTTTTTACTCTTGTATTTGTTTGCTTCCCTTTTCTGTGTTTGTAAATCCAAATGACTCCAATAGCCTCGAATTTACCTTGCCATTATCGTTGATGGCCTATGGTGATGGTAGTCATTTCTATGTTAGTGTAGCTTGCACCTTCATTTCGCAGTTTAGAACGGAAATAGGGAAGGTCCTATATGTCATACTTCGATCGCCTTCAAGCCAAGGCACATCGTCAATACGGATCAAAGGTAAGCAAGTGCCGAAGAAATAAGTACTTTTAGAGTTTTTCTACCTTTCTTTTTATCTTTAGTTTAGATCATTATCAACTCTATTCACTTTTTCACCTTTTTTGTATAAATCTATTTTTCATGTTCTCCACCTTCTCAACACTTTCTTCTTAACAATAACTCCTTTATCATTTTTTTACAAGAACAAAGAAGACTTTTAACCATATTTAGTGAAATAAAAGAGTAGTCTATCCTTGTGAATCACAGCCCGCATAGCCACTTGCTATAGCGGTAGCATTGAGTACCTTGCACTTTATTCTTAAGTTCTGAAATTCTGTATTTTTCTGTGCAGGTTTACAACTCAATCAAATTTTGGCGCCGTTACCGGGAAGGGACGGTAACTGACTCTTTTTAATTTACATTTTTTAGTTAACTTTCTTCTCTGTTTTGGTGTGCAGGTACTAAATTCTAGATTCTAACAGCTGCAGGACATAAATAGCAGCATTGTGCCTCTGCTCTAGAAGTAGAGCATAGTTGCTTTCTGTATTGCCACGAAAACGCGACTTCAAAGCTGCGGTAGCACGACAATCAGAGTGAGCTACTCACTCTGTTTGATTGCAGGTTGCTTGTGTTGAAAATTTTAGTATTCTACAGTATTTAGTTTTCCTACTAAACTTACTCTGCACACTGAATTAAGTCAACAGTAACTTGATATTCGTTAAATGCTAAAAATGGTTTAGACTTTGCATTTAGACATTTGTCTAATTTCGTTTCAATTTTACATTACTTTTGAAGAGTGCTGGAGCAAAGGCACGTGCGCATAGCATGTAGTATAGAAACACTTTTGAATTGTTTACACTGCTTAAGTGTTGCTTTTCATATACATGTACACGTTGCACTAAATTGATTAAAGGGCTTGTCTTATAAATAAGATAAGATAGGAAAGTCATTACCCTCTCTTAGCCATGGTTCACAGTCGTGGTCTCGGCCGCCGACTAGGAGGGCACTGAGACGGATCGGTCTCGGGCGATACACGCAAAACGCTACATAGAAAGCTAAAAAAATTCTGAAAAAATCACGACAAATCTTAAAAAAATGTAGACATCTACATTCATGTATCACATGTCCAAAATATATCACCTAGCACACTAAATATAAAGTGAAAGCATAAATACACGCATCGTCGGTAGAAACATATCAAATACATGCACAATATAGTAAATTGTACAAACTACATTCATAAATACATGCTAATGTAGTTATTTTCATATTAAATTGTGATGAAGCACAAAATCATCATAACATCTCTACAGTAAGTAGATAAACCGATACTAGTGCTCATATATCTCTCAAGTTGTGGTCTGTAGTCATGAACATATGTCACACCATAATGTTGGCCTGATGTCAAACTCAACATTTGTATATGACATTCAAGACTATAAGCTCCTCCATCAGCACTATTGTTTCCCTCATTATTGTCATCATCACCACCGCCGCCATCACCGCCATCATTGTCATCATTATCATCACCATCTTCACCATCATCATTACTAGAACTGGATAAAACCCTCACATCTTTATTACCACCATCATCTGCTTCTCTTATACATCGGAGGGGGAAGAGATCGGAAACAGGGAGAGAGATGATGGGGGAGGGGAAAGAGACAAAGAGAGACAGGAGATGGAAAGGGAGAGAAAGAGAACGGGTGAGAGAGGGATGGGGGAGAGAGAAACAGAGGGAGGGGAAGGGAAAGAGACAGAGAAACGGGAGATAGAGGGAGAAGGAGAAAGAGCCGGTGAGAAAAGGAGGGGGAGAGAGAGAAACAGAGGGAGGGAGAGAGAAAGAGACAGAGAGGGAGGAACATCACCTGAAGCTAGGGAGGAGCGGCCGACGGCGATCGGGCGGCGGCGGAGTCTAGATCTGAGCGACGACGATCGGGCAGCGGCGGCGATCTCCAGATCTGAGTGAGAGAAAGGTAAGTTTCTTTTTTTCTTTTCCTTTTTTCCTTTATACCCGTTCGTCACGGGTAAATATACGTTTCAAGATGACTCGGCCGAGAATCAGAGTCAACTCGGTCGACTCGACCTAGTCACAACCGATTCGGCCATGAATTGGTCGAGTCGCCTGAGTCAACTCCTATTCTCGGCCAAGTCGGTCTCCTCTGAGTTGAGTCGACCGACTCGTGACTCGGACTCGTCTCGGAGCAGGTCGAGACGGATAAGACTCGATCGAGTGTTTGAACCATGCTCTTAGCCTACAAACAATCTCCTCACTCACTAACCCAAGTCTAACAAAATTGAGTAGAAGTTAGCCCTAGGGACATCTCAGACTCAATAAGAGACCGACTGAAAAAGAAGTTGAGTAGAATTTAACTCTTACCAAATCAGTGTCAAAGGTAGGGGATTGAGAGGCGAAATAGTTTGCCTTAATTAGGCCCGTCGCTTTTAGCGCGAATACCTCCCTCTAATCTTGCTCTAATCTGATCACTTAACTTGTGGTCAGATTCTGCAATGTACCCCTCGTGGACAGTCTAACCAGTTAGGAGTTGTCTAGATCTAAGGTCTACCCTAACTTAAACTAGATTTTTTTTATTTGTTTGCTTTTTTTTGACATCTGTGTGATATGGATTACAATTATAATTATTTCAATGCATATAGTAATCCATACTTCACACCAACTTCTTTCGACTCGGATATCACCAACTCGGCATATCATAAGTTTAACCAATCAAGTATGCTGGATTGACCTTCTCCGAATCAATACTGTCCCCAATCCTAGTATTATGAACAAGATTGGAATAATTATCACCACTCTTCACCAAATCAATGGGGATACAACTCCCCCGAGTCATATTGTCAACCACCATTCTAACATTCAGCTTTAAATTTTCCTAGTCATAATTCACTCATAGAAGAAAAATCTGAGGTGACTAAGAGCATAGAACCCATAATTGAGTCCCAAAAACAAAAACTGAAAATGATGGAATTACAATTCCCACAAGACTCAAATCCAAGATCCTTACTACATTTTTCAAGTCCCACAACAAGGACTTACTAACTTAGAAAAGAGTATGGAATCCATGATTCAATCCCAAAAGGATTATATTCAGTCCTAAAATGATTCCTTCAATAGGTTAGAAGCTTAAATGAGTCGCTTAATCAACAGAGTAAATGATAGGAATGAGAAAACTCTACCTATCACATTTTCGACCATTCCCGATTACCTTAACCATATTGATAGAAACCAAAAATCATGGCATCTTGGAGACTTCAACCAAGATTCAATTTTATCACATCATCTTGAACTTGACCAATACCAAAACATTGACAAATTGACAAGTTTTCATTTCAATGAAATTGAAATTGAAAAATGTGAATTCGAATTTTCATCTCGCGATTCAATTCCAAAATTCGAGTCTATGTTGCCTTCGGTATCTTTACCTAAATTGGACCACATTCCCGAGCCAACATCTATTCTCGTACCCACAAATCTTGAAACTGAACCACCTATTTTAAATAATTACATTCCATTAATGGAAAAAGAATGTGTCTCAATACCTTAATTTGGATTCAACTTTTAAACTAAAACTGACTCTTGAACCTAAACTTGATTTAAATCATATACCTGAGTCAGTGTTAGTTCCCATTCCTATTATTCAAGAGCTCAATCATTCATTCCACAAAAGTCACATTCCATTGTTAGATCAAGATAAAGACAATTATGACTCAATGGTAATATTCGAAAATTGATCATATAACCAGGATAAATTTCATTTCCAGATCTTACATGATCATATTCATAAAAGGGATAATGAAAATATAAATAAAAAAGAGGTCATCAAAAGTGGGTTCCAAGATAATCCACGTCATTTAGATTGGGCAGAAATAAATGACCTAATCTGACCGCCACCGGAACCACTACCTTGAAGTAACATTTTCCTTCCCTTCTTTTTCATGCATTAATATTCATTGATACGTTGAGGACAATGCATGAGATAGGTGAGGGGTTCTAACATAACATGGGTTTTCTTTTTATTTAAAACAATTAACATTTCTTTGCTTCTAAAAACTTTTTGAAAAGAGAAACAATATTTTGACCTATTTTTTGTAAGAAATTAAGTTAATTTTAAGGAATAGGAGAATCATAATTAGAATTTCTTATACTTAGTCAAAATAAGATTATTTGTTTGATTTCTAAAGTTAGAAAGAAAATTTGAAAAAGTAATTTAATCTTGATTTTACCTTGATGAAATATGCATACTTTATACACTTACACACCTAGGGTTCAAAAATAAAAATTTTATGTCTTATAAAAAAAGAAAAAAATTATATATATCAAAAATCCTCTAATTAAGCTGGGTATTTGTGCCTCATAAAGCATAAGTATTCACGCCTAAAAGTGGTCCATATAATAAATAAAATCCTTAATTTTGTGCCCCTGTTTGCTCGAGTCCTTAAGTTCTTGGGGTGTTTTCTCACCCGGTACCCTAAGACTGTTCGATTTGAGAGTCACCTACTAAAAGCTCGTTACATTGACATATTAGAAAGCCTTATAAAACTATGGAATAATACCACCAAAAATATAATATATATAAAATAAGGCATGAGAGTTAGTTAAAGAACCCAAGTCGAAATTTCACTGTAACAAAGGTGCATATGACTTAGGGTAAAATAATAGAGTAGATGAAAAATATAATTTGACTCCTTACCTTGATTAATAACAAGTTTTTGAATAGAGACTAAGGGCCTGTTTGTTTCGTTGCAAAACGTCGCAAGTCGTAAGTCGTAAAATGAGAATGAAAAAAGTGAACTGTAGCAGAGAAAATATATTGTGTTTTACGGTGTTTGGTTGATAAAGTGAAGTGTAAATGGAAAAGTATATTGTGTTTTACGGTGTTTGGTTGATAAAGTGAAAGTGTAAATGGTAAAGTATATTGTGTTTTACGGTGTTTGGTTGGTAATGTAAAAGTGTAAGTGGAAAAGTTGACCACAAAATTAACTATAGCAGTGATTTAAATATTATAAATATTATTAAATTAAATCTACTATTGCAAATTAAATTGTATTAATAAATTTGAGATAAAAAATTAATAATCTTAATATTTTATTTATAACAATAATATTAATAAAATATTAGTATAAATAGTAAAATATTACTAAAATATTAACTAAATAATAATATAAAATTTAAAAAAAATCTAAAGAACATTAATAAAATTTTAAGAATACTAATAAAAAATAAATATTAAAAAATGTTACAACAATAATAAAATATAGTTATAATATTATAATATTAAAAATACTTGAAAATTATTATAATATAAATTTTATTATAATATTATTGTAATATTATAGAAATATAAAATTAATAAAGTAAAATATAATTATAATTTAATAATAAATTATCATTATAGTATTATTATACTGAATTATTATTACAATATTAACATAATAAAATATTAATATAATAATAAAATATATTATGATATTAATAAAGTAATTTTTTATATTAAAAATAAATAATTAAATATATAGTAATTTTATATTAAAGTATAATACTGTTATATTAATAAAATATTAACTCTAAATAAAATAATAAAAAATGGAATAAGTATTAATAAAATAATAAAATATTAAATTAAAATAGTAAAATATTAAACATTAAAACAATAAAAAAGTTAAAGATTAAAAATATAAAATAATTAAATAATTAAATAAAAATTGAACACTATTGAAATATTAAATATTTGATAATATTTAATTATATATTGATTATCAAGTAACTGTTTTGAACTGTAAGTATACTACAAGTGACAGTTACATGACCACAAAATTAACTGTAGCAACTGCAAGTGGGAAAATATGAGTGTAAAAGTGAGATTTACATGACCACAAATTTAACTGTAGCAACTGCAAGTGGGAAAAGAAGAGTTGCAAAAGCGTTTTGCATTTTGCATTTTGCATTTTGCAAACGAAACCAAACAACTTTAAATGTAAAGTTGCAAAACTTTTTGCATTTTGCAAACGTTTTGCAACTTACCAAACACGCCCTAAGTTTAGGAATGAAAATTCGATTTTCTTATAACTTATATGTTACTTAAACTCTTACAATAATACTTCAAATATTTTCTCTTTTTCAAAATGCTTTTTGAAAATACTAAAACTTTATTTTACTTTCTTTATGGATTTTGTGGGTGTAATCTATTGAAAACCTTCATGAGATAAAATTCGTCCTTTAGAAGTAACCTAGAGTTTTAGTGGCTTGTTGCACGTGTTAAGTGCAACTGTGATTCCTACGAAAGTGAGTTAGATTAGGTTATCTCTATTTTTTTATTTGTTTTGTTCGAGGACGAGCAAAATATAGGTGTAGGAGTGTGATTGTACACGTATTTTGGCATATTCTTATTACATCCCCATACTTATTTAGTAATAATCCTTGCTATTTAATTGTCTTAATGTCTGATTTTTGCAGGTACAGATTAATGGAGATTAAAGAAGATAATTATAAATATTCCCCAACTAATTCATTTAGTTATTCTATTAACTGGGAGGATCAAGATGATAGTGGCAAATCTAAAGCTCAAACAGATAATCTAACTGAAGATCTACACGTTTCAGAGATCATCGGAGGTATGCGCCCTAGGATCTGACCGAATGGCCAGACCCCTGTCGCGGAAATGTGGCTTTGGCCGCGTTTCCGTGGCAATCCAGTAAAATCCTGGAGAACGTTTGATCCTCTTATTTGTATACTCCTCTTCACAGTTCATTTTTACTATAAATATTGCAAATTTCAATGATGAATGGGAACGATTCAGCAGAGAGTGTAGGTTAGGCTATTCTGTAGTCTGTAACTTAGGATTTTTAGTTTTCTTTTATGTAATTTTCATTTTATTTCAGTAACTGAGAAGAGAAGAGAGTTTCATGGAGGACTGAGAGCGAAGCTTGTACCAAGGGTAACACAGATGTAAGTATTTTCTTTCATTGTTATTTGAATCGAATCAAAGCTTCATTTTTTTTCTTTACTCTTGCTTTTGCTAGCTTCCCGTTTGTAAATCCAAGTGACTCTGATAACCTCGAATTTGTCTTGCCCTTGCAAGTGTCATTGATGGCCTATGGTGATGGATAGCCATTTTTATGTTACTGTAGCTTATACCTTCATTTCATAATTTAGAACGGGAATGGGGAAGGTCATATATGTCATGCTTCGATCGCCTTCAAACCAAGGTGCATCGTCGATACGGATCAAAGGTAGTAAGCGCCGAAAAGGTAATAAGTACTTTTAAGATTTTTCTTCCTTTCTTTTAATCTTTAGTTTAGATCACCATCACTCTCAACTTTATTCACTTTTTCACTTTCTTTGTATAAATTCATTTTCTATTTTCTCCACCTTCTCAATTACTACTTTCTTCTTAACTTAACAATAACTCTTTTTCATTTTCTTTACAAGAGCAAAAAAGAAGACTTTCAACCATATTTAGTGAACTAAAAGAGAACTTACTAAAAGGTTTCATCGCTAGTCCCTCTTTGTGGATCACGACCCGCATAACCACTTGCTATAGAGGTAGCGTTAAGTACCTTGCACGTTATTCTTAAGTTCTGAAATTTTATATTTTTCTGTGCAGGTTTACGACTCAATCAGTAAACCTCTTCATCAAGAAAGCATTCTTAACATTTAATTGATAGAGGGACCAGTAACGAGTGACATCCAAAGAAATAAGAATCTGCACAGATGTCATTTAGCAACTGGTGAGAAGGTTTCCTGATAATCCATACAATACACTTGAAAATAGCCTTTGGCAACCAGACGGGCCTTCAAACGAGCCAAGGATCTATCGGAATTCAGTTTCACAGTGTACACCCACCGACATCCAACTGCTTTTTTCTGGTGGAAGAACAACAATATTCCATGTTTCATTCTATTCTAAAGCTATTATTTCTTCCTCAATGACGTTCTTCTAATCTGGGATAGATAGGGCTTACTTGAGAAGAGTATTAAGTCCATAAAAAAATACAGATATGAAAGGAGAGAGATAAAACTGAATAAGATATAAATCTTGAGATATGGTGAGATGTGCAAGTGTGTTTGCCCTTACGAAGGACAATAAGAAGGTCATCATTAGAGATAGCGTCAGAAACTATTATATTATCAAAGGGTAATACAGATGTATTCGCACTAGTTTGTAATTCAAAAATTGGAATAATAGAAGATGTTGGCACAAGTGCAGTATAAGTACGTCTTGTGTAGGCTCTGATTGGTTCTCCACGTACAAATGGACATGTTTCCAGATTTATATCAACTAATGATGAAGCATGCTAACTGGATCCTAAATAAAGAGAAACATATTGTCATCCTCGGACTCTAAATGAGAAGGCTCACTATCACACCCGGAGGATTGAGACTCAAAACAATTGATGTCAGCAGAAATAAGAAAATGATTTAGTGAAGGACAATAACACTGATATCCCTTCTGTGTTTGAAAATACCGAAAAAAATACATTTGAGAACACGAGAATCCAATTTTATTTTATGAGGATCAATGTTCTGAACAAAACATATGCATCCAAAAAAATTAGTGGCATAGAAAACAAATCATTTTGAAAATATAATACTAAATATGGAATTTGATTTTGAAAAATAAAAGAAGAAAGTTGATTAATTAAATAACATGTAAGGGATTGCATCACTCCAAAAATATTTAGAAACTTTCAGATGAATAAGCAATGTCCGAGCAATCTCAAAAAATGATAGTTTTTACATTCAGTGGCACCATGTTGTTGAGTATATGCACATGAGAATTGATGAATAATGTCATGCTCAGTCATAAAATTGGTGAAAGATGAACTAAAGTACTCCTTTGCATTACCAGATTAAAAAATTTTCATAGAAGTGTTAAATTGAGTTTTAATCTTAAGACAAAAATTTTGAAATATTGAAAAGATCTCAGAACGAGATTTCATAAGATAAAGCCAAGGAACACGCGAGTAATCATCCACAAAAGTAATGAAATACTAAAAATCAAGTTTGAATTTTTTTAAAACATAGACCTTATATATGTGAGTTAACCGAATCAAATGTGTGATAGCTTTATTATTAACTCTACTAGGATAAAACATTCCACGATAGTTTCCTACTTGACAAGACTCACATTCTAAAGACTCAATTTGACTAGACCAGAATAAAAGCTTTTAAAATTGATAAAGTGGGATAACCTAACTGACACTGATAGTTAAACAGTGAAATTGAACTAGAGCATGCTACTGTTTAGATACCAAGTCCAGATAGTACAATATGTCTTTTTCATACCCAGTGCCAATCATCTTCGTTATAAATTCCTGAAAGTCACAAAATGTAGGAAAGAATATTAGTGAACAAACGCTCTAGTAATTCTACTAACCGGTAGTAAATTGAAAGAAAAGCTTGAAACGTAAAGGTCAGATGATAGAGATAGAGAAGATGTAGTATTAATAATTCATATTTCTTGAACAGAAGTAGAACTATGAGCTGATGTAATAGATAGAAATGAACATGTAGAATCCAAAGAAGACATAACACCTTTATTCCCATTCATGTAATCAGTAATCCAAATAGGAGAACTAAATGAAGAAAAACACTGGGGTTACCTACCCGAGCTAAAATGAGTTGTGAAAGATGGAGTGGATAATGACTTAAACTGCTAGAACATCTGATACAATTACTCATTCATCTGCTCCTCACTGATGGAACTTCTTTCAAATTGCTCCTCTTGAGCTGTGGCTATATGAGTAGATCAAAATGGTTATTGCTGCTTTTCTTGTAATAGTAGACAATTGTACTTGGTGTGACCTGACTTCTTACAATAATGACAATAAATCACCTTGCAATAGCCAATATTAACAACATTGATACTGAAAATCATTGACCAATATCGATATTGAGATTTTAAACCATGGTACTAAGACTATAGTAGAGCCAAATAGTGAACAATTAATCACTTGGCAATCACTATTCGTGGATATACTAAGTTTGATTCTAATAGGGTCATGACTGATGGCGCGGCAGGAGTGAGTTATTTTGATACAAAAGGTTAATTCTTGTAAGAATTTCGTGCCTTTGTGCATGTCTACTTGTTTGTGAGCGTACGGCGGTGGAGTCAAAACTTTCTATGCTCTTCGCATAGTGCAGATGTGTCAAGGGAGGTTCGAAAAGTAATCAATTATTGAAAGGTGACTTGAAGCTACCTATTAAGACCCTGCAAAGCCCAAGACCTGATTTGTGCTGCCGTGTTTACACTGTAGCATGTGGATCCGAGTCTGCATTGTTATGGATACGGGTCTGTTGTATTGTGGATCGGGTCAGATCACTTGTAAGGCCGAATTGGAGTCGGATTGGTTTCTGTTCTGGACCCGAATGGAAATCAGCTATTGGCAAGCAGTGGAGGGAAGAGGAGGAAGTGGGGCAGCAGCGATGGTGGGCTGGCGGCGACTCAGCGACGGGAGAGATCAGGCGAGGCGACAGCGGGATGGGACAAAAAAGAGGTCGGGTTCGATGTGACAGCAGAGAAAGACGAGAACAAAATAAGGTTGTTGGTGAGGTCTCGTCGAGGGCAGAGCAGGGAAGAGCGAGGTAGGGAGATGGTCGGGGAAGAGGTCGGTGGTGGTTGGTTGTTGGGTGGTGGTTGGCGCGGGGAGGAGGGTTAAGGTGTGGGGGGCGCAATTTAAAGGAGAGAAGGGGCATGGGCAGCTAAACTGGAGAAAGAGGATGATGGCGGTGGCTTCAAACGCAGGAAGAAAAGAAGAGGTGTCGGGTTTGGTTCTCTGGTTGTGGGAAAGAGAAAGAGAGGGAATAGGATTAGGGTTAGGGTTTAATTAGAGGTGATAAATTAGGGTTTCCCTCGTGAAAAACACAATTAATAACTCATAATAATTTTTTAAAAATTCTGCATTACCCAAATAACTAGTACATGAGCCTATTTATAAGCTTTACAAAAATCAATTCTCCAAACACATGAGATATGATACTAAACTTCATATTACTGCGACGTATATATAAAGGATGGAAATACCATCATGTATATACGTTAAGCATCAGTATAGGAAATAAATACATTATAAACAAATATTTCAGCTTAAATAAGTACAAGAATACATGCAAGTGAGTCAGTGATCATGATAGATATGAAAAAAAAGAACAAATAAGAAAATAGAAACAAATAATAAAGATACCTAATAGTCAAAAAGGTGACGAGTCTCCTAATAACGTCTCGGGAAACATCAAGTACTACGAAATCTCTGAACTCCAACCTGAGCATGCAACCTCAGGATTATCAGAAAATGACTTACTGAGTGGTAAAATGTGAGAAGCAGTAATAGCATACTATAATAGTATTTACAATTATGATAATATATAATACGTGTGACGGGGACATGGGTTCAGGACTTCGGACCTACGTTGTAAGGCGATGCCACATTTCATCGTTATGGTTCGAGTAGGACATGTGGACTCGAGTCAGACAGTTATCCTAACTGCTTTCATTTGTTTTAGTTGTTTTTAGTTTTTGTTATTTAGTCCCATATCGGTTGTAGTGGGACTTCTCCTTTTAATGTAGGTCTACTTAAGGACAAGACTATTATTGTTATTCTCAGTTTTGGAATGAATTAAAATTGCTTTTAAAGCTTTGTAGCATGTGTGCTTTGGGTGAGAAACTCTAGGGAGAGAATCCTATTGGTCCCCATCATATTGATATCAGAGCTTAAATATCCATAAAATTTTCCAATCCATAAAATTTACACCTTATAAAAAAGAGGGAAACGCAACAAAAAAATTTTCCCCCAAACAAAACCCTATTTCTCTTTTTCTCTTTCATACCTGTCCCTTCATACAGAGCTGCTCTCTTGCCCACATCACCACCCACAACACCCCGTGCCATTGCCTTCAACTAAGCCTTCTCTCTAATTATCGAGACGAAAACTGAGAGGAGAAATCTAATTATCAAGGGATCTCTCTGTTCACAATGATATTAACCTTCGCCACTCCCTCCGACAGAGATCCTCCGCAGCATCCTCTCTGCCACCGAGCTCTTCAAGCTTTGCACGAAGTCACCGCCCTCCTCTCCTCTCGTTCTTCTTCACGCCCCATCAAGCAGCGCCACCATCAAGATCCGTTCAAGATCCAACAAAGCAATCGCCGATTCCTTCCCCATCAACAAGGATCCGACGCCCAGAACCGACGCCGATCTTCAACGAGACCTCGTCTTCCACTCGCGACATCCTCCGTCCACGTCATCAGCAACACAAGATCCACTTCGTCAGACCTCTTCTTCGACAGAGTTTCAAGAGGGAAAGGAAAATTTGTTCCTCCTTCCCACGTTCAAACAAACGACGCTTCGATCATCGACAACTCAGAAGTCAAGGCTTGAGATCCCCTTCTCCTACATTCCTCCTCGTTCCCCCGCGTCTACTCCTTCGACTCTGTTGATTGCTGAAATGAAGATTGTATATCGTGGTGGGGGGAATACTCCTCAGCAGCAGATAATGGAGGGCCACCAAGATCACTAAATCCAAGCATCTTAGCTAACTTAAAACCACCCTGTGCCTGGGCAGCCTTTTTCCACTGCTCCTTCCGATGTTGGTCAGGGTCCTTGATCAATGACATGAATGCAGGATTCAGATATGAATCCAAATGGAAAGCATTCCGTGTTATTGCAAATGTAACATCACTGACAGGAATATCTACAGGATTTGCTGGAGGATTTTGGACCGGTGCTGACACTGCAGCTGGTTCACAAGGATAATTTTTGGCATTTCAGGCGACGTGGTGATTCAAAGTCCGATTTAGATGTTTTTCGAGTCATTGAGTTCATGACGACGAGAGCTTCGCATCGGCTATTCAAGTAATCAGTGATCAAATATAATTTCTTAGAACGGAAATTTTGAATACCACTTTAAATTTTATCATTATAATTTCATTAATTATCTGCTGTCCACCAATTGTGAGGAAGTGTATCTGCTTAATTTTTGCTTGCGTATCACAATTTAATTTAGGGACTTGCTAAAACAAAACAAAGATCAAAGCAGCTGAATAAAATTAATTTTACATTATTTTGAAGCTCATTGCAATATCATTACATTCAGTCCGTATTTTAAACTTTCAAGCTCTCTGACGAATCAATTAGCTTTATGGTGTGCGCTACTTGGCCGAATTATTATTGATTCTCTTCATCTCATGCATTCTGCACATTGCATTAGAAATCTATTAGTTGCATATAGAAGATATTAGATTGCATTCATAAAATATAAAAAAAGCATAACCTAAGCATTTAGAACATAGCAATAGTTTAGATGTGCATATGCCCATTGGTAGTGGCAAAGACTATCATTTCGGTGAACGAGTGTTATTATGAGTTCCAGTCCGGAAACATCTAGTATGCCTATGAATCCCAACCTTCTCATCATCCTTGAAGACATTAAAGCCCAACTTAACAACTTAGGTCAAAGAATGAATATGATAGAAAATGATCGTCGTGGTGGAGATCGTCAACCCAGCCCACACCGGAAAAATAAAGTCCCTAGGAATCATGACCGTCACGAGGATAATGATCGGTACCTAAAGAAAATCAAGTTGGACAGGTCAAACTTCGACGGTCGTTTGAACCCACAGTATTACCAGATTGGGTAATGAGCCTAGAAAGATATTTCAAGTGGTATGAGTTGTCCCAAGAGCGACGAATTTGCTTTGCTGCCATGAAACTAGTTGGACAGGCTAGATACTATTGGTCAAATATCGAGAGGTTAATGATCATCAAGAGGCAAGAACTTGTTCGAATATGGGAAAAAATGAGCGATAAATTGAATTAAAAATACCTTCCAATCGCGTTTCAGGATCAACAACTCGACAAGTGGAGTTGGCTTAACCAAGAGAATCGATCTGCTGCCGAGTATATTGAAACTTTTGATAGATCCTAACTCGATGAAGCCAATGTTCTAAATGTTGGCCGACTTTTCGAATTTCGGTCGAAATGTCGGGAAATTCATGTGGCTAACACGAAATCGACTACCTCATTTCAAATTTCGAAATGAGGTTAATGTCGCCGAAATTTCGGCGAACTTCTGAAATTTCGGACGATTTTGGGGTTCCAAATATCGGCCGAAATTGACATTTCATTTTTTTTTGTTTTTGGTTTGAACCCATTAACCCAACCCAACCCTATTTTATAAGAGAAGAAAAGGAATTAGGACTCGTTCGCAGTCTTAATTTCATCGCGCGAGAGAGAGAGAAAAAGAAATTGGGAGGCTAGAGAGATACGAGCTCGACTGACCTCCGACGAGACCTCATGACCTTCTCGACCTTCAATGGGTCTCCACGAGCCTCGAAGACCTTCAGCGAGCTTCGACTGACCTCTGACGGCCTTCATCGAGTCTCCACGAGCTCCGACGAGGACCCAGGAAGCCCTGCCAAGTCCCGATGAGCACCGCCAGCCTGACGAGGACCCGTCGAGCTCGACTGAGCCCTGACGATATCCCGCTGAGCTCTGTAGAGCCCCGACAAGAACCCAGGAGACAGACCCAAGAAGTCCTGCCAAGCTCTGACAAGCCCCGTCGTCTCTCTCCTCCATCGTAGATTCTGCTCCAGCAAGCTCTCAGATCCGGCGACTCACGAATCTCAAATGTGAATTCTCTTTCTCATTTCTTCTACTTAAAATTACTAGCTCATTCCTAATTTGATTCACATTGTTAAATCTTAGGGTGATTAATTCGAATTAGGGCACCATTAAATGGTTCTCGCTCGTGAATGATTGCTCAACTGCAATCTATGAGGCTTTGACATTTTATAATGTTAATGTTAATAGTTAAGTCATCATGAAGCTTTTTGAGACATTTTTGAATTTTTATTGGAAGCTAACTATGCTTATTGGATGTGATTTGATAAAATTATTGCTAGCATAACTTATTAATTATACATATAGGGATATATATGTGATATTTTATAACATTTAAGACATACTATTATATATATAACCGCAATCCGACTTTACATTTTGCTTTCCGATATTAGACCGACATCCGACATTTAGAACATTGGATGCAACGGATTTGTTGACGAATCCCCAACAGTGACCTTTTTTAGGTTTAGGTCTGACCTTCGTGAAAATCTCCATAGGAAACTTTTTGCATGAGGTGTTTGTGACCTAGAGCATGCGTATCAAATAGTCTGAGACTTCGATGTTTCTCGAGGATCCTACTTTCAAGACAACTTAGACTATAAGAGTCAGTCCACTAAGTCCAACCCAGAGCAATCACAGCACAAGAACAGTCCCAATCCTATCAAAAAGGAAGATGACAAAAGAAAAGAACATGTTGACAGTGTACCCCAGACCAACCCTCGCACTCAATGTTATAAATGTCAGGACTATGGTCATGTGGAGAAGATTTGTCCCAGTAAATCCAAAGCCTTCTATTTGGGTGAGCAACAAAATCAGGAAGGGAAGATACACAGAAGAAAGTTGTGTGTACGTAGGCAATAAGGGGAGTGACTCTAATGGTGCAACTGAACAAGGGGAACGTCTCGCCTCTATTCAGCGCATCAATGTCGTTAGGTGTTAGCTCAACTTAATGAAACTGATGACTGGCGTAGGACCACAATTTTTAACACTTGGATGAAAATTTGTGATAAAAATTGTGAAATCATTGTTGATAGTGGGAGTTGCATTAATGTTGTGTCTTCCGAGCTAGTCTCTATGATAGGTTTGGAAGCGATTCCCCACCCTTATCCTTATAAAGTCTCTTGGGTCAACACAACATCGATTGAAGTGAACGAGAGATGTCTTGTACCGGTGCAGTTTGCAATGTACAAGAATAATATTTGGTGTGACGTGCTAGCCATGGATACTATGAGTTATGTGTGACTCTTAGAAGACCATGGTTGTTTGACTTAGATGTCACCTTGAGGGGAAAATCTAATATTTGTACCTTTACCCATGAGGGACAAAAGATTAAATTGATCCCAAGTCAACTAAAGACTGAGATAGCAGAGAAGAGACCTGTCGTACCACAAGGGCAAAAATGGCTCAACTTGACTAGCCCTAAGGAGTCCAAAAGAGAGGTAGTGCATGGTAATCGACCAAGACATCTTATAAATTTGAGTCCTAAGATACAATAGCATACTGGAGTGTCTGAGTCAGCTACATCATTTGCATACCATATTCATAAACTGCATAAAAAGATCAATACTCTAATTCAGAAGAGAAATGCAAACTATAAAGCTATGTAAATTTGTTTAAAATGGCTCTAGACTTTAACGTAGGGGACTATGTAATGGTTCGGATTCATCTGAAACAGTATTTCTCTAGTACTGTGAAGAAATTGCATTGACCGTTCAAAATTTTGAGAAAGATTAATTCTAATGCATGTATAGTAGACCTTTTACCTGATTTTGGCATTAGTCTTTCTGTTAATATTGAAAATCTGGTTGCTTGTAAAGATCCAATATTTTCTTTTGATAAACCACTGTTGAATAAACCTTCCCATGAGCCTACTTTGAGAGACCCTCCTTACCCCCACTTCTCCAAGGAAAACATAACCACACAGCAGAACAAATTGATAAAATTATTAGTGATCAGATTGTCTCTACTAGAGATGGTGGGTACCAAAAGTTTCTTGTTCGTTGGAAAAAACAGCCTAATTCTGCGAATTCTTGAATTGATCGAGTAGAGCTCCAACGATTGGACCAGATCTCCTAAAGCACTACAAGAACCGAGGAGGCCTACACTTAACATGGTCTAGCTTTTCCCAACCCCAGGAGAATGATGGGGATATGGGTTCAGGCCTTCAGACCTATACTACGAGGCAGCGCAGCATTTCATCGTTAAGATTCGAGTAGGACATGTGGACTCGAGTCAAACCGACCAGTTATCCTAGTTGCTTTCATTTGTTTTAGTTATTTTTAGTTTTTGTTATTTATCTCATATCGGTTGTAGTGGGACTTCTTCCTTTGATGTAGGTCTACTTAAGGCCAAGACTATTATTGTTATTCTCAGTTTTGGAATGAATTAAAATTGCTTTTAAAGCTTTGTAGTCAGTGTGCTTTGGATAAGAAACCCTAGAGAGAGAATCATGTTTGTTCCCCATCAACGTGTCTAGATAACGGTGATACAATATAATTATACTAATTCGATATATATATATATATATATATATATATATATATATATATATATATATATATACAATAATTATATTTGTACTATAATATTTTTAATACCTAGCATGCACATTACAACGGTCAATATTATACAATACATGATTAAAAATAGAAACAATTGACATCGGGAAAAGTTCTACATGTATTAACTAACTATATATTGTTATGTCATTAACATGTTATTATTATGAATATGAGTAATACGATTTAGTATTTAGTTATATGCTAATAAATCAATTTGTTTAAATAACTTGAATCCAGTTTTCATTATTTCATATTTATTGTTTAGACTAATAGTAGTAGCATGATGGTCTCTGTGGGAAATAAATAATCATGCTATATTGTCATGATTGTACATGTGTAGCGTGTCCATAGGGATCTACATGAAGTATAAAGTATACATGCATAATAACATCATAATACAGTGTCGTGGTTGTACATGAATTGTGTGTCTACAGTGAACACAGAGTATACATGCATAGTAACATGCTGGTAAACAAAAAATCAGAAAACATAATACAATATAACAGAGAATAATATGCATGTATTGAGCATTGCATTTTATTTATACAATAATAACAATCAGTACCACCTAATATTTTAATCAATCTTTTCTAGTGTCTCATACCACTAGCAGTTCATACTAACGCCCGTACTCCAGTAGAACTCATTCGAACATGACATACGAGTACCATTATCCAACAAGAGTGACCAAATAACAAGCATTCCCGAAGTCATTATTATTTATACTTATTTATTATGTTAATTGAAAACTTAATGGTCAGGAAGCTCTAATCAGGTGGGTGTACATCGTGCATACCTGGGATCACAACCTTAAGCAAACTCTTCGATGTTGAGACCAGGACCCTCCGCTAAGAGAAGAGCAAGAAACGGGAAACGAGAGCTCAATAAAGCTGTATACAGTCAGCAGCCAGCACTACCATCCCTTGTAGTGGCATAAATATGGATCTATAACATCCACTCGACAAGACCTCGTCAACCATCAAGTCTTCCCCAACCACATGTTGTATTTATTAAATATTACAATGAATAAGTAATAATAACAGTGCATGTAACATGTAACAGGATAACAGGACAAAAACAATCTTTATATAACTAAACAGGATAACAGGAAATAGGAGATGTGAGGCTTTAGAGGTGGCCCTTGTAGATACTAGAGGTGGCTTCCATGTGGCATTTAGCTCCACACATCGAATATCAATAGACAGTATATTCAGGTAACAAGAGTTTCATATCAATACAGTGATACAGGAAATGATCACGTACTATATTCAGGAAATACGCATGTAATGGTTATACAGAAATATTCAAGTAAATGTAATCCACGTAACAGGAATACATGAACAATCAAAGCATAGCATGTATACATGTGAATCCATGTAACATGAAGGTCATATCAGTATTAACGATACAGGAAACAGGCATGTCATATACTTAAATGTGTTTATAAGTGATACAAGTATGAAACTACAGTGTAACAGAGTATCTGTGTAACGATACATGTACTGAAATAACAGTGTCCAGTATAACAAGGTATCTGTGTAATGGTGATACAAGTACATGAAATAATAGTGTCTATTGTAATGGGATATTCGTGTATCGGTGGTACAAACACATAAAATAACTGTGTCCATGATCGCGACAAACACATAGAAATATGTATATAACAGTGATACATGAACATGAAGTAACAATGTCCAATATCATAAAACAAACATACAAGAATGTGTGTTCAGTATAACAGTGTCGGATTTTAGGAATCATGTAACGATGATAATGTCAGGGTGATATTGTTAACAGAAACATTTGCCAATATATTTATCAGTATTTGTTATAACATTTTCAATATTAATAACATGATCGGTATCACAAAGTATACATAATTATTTACTTTTAAATCATCACAACTATATTAAATTATCAATTTATTAATTACTAATATATTAATAATTCATTTATGTTTTACATTAAATCATGATATTAATTCATGAATCACAATAAATATTATTTTATTAAAAATGTTTAACAAGCACACATCCATATATTAATTAAAGTGTTGTATCATTTATATGATTTATTAGACGGTAAATACAATTTACATGATTTATTAAAAGATAAATATAATTTAATCAATTATTTTTCATTTAATAAATTAAAGTATAACTTATAAAAGAAAAACACTCGCATTAGTATTACAAAGATGTAGTTCATCTCTCTACGATCGCAACGGCTAAAAAATCGTCCAGATCAGACTCCAGATGCTCAAGATATCGCCCGAACACTAAAATCAATATAATTTGGCTAAATATGTAAAATTGTAAATATTCTAATTTACCAGGGTTTTATGCAAAATTTACCTTTCTGTATATTGTATGCAAGTTTAGGAACAGGTCGTGTTTAGATCGAATACCCAGACCCATTAACTTACGTAAATGGGTATTGGTATTAACGGGTTCAGGGTCAGGTCAATTGGTTTGCACCCATTATGGGTCGTGAACCCATAACAGCAACAATTGCTACAGCTGCGCGCGCGCAAGCCGGCCAGTTGCGATAGAGGCCCGCCAGCGGCCCGGCCGGGAGGCAGGTCGACCAGCGGCAAGAGGAGTGGAAAAATAAGAGAAAAAAGAAAAGAGAAAGAAAAAAGAAGAAAGAAAAAAGAGAAAGAGAGGGAAACAAGAGAGCGCTCGGGAGAGGGAGAGGAGAGCAGGGAAGCACGAGGTGGCGAGCTGGGTGACAGGCGTGGCCAGCCTAGCGGCGGCCAGGAGAGGATGGAGAAGAAGAAAATAAAATAAAAGAAAAGAGAAAAGGAGAAAGAGAGAAAAAAGAGGAAGAGATAAAAGTGGAAGAATAGAGGGGAGCGTCGAGACTGGCGGTCAGCCGAGCTGGTCGCGTGAGCAGAGAGGGGGAGTAGCGTAGAGAGGGAGATGGAATAGAGAGAGTTAGATAAAGAGTGAGGAGTGAAAGGGAAGAGAGAGAGAATTAAGGGAGAGAGACTGAGAGTGAAAAAAGGAGAAGGCGGTGGCTTAAAGGGGAAGAAATAGGAAACTTAGAGGGGAAGAAAAGGATGAATAAAATATTATTTAATTAATATTATTTAATTAGGTCAAATTCGACTAGTTCAGAATGGTTTTCAAAAATTCTATAAAATAGAAAATATTACCCGAAGAAATAATGTGAAATCAGATTCAAGAAATTCAATCTGGTTTGTAAATTAAAAATCCTGGAATCAATCAATGATATCGGTCGACACCAGATTGGCCAGATTTTGACTAATTCAGAAAATCTCCAAAATTTCGCTAAAATAGAAAATATGATATTAAAGAACAATTTGAAAGCAGTTTCTAGAAATTCCACTGCGTTTGTAAATTAAAAATCACAGGGTCGATTATCAATCGGTTGACACTGAATTCAGAGATTTTCTCAAAATAATCCAGAAAAATTTCAGAAAATTCTGAAAAATTTAAAATATTAGAAAATAATATCTGGAGTTGGCAACTGTTCAGTCTGACTTAACGGAGAGAGATTGAGAGTGAAAGAAAGAGAGAAGGCGGTGGCTTAAAGGGGAAGAAATAGAAAACTTAGAGGGGAAGAAAGAAAAGGATGAATAAAATATTATTTAATTAATATTATTTAAATGGGTCAAAATTTGACTAGTTCAGAATGGTTTTCAAAAATTCTGTAAAATAGCAAATATTACTCAGAAAAAAATATGAAATCAGATTCAAGAAATTCAGTCTCATTTGTAAATTAAAAATCCTGGAATCAATCAGTGATACTGGTTGACACTGGATTGGCCAGATTTTGACTAATTCAGAAAATCTTCAAAAATCCGCTAAAATAAAAATATGATATTGAAGAACAATTTGAAAGTAGTTTCTAGAAATTCAACTGTGTTTGTAAATTAAAAATCACAGGGTCGATTATCAGTATCGGTCAGCACTGAATTCGAAGACTTTCCCAAAATAATTCAGAAAAATTTCAGAAAATTTTGAAACAATATAAAATATTAGAAAATAATATCTGGAGCTGACATCTATTCAGTCTGACTACCAAAAAGATCAAATCCCGTATCGAGTACTAGTACGGTGATATATATATCTAGAACTGGGGGTTACAAAAATAAAAAATAAAATAAAGCCAAAAGTGCACAATGACTCGAACTACTCGAACCATAGTGATGTGATGTGTCTTCGTCTTCTACGGTGCACGCGCCAGGACTGGATGTCCTCATCATTCTCCTCAGGTGGGAGAGAACTTGACTCTGTCGAGTTAGGTGTAGAAAGATTCTCATAACGCTCCAACACAAATTGGTCAATCTGCTGCTAATCACCTCAATCTAGCCATATATCATCAGTCGATGCTTTTCCTTTCCAGCCGATCAAGTACTTGCAAGTCCCACCAGATTTAGTGGCGATAATCTCATCCTTTAAAATTTTATCAACTCTCTCTGCTGTGTTGGGATAAGTATTTAAGAGTGAGGGTAGTGAGTGGCTATCAGAAAATGGCTCAGGGGAAGGCTTATCAACCAATGAGTTATTAAGATTAAAATTAAGATCCTTGTAATCCACTAAGTCCTCAATATTGAAAGAAAACCGATGCCAAAATCTTTAGAAAGATCTATAACATAAGTATTGTTATTTAATTTATTCAAGATCTTGAATGGTCCAACACTACGTGCATGCAACTTTTTAACAGTTCTCGAGAAAAACCATTTCAGACGAATCCGAACTATCACAAAATCGCCAACATAAAAAGTTCTAAATTTCTTCCTGATAACAGCTGCAATTTTAGTTAGCATTGCTCTGTTCAATTCCATCACTAATCTTTTTGTGCAGTTTGTGTAGGTGTGATACAAATGCAGATGCAGTCTGTAATGGGATGGTGTCGGCAGTAGAGGGAGGAGTTGGCAGCTAGAGCAGGCAAGGCCAGTAAGAGAAAAGGATGGAGTGGTAGCAATTGATGGCTGGGAAGGTAGGGTCAGCAATAGAGCCAAGGAAGGGAAAAGGCGAGCTCATTTCTTTAGTTTTTGCTTAAAGACCTTCACACTAATTAGGTTAATTCCTTTGGTATTCTTGGGTGCGGAAGGCGTCTGCTCGGGCTGTCTAACATTAGATCTCAAGGGCAATAGTTCAATCTTCTTATCCTTACATTCAAATTGACACATGTTAGATCGATCGTAGATGATGACATCCTTGTCAAATAACCATGATCTACTTAGAATAATTTGACCCACATTCATTTTAAACACATCACACCAGACCTTCTCCTTATAAGAATTAAAGTCGACCGGGACAACACGCCATTGTTTTAATTTTAGGGCCGTGGAGTTAATTCATGACACCTAGTTCGGGTGGGTATGGGGTACAGCTTTTAATCCAAGATTCTCGATCACCTTGGACGATATTATGCTGATAAAACTTTCACTGTCCACAATCACCTTACAATTCTTATCTTCAATCTTGGTGAACATGTAAAAGGTTGCAGTTCTTTTCTAGTCGTCCTTTTCTGCTAGTTGTGAGGGGACATATCGGACGACAGGCAAGTAGGTCAACGGTGTTGGCCTAATGCAATTGAGATCAATATCATCTTATGTGATCTCTTTGTCAATGGCAGAATCTACTTCTTGTTGGAATATGAATTTGTTTGAACCAGGCTCAATAGCGTTTGAGGTGTCACACGTCAGTGGTAGTTTGTTTGAAGAATCTCCCCGAACGATGTCACTAAGCCCATTAATCACGGGAGTGACTTTCGAAAAATAGCGTTTTCCGACTAAGGAGCTACAATAAGAACTCCATTAATAATGACAATTTTAACGGACTAGTGCAGTCGACGCTAAGTATTCATACCCTTGGCACTTACTGCATTTAGCAACAGGGCCAATCTTGAGAATTTTCTTTTTGGGACCTTTGTTTTTGTTATCTATTTCGACATTCTTGTCCTTATCATCATTCCTGAGTGGGGGTGGAAGAGTACTAGACCTATGAGACTGAGTAGGTGAAGGAGGTCTAGACATTGTGGTTCTTTGATTAGTAGTATATGATGGCACTAGAAATTTTTAACCTCAGTTGAAAAACTGAATCAAAACACCAAGCTTAGCTATTAGGTCATCAAGTGTCGTTATCGATTCGCAATCCATCTAGGTGAGAGGGGTTGATTAGACTCTCCTAAGTAAGGGAAGGCACGACTCTAACTGAAAATGGAAAGATGCAACTCTAAGCTAGATGTTAAATTTTTCAATCAAATTAAATTTAAATGCAAAAAAGCAAAAAAAAAATAATAAGCGCCTAAACGATGCAAATCATACCCTAACTGTGCTCTGATACCAAAATAATGTGAAAAAAGTATGTGTGTTAAACAGGAATCAGTGGTGTAACTGAAATGAGCAATGTTTCACCAAATTTACGATCATGGGTATAGAAAAATAATTAAAAACTTAAGGTGAGTAGTTGGATTTAACAAAAATTGTAAGTGCATATTGTACCGTTCTAATCTCAAAAAGATTAATACAAATATTTAATTAAGATGGCACAGCTATACGATCAATATCAACGATCAGAAATTACAACTGTAACAGACTATCACAACTCACAATATATAGTGGACAGCAGACAAAATCGATAAAACACTAGAAAATTGTTATCATGATTCGCAAATAAATGTCGTGTCCAAAAAAACATACCTACTGAGGTCGATCCTCAATGTCATGCTGATACGTAGCTCTCTCTTACGAACCTAACGTTTCAAGAATGACACAAATCAGACTCTGAATGGCCGAGAAACATCCTGAAAATCAAACCAGAAACTTAGGGTCTACTTGCGTTAACGAATCTATGTTGTCGGATCTACACTGTAGCATGTGGACCGAGTTTGTACTGTTGTGAATTCGGGTCTGATGTATTGTGGATTTGGTCGGGTTCACTTGTAAACCCGAATTGAAGTCGGACTGGGTTCTGTTCTGGACCCGAATGGGAATCTGCTGTGGTAAGCAGCGAAGGGGAGATGAGGAAGAGAGAAGTAGGGCGACAACGGTGGTGGGCTGGGGACGGCGCACTGATGGGAGAGATCAGGCAAAGAGGCGGAGTGCGACGCAAAGGAGAGGCCAGGTTGGGTATAACAGCAAAGGAAGACGAGAAGAAAAAATTGTTGGTGAATCTTGTCGAGGGCAAGGCAGGGAAGAGCAGATGGTAGGGAGATGGTCGGGTAAGAGGTCGATGGCGGTTGGTTGTCAGGTTACAGCTGGCGCGGGAGGAGGAGGCTGGGCGTGGTCGGCACGATTGGAGAGAGGGGCATGGGCGGCTCGAGTGGAGAGAGGATGTCGGTGGTGGCTTCAAACTCAGGAAGAAGAAGAGGTGTCAGGCTGGGTTCTCTAGCTATAGGAAGGAGAGAGAAAGAGAAAGCATAAGATTAAGGTTAGGGTTTAATTAGAGGGGATAGATTAGGGTTTTACTCAAAAAAAATACAATAATTTTATTAAAAGAGGGTCGATCGCATCCTGATTCCGCCCATTCCTTTAGTTTGCTTTCAATGGGAATTTCTCTGTTTAGTTAAAAAAAGGCAGTGAAAGCTCTCGTCTAAGCGCTAAGATCGGTTCTGCATTGCCCAAATAACTAGTACATAAGCCTATTATAGGCTTTATCTCCAAACACATCCGATATGGTATTAAACGTCATAATGAAAGAAAAACAATTAAAAATCAAAATAAAATCAAATCAAAAGTACACAATAACTCGGAATACTCAAACCATAGTGATGTGATATGTTTCCGTCTTCTCTGGTTCACGCGTCAAGAGTGGATGTCCACATCATAGCTTTTAATAAGCTAAGAAGCATCAAGCAATCTCCTTCAAATTATGGCATTGAAAAGATTCTTCTACTTGTTCCTCAACAAATGCAGTATTTTCAATTGTACATGTTTATCTTACAAATTAGGTAATTGTCAATATTATTTTAAGAAATGTAAAGATTTTTGTCAACCAAACTCGACAATCTCTGCTAAAAATTGTTATTCCTCATAACTTACACGCCATCTACAAGCACCCATAACTCGCATGTAACCTAACAAGCACTGGGACTCTCATGCTGAATCCTCCACCATTCTTACTCGTATCAAATTTGCCAACCTCTCTTCACATATGAGCGCGGTCATTTCAAAATGAGTGTTGTGTCGGTGTGCCAGACGTGTCAAACACCAACACTTGTGTTGTAGGTAATTTCATAAGGAATTAATTCACGCACCAAAATAATAGAAGTAAAATCAAATCACAAAAAAACCAATGCAAACACAGAAAATTACGTGAAAACTCAAATAGAAGAAAACGAAGGAGAGAGAAATTCCACTATGTCAATAGCGATTACAGGTGTGGTTCTCTGGTGAGCTAGGATTTCTGGATTTCCATCCCCCTTCTTATTGGAAGGGTTTTCATATATATACAAGTCATGTCTTTGGATAAGGCTAAGGACTTCTGCTTAGTTTAAACACTTAATCTCTTATCTTGGAGGCGGTTAAGTCGACCATCCAGATTTGAATGAGGTGGACCGAGAGTCCATCTTTAGTTGATTCTCTACATTCAGCTGTTGATATGGTTGATCAGTTCCCGATATATAACTGTCGAGTTCAAATAGAGATTTCGCTTGTAGATAGAGATCCTCACAACTAATTCTATCTCCTTCTTCTAACTATATTAGCCGCTCGGTGTTTGAATTGAATGGATACTCCCGGTCAGAGACTCAGGAAGTAACCACGTGTCGCTCACCTGTTTGGTGCTGGATGAACACGTGGCATGATCTCGAGGAGGTCAGAAACTGACCACCACAGATGCCCCTCTGCTTCCTTCTCCTTGGAGGAAGTCAGGAACCCTCCCTCAGGAGTTATAAGTTCTCGGGGACTCTGATGGAGAGAGGGAGCAGATAGAGAAGAGAGCTCTGGACCCGAGCTCAGGTCAATTCGTTGTCGTTTTAGTTTTTGTCCTGTAGAGGTGTGCGTGGCTCTACAGCCTGGCAGAACCTTAAATGTACGTCCCATTCGTTGCGGCGTTAATTAAGTAAATGTTGCTTCTCGAGGTGTGCGGCATTCGAGGAAAGTGTGGTGTATCTGACGCGACGGTCTAAGTCTCGCATATTGTGCCATGTGTAGGGTCCTTAATCGAGTAGCACTTCGTCTACCTTTGGGATTTGAGATATTGGCCAGTTAGCGCTTGGGCTTCTTTATAAATAGGACATGGTCTCAGGGGAAGATCTACATTGCTATCCTGAATGCTCTTCACTTTTCAGACTCCATCATGTCTTGTATGCGATGATGTATTCTCTCTTCACTTGATGAAAAAAGAAGCGAATAGAGAACGCGGTTGTACTCCTGGTTTTCAGGAGTTCATTTGTCATGGGGTGTCGGTTCTTGCGATGGGCTCGTCGTGCAGTATCAGGTCTTGCAACGAGGCCCAACTGTCAGAAAAGATGACGAATGAACTAGCTTCTGGTTGGTCCGTTGTCCGGTCTCCGATTGGAGCAGGGCGAGTAATAGCTGAAGGCTATGTGTCCCCGTCCTTCTTGCAATGAACATAAAGCAGGGTGCATAAAGGTGCTCGATGACGGCTCCGATCTCTGGGGTCGGCCTTCGGTGCTCTTATGGGATGCATGTGCTTGGGCTGCCCCCACTCCTGAGTTCTTCGGGGTGACAGTTTGGCATCGGTATCCTCTTCGCTTCGCAAGCTTCATGCGATTTGAGAAGCAGCCCCCTTACTAGTGACTTCCTGAGAGTTCTTAGTGTCCTTGCCCTACTGGCCTGGTGGATTTTGCTCAAAGTCTTCTACCGAATGCTGTTGCCGCCGAAAGCGTATCTGATTTTTCTCTCAGGAATGACGCACACGTAAGAAATCTTGTGTTGCTCATGTTAATTGTAACCACGCTTGTAAGTGGATGAACGTAATCGAAAAACTCTAAAATAAAATAAAAAAAATAAGAATATGGGTGTTTTTTTGGATCTTGCCTAGTTTTTTATTGTTATTTGATTTGTTGTGGCACCTGCTCAAGGAGCTCCTTTGAATCATTTAGAATGATTTGGAATGTGGCTCCAGAACGGAATTCGTTTCCTTATGGTACATGCGCTTGTTTACCTGAGTGGGGAAGCTCCCAGCTTCGAAGTTTTGTAGTCATGTTGGTCTGAGGTAGACTGTTGACTCGCTTGGGGGACCATCGGGGCAGTTCCCATTGTGGGCCGACTTCGAGTGGTCAATGTGGGCGAGCTTCCATCTTTCAGGAAGCCTTACGAAGGGTCGCCGTCAGGGTGAAAACCCGTGTAGGTTGACCTATTATAGGTTGGCTCCGAGCATCCAACATAGGCGAGCCTCTGTCTTTCAGGAGGCCCCCGAAGGGTCGCCGTCAGGATGAAAACCCGTGTAGGCTGTTGACCTGCTCGCGCGGCCATCAAGATATATCCCATAATTAGCTGGCTACGAGCATCCAACATGGGCGAGCCTCCTTTCAAGAGGCACCCGAAGGGTCGCCGTCAGGGTGAAGACCCTTGTAGGATGTTAACCTGCTCAAGCCGCCAACAGGATATATCTCATTATAGGCTGGCTCCAAGCATTCAACATGAACAAGCCTCCATCTTTCAGGAGGCCCAACGAAGGGTCGCTGTCAGGGTGAAGACCCGTCCATCAGGGTATATCCCATTATAGGAGGCTCCGAGCATCCAACGTAGGCGAGACTCCATCTTTCAGGAGGCCCCCGAAGGGTCGCCGTCAGGATGAAGACCGTTGTGTAAGCTGTTGACCTGCTCGGACGGCTATATCCGATTATAGGCTGACTCCGAGCATCCAACGTGGGCGAGCTTTCATCTTTCAAGAATCCTCCCGAAGGGTCGTCGTCAGGGTAAAGGCCCATGTACGCTGTTGACCTGCTCGGGTGGCCATCAGAGTATATCTCATTATATGTTGGCTCCGAGCATCCAACGTGGGCGAGTCTCCATCTTGCTGGAGGCCCCCCGAAGGGTCACCGTCAGGATGAAAACCCACGTATGCTGTTAACCCACTCGAGTGGTCGTCAAGGTGAAAATCTGTCTAGGCTGAATCCGAGCAGTTATAGTGGGCAAGTCTCCTTTCAGGAAGCTCCCCAAGGGATAGCTGCGGGGCTGTTATTCCCTTGTACCGTCAGGTTAGGACCCGTATAAGTTGTGACTCACTCGAGTGATCGTCAAGGTGAAACCTGCCTAGGCTGACTCTGAGCAAGTCATAGTGGGCGAGTCCCCGTCTTTCAGGAGCCTACCCGAGGGATAACCACCGGTGATGTTATTCCCTTGTAGTTGTCTATGTAGGACCCGTATAGGCTGTTGACTCACTCGAGTGGCTGTCAAGGTGAAAACATGTCTAAGCTGACTCCGAGCAGTCATAGTGAGCATTGTTTTAAATATCGGCCGATATACCGGTATATCGGCCGAGATATCGGTATTTTATTCAAAACGATACGATAAGTACAAAAATTTATCGGATATCGTTTTAGACCGATATTGGACGATATATCGCCACGTGGCCGATATATCGGCCGATATTCGAGATGAAATATTGATATATCGGCCCTTATAGTTATTTATTTGGATAATAATTATTATTTTTTCTTGAAAGATTGTTTTATTTTATTTTATGTTCATTATGGTATTTCAATAATGTTTTATATGATATTTGAATAATAACTTATTTTTTAATAATGTCTTATATATATTTACTATTGATATATCAACCGATATTTAGTACCTTATCGCGATATATCACCCGGTATCTGGTACATAATTTTGCCGACCGGTATATCGCCGATATCCGATATTTAAAACACTGATAGTGAGTGAGTCCCTGTCTTTCAGAGGGCTCCCCGAGGGATAGCCATGGATGTTGTTATTCCCTTGTAGCCGTCAGGGTAGGACCCGTATAGGCTGTTGATTCAACTTGTCGTGCCAGGAGAAAATAATGATCATCAAAGTAAAAGAATCTGCATAATTTTATTGGATATTACATGATTTTAACACGTAGTATCATTTCGGGTGAGAAAAACTTCGTTGCCTACCCAGGGTCTTCTCGTTCCGAGTGGTATTGAGGAATGAGAGCTTTAGTCGATGGTGTCGGCAGGGGCCTTTCCGACCTCACAATCTTCCTCAAGGTTGAGGATGAACTCGTCCAGATATCCATATTGAACTAGATCCTCGAGGTGTTTTTTGTGGACATAGCAATGCTGGGTGGCGTCCCTGACTGTCGTGAAAAGAACAATTCCCTGCTTCCAGGGAATCTATATCGTGCTTGGCACTTTTAGGGAGCTTCACCTAAGGCTGATGCTTGATGATATGAAGAATCTGGTCAATCAGCAGCTTCAAGAGGTGAAGACTGAGGCGTCCTCGATCTTCACAATTATCGGGGAAGCATTCTCCTTGTGAGCTGAGGCGTGATGTCCCCGTGTACGCTTTCGCGAGCTATTGGCTTGGAGGCTCTCTGGGTCCCCACGCGGAGTGGCTGCTTCAGAGCGCATCTTGTTTAACTTGAAACGTAAGTCGATCGGGACTGTTGGATGTTGGTTGGCCTCAAGGGAGTTGTCCACCTGAGTCTCCTCGTCACCCAACTCGATGACTCGCTGCTACGCCTCTCGAAGAACCTTTATCTGCGTGAGCAACTGATGGTTGAGATGCGTTACTGCTTCTCGCTCGTGTTCTGCGGTATCGCGGATTCGCGATGAATGGCCACTAACTCCCGCTCGCGGTAGGCCTCTGCCCGGTGTTCACCCAACCCTCATTGCAGGTCGATCACCAGCTGGACAAGTTGCTCGTGGGAGAAGGCTGATGGATCGAATTCGTACGAGTGGCATACTTGGGCGCCATGTTTGTTTGAGGAAAGGTATTGGATGGGGAGAGGCCCTGAGTAAGAATTCAGAAGATCTCAATGAAAGCACTAAATATTACGAGTAATTTCCTAAGGAATTAATCCACGCACCAAAATAATGGACGGAGTAAAATCAAATCACAGAAAAGCCAACGCAAATACAGAGAATTACATGGAAACCCAAATGGGAGAAAACCACAGAGAGAGAAATTTTACTATATCAATAGCGATTACAAGTGAGGTTCTAGTTGAGCTAGGCTTTCTGGATTCCCATCCCCTTCTTACTGGAAGGGTTTTCATATACATACAAGCCCTCTCTTTGGATAAGGCTAAAAAGTCATGCTTAGCTTGAACACTTAATCCTTAATCTTGAAGGTGATTAAGTCGACCATCCAGATTTGAATGAGGTGGACGAGAGTCCATCTTTATCTAATTCTATTTGTCCAACTGTTGATACGGTTGATATGTTCCCGAACTATAATTGTCGAATTCAAATAGAGATTTGGTTTATAGATGATTCTCACAACTGATTCTATCTCTTCCTTCTAAGTATATGAGCCGCTTGAGGCGATACTCCGGTCAGAGGTTCTGAAAGTAGCCACATGTCGCTCGCCTGTTTGGTGCTAAATGGACACGTGGCGTAATCTCGAGGAGGTCAGAAACTGACCACCACACTTGCAAAAACATGCCTGACACGTAAGTGTCAGATTTTAAAAAACCATAAAATCGTGTGTTGATCAGGTGTCGTGTCGTCTTTAAATAAATCTTAAGATCATGTGTTGGATACCTAAAAATCACATATTTCTTAAACAACCATGAAAAAGAATATCTCTTCGACGTAAGCAAACATGTTAGTAGAATCTAAACACATCACGAAGTTCGTGAGGTGAGATATTAATTAGATTTTTCTTTTTTAGATTTTTTTTTTGTTTTGCTTGTTAGTTTATTAGAAGTTGTGAATGTGATCATTTAGGTTCTATTTTGTTTTCCATTTACCTTGAATAGAACACATCTTAATTACATCGTGTTTTGATATGTATATAGATATATACATCCACGGTTATATCACCGTAACCACGTATCCAACATTTTAAGGATTTTCCGTGTCCATGTTTGTGTGTCCTGTATTCGTCGTGTTCATGCTTCATAGCTCCTCACAATGGCCAAGGTTGTATGCTATAACATTCTTATTTTACCATTTGCACATTACACACACTATAGGCAGAAAATTGGCATGCAGTACAGGAGAATGAACACTACATTTAACAATCATGAATCTCCCATGCATGCTGGGAATAAGGCAAACAGTGCAAAATGACCAGTTGGTGTTCATAACTTCTGGATGTCAGTATGATTAGTTTTGATGGACCATTACTTTAGGACTGAAAAGTGGAATTTCTTGTACAAAATAGACCATATCAAATTGCAATGTCTGCTAGCAGTTTGCAATAAGGCAAACTAAAGTTTAATCAAATTGAGATAATCTCTGCTTGCAAGGCAGTTCAAACAGCGTCACAAAGTTCGGCAAGTAATATTGTTGATTGTTAATATTGTGCAAAGAGACCCGCGGTTTCAGTGGAGTCTCTTTGACTCCCGCACATTAAAATGTTTCCATGTTTACTTTAACCTCTCTCCTTCGTTCTCTCTCCAACACACACACATATGCTCCCTCCTTCCCTCCCTCTCACACGTGCGCTTACGCACATGCATGCACACACATAAATGTGTTCATGTTTGCAATGCACATTTGGAGTTACTTTGTGGATAGGAACAAACAATCAAAGAAAATATGCGAGTATGAGCCACACACACAAATTTTTCCATGTTTACTATGTACGTTCTGGAGTTACTGACAAACACACAACATTTCCATGCTCTCATATTTGATGACTTGCTTCATTTCTTCATTTATTTTGTATGTCACTACACGGATAGGAATAGACATGCATAGCATTTTAGACTAACCCATCCAAAACCCCATCCCTTGCACTACAAATAAATTCCTCCCTCCCTCTCAAAAGGCAGATGTTGGCAAATCCCATCAAACTTCAATCTTTTGCACTGCAAACAATACCCCATGACTTCATTGGCCTCCTGTGCCAAACCCTAAACACCATTTCTGCTCCTATGAAATTTGCTAACCTCTCTAGGCTCTAGGCTCTAGTAACGACGGATGACCTATGCCGTAACATTCTAATTTCCTTTCAAATCTCAATAGCCATTCTGACATTGAACACACCGTTGACTGACACCAAATTAGTACGCACTGCTACAAGTATAATGAGCATTACTTGTAAGTTGTAACAATGACGAATCCCCCATACTTTTTGGGAATAATGCAAATACTGCAAAATGAATCTCATGATGATGGCTGCTTGTGGATGCCAGCGAGGTTCATTTTAATGTCATGGATAGAGAAGTGGGAATTGGCCCTCTTGGATGAGATACAGAAGGGGAATGCTTGTCAGTAATTTGCACTTGACAATGAACAATCAGTTAATTGCTAAACAATGAAAATTAAGAATGGGAGCAAAACGCACATTGCACCTTCTATTTTTCAACATTTAAGTTGCAACAAATACAAGCATAGCTATACTATAGTGTTACAATCAGTGAATCGTGTCTATAAACTTGGTTGAATTACTTCATGTATAGGAATAGACAAGCAGAGCAAATCTGATAGACTGACCTCCAAACCCTTTGCAGCAACAACGTCTCTCCCTCGGAAAGGCAACTGTATTGAGTTGCAAACACCATAAAAATCCAATCTTTTACGCTGAGAAAGTACCCCAAGCCTCCGATGAACTCTCCACCCAAACCATAGCCCATTTCTTCGCTCACGAAACCTAGTGACCTCTCTCGCTACGGCCGCCGCCTTAACAAATAAGCCCAAAGCATCAATCCCTGCTTTACCGCAGAATCCAGCTGAAGCCCAGCGAATCCTTCGACAACCCTTACAAAATTCTTGGACAGCTTGTACCCACCTCGAACAAACCCTAACCCCAGAAACTTATTGTACCTGATCAAATTGACAGCGCCAATGTAAGCTTTCAGTCTCGCTGCTGACACCTGAGAGCTTCTTGGATGGGATTTGGAGGGAATTAAGCGTCTTGAGGCTTTGAGCCCTTTGATCAGGGCTTTAGAGGCGACGATTAGGGTTTGGGGGGAAGAAGGGGAGTGAAGAACTTGGAGGGCTTTGGGAATTTTGATAGCGCCAGCAGCTAGTTTGATGGCAGTCGAGAGAGGCTTCAGGGTTTGGGATTGGGTGATGAGGAGAAACCCTAATCCTAACCCTAGAGAGCTGATGTTGAAGGGATCTCGGATTTCTTCATCGTCTTCGGTCGCCATTGAAATTATCTCTACAGCTTCTCTGGCGTTGTCGTTAAAGATTGAGTTTCTCACAATTGGCCTTTTGGGCCTTTTTCAGGTAAAAGTGGCAAGAGGCCCATCTGAATGCGCTGAAAAGAAAAGAATTTACTGGGCCTTCAAATTAATGGGCTTCATGCTCGAAATCCGTGCATTAATTGGGAGCTTTGCTCTTTGTTGGGCTGGGCTCCAGTATGTATTTAGTATTTATACAGTAAAGGAAAACTGTTCAAAAAATTTTAATATTATTATTTATTAATTTAGTTTCTGAATGCGTATACCAATTCCGACACGTAATATGGATTATACATTTTCTCTGGAACTAAATCGTTTTAATACAGTTCACTAACAGTTTAATGTTTCCTTTTTTACTTCTCTCATGAGGGGGGAAAAAGTTCTCTTTTTACATTTCCATTATTTTTTCTCTTCTTTTAGATTTTTTTTGGCCCATGTATCCCATATTAAAAAGTAAATAACCGGTATATCCCATTTAATAGTGTCAAAAGATTTGTAATCAGATAATTTGATTTGAACTGTAGTGGTCAAAATTGACCCTCAACAAGATGCTGATACATGTCCAAGCAACTAAGTTCCCTTCTTGAAGTTTCTGCAAGAATCAACTGCCAGAGAGCATTCACAGCTCTCAGAATCACTCCAGCGTGAACTCAAGTCAACTTTCAAAGCTCCGCCACCCAGGTTGTCACGGAGTAAATCCTGTTCTGAGACATCACTCTCCTAGGTCACCAGCAGTGCAATGTCCCCGACTTCACCCAGAAACCCTTAGTAACAATCGCCGAGATCTCCGTCTACAATCACGCCACCTCTTCTCTCTCACATTGAAGACATATAATGCCCATGCGTACAAGGTGGACAGTTATGAAGTTCTCTACATGCAATCTCAACCATCATACCAGCAATCACAGTTATTATAACAAATTCGCACATGAAGATCATGCAACTATGCATATATCGTGAGCGCCCTATCCGCCTCAAGACCTACAGTTCAATATAATACACCTTCTTTTCGAGGAGGAGGACCAGACCCCAGCCTTCCGCTACAACCTTGGGTTTCTATCAGATCCCACAAAAAAAAAAAAAAAACATCAGTACATACTTGTAATTCCTGTAAATAGGCAAATTATAGTGAATTTTCTCCTCCTCCTCCCCGTGGTTTTATCCAATTTGGATTTCCACATAAAAATATATGTATCCCTCTGTTTTTTGTGTTGTATTTAATATTTTGCACTCAAACACTAAAATCATACTATCACTTGTGGTGTGGATCAACCGTTTGATTATTACCAGTGAAAAATTACCACCATAATTAGTGCTTTTATTAAGATATGAGTTCTTACTCTTAAGATCTCTCCTCTAAAAATAAAAAAAACTTCCTCAAAAGGTCTCTTCTACATCGACGATGACCCTAAGAAAGTGAGCCATCAATGGCACAACATCCAAAGGTAAGGCGATCAAAATCGCAGGGGGCACGCCCCCCATCATCCAATGATCAGCCACATACCACTGAGAACATCAATTCTGTTGGCCCAAAAGTTCATCACTCTATTTTCGATGATGATAGTTAAAGTAATAATGATCTTGTGTTTATAAGTTTCAGATATTCAACTAAGTTCTTAGTCGGTGTTTAGTTTCAACGAAAGATTCGAATCAAGTTTTGAAGCTAGCATGTGTTGATTCAAGAGCTCGCGCTCAAGATCACATAAAGTACTCAAAGATGGAGTCATCACTCTTTGGATCAAGTTTGGACTAAGTCAAGAAGAAGAAGATTTTCAAGAGAAGATTTTTAAGACTCGTGTCGTGTTGTAAGTTTTGAAGATTTTGTGTTTTAGATAAAATGTAAAGGATAGATTAGTTGTGAATTGCTCAAGCTCATACACACATAAAAAAATATTTCAAATGTTTCATGTTAAATAGTTTTAATTTTTGGAGCTTCAAAGAACATATCTTTCGGTTTCATGAATAGAGTTCATCAAACCAAGTTTACATATTATATATATATATATTAGATTTCATCCATGTACACCATTGTTTCATATTGTCTAAAAACTTATTTTGATGTATCTAGCTGTGTGTTTCAAGTTTTGTTAATGTCAAAACTTATTTTGAGCTTAATTGCCAAAAACATAGATATTTCATCTATTATATGTATTAGATCATATCCATACACATTATGCTTCAAAGTGTTTAAATATCTTGTTTTTGTATTTGAACAAGTTTGAAAAAATCTGGTTTTCATTTTAAAAGTTTGGTTTTGAAAAATACGGGTTTTGGTTTAAGTTTTAATTTTTATGTCACAAAAATAGTTCAATATGTTTGTACTATGTGTTGATTTTTGATCACACATATTTGTACTTTAAAGTATATCAATGAACTTATTATTGTGGATTTTATCTAATTTAAATAAATTTTTATGGGTTTTACATGCCAACTTTCCAATCCCTTAAAACCCTGTATTTGGGCTTCTGACGGTTGACCGACCGGTCAACCGAACGAAGGCTCGGTCGACTGAGCGGTCGACCGATGTGCGCAGAACGTACACATGCCCTTGGCTTGAGAGCCGGTCGACCGGATGGTCGACCGATCCTGAGAGCTTGCTCTCTGGATCTGGCTCCGATCGACCGACCAGAGAGACCCACTCTCTGGTTATGGCCTCAGTCGACCGAGCAGTCGACTGATGGGTCTTTGACCTGGGTGCGATCGATCGGGCGGTCGACCGGTAACTCCAACGGTTTGAAAAATAACCATTGACCGATCGACCAGCCGGTGAACCAACATGTCATTTTGGCCAGAAAACTGAGCCCAACGGCTAGTTTTCTTGAACCCTATAAAATGGGGTTCTCTTGACCAGTTTTGTACAAGATTTTGGAGAAGTTTTAGGGCCAGTTTTTCCCATCTCTTTTAGAGTTTTTCTTCACATGTTTTTGGGCTAAAGCTTTCATATCAAAAGAGAGAGTTTTAAAGAGTATTTTACTTGAGTTTTCAAAAGCAATTCCTTGAGTTTTTCACCACAAAATCTATCTTGTTTTTCTCAACAATCTTGACCTTTTCATTGCTAAATTCATCCTCTAGGATACTTGTTGTGAGAGTGTTTTTGGTGATCAAAGTAGAGATCACCAAGTGTTCATCTTTGTATTTGAGGAGGCAAGCTTGCGGGTTCGCATTGTGTAGAGTTCTTGAGGAAGCTCATTGTAAAGGTGCGGTTTCGGTAAGCTAATGTGCTTGCATTTGTTGTTCTTGAAGGAACAAGTGAGGGACTTGGGGTCCAAGAGTTCTTGAGGGAGCTCATTGTAGGTGTTGTAATACCAAGTAATCTTGCGAGATCATTTTTAGTGAAAATCCTTCATAATGTTAAAGGCGGAGATGTACAGCAAGTGTGCTCGAACCTCGATACAAATCTCTCGTGTTTGTATTTGCTCATTTCACTCTCAACTCACTTGTGTTTTATATCTTGTATTCTACTATTGTTTATATCTCTACATGCTTAATATTCCCTTATGTTTCATATATGTTGGCCCAAAGGCCATTAGCCCTTAGTTTTGATGATAACAAACCATATGTAGTTAGGTATTAATAAAATTATTTAATTAAGTTTTAGGAAAAATCGTATGTTACATTTCGGCTCCAACACAAGACTCACACATTTGGAAGCCAAGGAGATTTAGATCCCAGAGTCTAGCACGCTAGAAGAGCTCAAGGATCAAGCAATATCGGGAAGACTGTTTCAAGATTTGTATCTTTACCGTTTTCCATTTTAGTTAGGATTTATAGATAATTGTCAAAACCAAGATGAAAGAAGTTAATAGCTTTTGGGATTGTCACACACTCACATTTCACAATCTTATTTTCAAACAAAATTTTATTACCTAGTTTCTTACTGAGTTTCAGAAAGACCAAGTTTCGGAAAATCAGGTTTCAGAAAACAAGTTTTGGAAAAACCAGTTTTTGTTTTTAGAAAAGATTTTTATCAAAAAATAGTTCTAAATTATTTGGTGTTGATCTATGATCACACTCTACTTTCTCAAGCCCTAGAACTCTATTTTGTATCTACATATCAAAAGAAATTTTATTGGAAAAATTTTGACATCAAAATATATTTTAAAAACCTTTTTTTGCCCTTAGCCGGTCGACCGGACGGTCGACCACTGGCGAAGCTAAACTGCTCTGTCGGTCGACCGACGTGCACCAAAGTGCACGAGTGCACTTCGGTCGACCGGCTTGGTCGACCGGAAGCAAGAGCAGTGCTCTCTGTTTGTTCCGATCAACCGGTCCGATCGACCGACAGAGAGTTTTTACTCTCTGTTGGGATACACGTTTGACCGGCCGGTGGACCGTTTTCCCAACGGTCGGATATTCGACCGTTGGCGGTCGATCGCCCGGTCAACCGGCAGCAGAAAACTCTGCTGAGTTGGCTCCCAACGGGCAGATTCTATTTTGTCTTTTGTTGGGTCTTCTCTCAACGGATCTATTGAGTTTTCTAACCTTATTTTCATCCCTATAAATAGGGGGAGTATGAAACAACTTAAGAACAAGATTTACAAGCCTCATATCAATTTTTTCAAAGTTTAGCCTCTTGCAATAGATTTTCTCTTCAGCCAACTATTTCCAAAATTTGGTGTTTTAGCTTGAGCCATTTCCTCTACTTCTCTACTTGCTATTTGCACTACACAATCCCAAGTATTTCACTTTCTCATCTTGGTTGTAGGGTTGTGCTTGTGAGCTATCTTTGTGGTCAAGTGTGATCACCGTTTTCTTCAATTGAGAAGTTGTAGAGGTTGCGGCCTCGAGCGAGCAAGTGAGCTTCAAGTTGGTGTTGCGCACCGTGAGAGAGGACAAGTGTGTCTGAAGAGTTCTAGTGAGAACTTGTAATCGATTGACGATCCGGTGAGATCGCTCATAGTGAAAATACTTCATCGTGTTGATGGCGGGGACGTAGAGCAATGGCTCGAACCTCGAAACATATTCTTGTGTTTGCGATTGTCCACAATCTCTCTAAACTCTACTCTCTCTCTCTTTACTTGCACTTATATTGCTTACTCTTTTGCAAGATCTATTTAATTGTTATTGCTTATTGCTAATTTGTTTGTAATTCCGCATTATTTGCCTTTAAGTGTAGTCATCACCTATTCACCCCCCTCTAGGTGATTTTCAATATATGCTTGGGATTGTTTGCTCACACTTGTATTTAACCAAGAGAGTCATAGTGACACATTGATTAGTCTCTAAAATTGCATATTTTATACCCTATCTTCACATTTATTTAATATTAAATCCTGTTAATAACACCAGTCTTGATGTTTCTAGGTCCATGGCATAAAATGAAGAAGAAGCCCAAAAATTTCATTAATTGGTGATTAAAAGCCTACAAAAATAGTCATTAACCTTGGAGGGTGATTTTTTCAAAACAAGGTGCCCAAATCCAGAATCCAATAGGTATAGCCGACAAAGGGGACAATACGGAAGCAGATAGCAGGCGGTGCCGCGCGCGGCCCTAGAAGGGCCGCGGAAACTCAGCAAAAGCCGCGTTTCTGCGGCAGTACTGGCGCGGCTGCGCTAATACTTCGGGCCAGGGATTGTCTCCCTGGCCCCCTTCCTCTTGGTGCCTATAAATTGCCCCTTGCTGTTTTATAGAGGGGGAATCCAGAGAGTAGAGTTCTTGAAGTAGTTTTTAGGGTAGTTTCTTTTCCTTAAGGTAGTAGTTTAGGTTAGTTCTTCTTCTTCCTCCTCTTTTGTATTTTTCATTTCTTATAAATTTTGTAATAGGAAAGAGATTAGTATATCGGTAGAAAGAAAGAGTGCTTGTAATGGAAGGTGACAATTTATGAAATGTTCTCTCTTTATCTCTCCTTGTTTCCTTCTCTCTAACTCCTTTTACATGCTTAGATAATTTTCTCTCATGACAGCTAACTACTAACCACTAACTTGCTAATGTCTTACTTGATAATCAACATGAATATAATAGTCTCTACTTGGCCTTGCTCTTGCTCTTGCAAGAGCCATTGATGGCTCATGATGATGGATTCTAACACTCTAACATCCTAACTCTCTAACAAGCTAACATTACTTTATTCCATACTTCCTCTTGTATAGTTTTGATGGTTTAAGTGTAGCTTGCACTTGTTTGTTTAGTTTGAATGTGATGAGTTATCTTATGGGTCATACTTTGAAACGCTCTTAAACCAAGGACTAGTGATGGCCAAGGATACATGTGAGGCAACTATCACTAAGAGGTTAGCATGGTTAGTGGAGTCATTAGTAGTTAGTACCCATGGATTTTCTTTCTCTTTTTACTTTGTTTTAGATATACCAAGAAAAATCACAATACTATTCTTCTATGTTTCTCAGTTCTTTGTTTTCATCGTACTTCTCTTTTCATTCTGTGATTTCTTTTCTTTTCATTCTTTCAAACATTGAAGAATACTTAATATACACGTGAACATACCGTGTAAGCTTCTATCGCCTCCCATTCTTGTGGATTCAACTCGTTTTAGCCTCTATGCTATAACAGAAGTATTGAGGAAGCCAAAGCGCACACACTTTAAATCTTGACTTCAAAACATACACTTTTCATGTGCGATTTTCTCCCGATCAAATTTTGGCGCCGTTGTCGGGGATGGTAACAGTTTGATTTCATATTTTTGTTAACTTTTCTTCTTTGTTTTTGGTGTGCAGGTTAAATTTTTAGCATTGTAGAACTCCACACTTGCTTTTGTGTGGTTGGGTAAATTCTTGTATATTGTTATATTCTGCTACTATTTTTTTGTGTGCACTATAATAATTTTAAAAAGTAAAATACGGTAATTGGATGTTTTAAAATGGTTTAAACATTTACATCTAGGCACATGTCTATTTTTATTCCAATATACTGTATTTTATTATTCTATTGTTGTGATCTGGATCGAGGTGTACATATGGCATTGCATATAGCATAAGACAAATACATGGGTGATTTACTCGCTTTGTGTGTACATTTTTTTCTATATTGCATACTTGCACAAATCGGACTTAAGGGCAAAGCCCAATACAAGATAAAGTGGGAAGTCATTACCTCCCTTAGCCCAAAAATCACCTCCCCACTCACACAATCCAAGCCTTAATAAAAATTGCTAGACGTTGGCCCCTAGGGACATCTCGGACTTATTTAAGAGATTGACCTAAGGGGAAAGTTATTAGAAGTTGACTCTTGTCAAATCGGTGTCAAAGGTTGGGGATTGAGAGGCAAAATCTCGAGAACAGCGGTTGGTATAATTAGGCCCGTTGCTCCGGCAAGGATACCTCCCACTGATCTTGCCTCTACCTGACCGATTAACTTGTGGTCAGATTCTGATAATGTATCCCCATGGACAGTCTAGCTAGTTAGGAGTCCTCTAGGTCTAAGTCAACCCTAGCATAGGCTTGTTTTCTTTTTCCTCTTTCTTTATTTGTTATTTGTTGTTTGTTTGTTTTTCTTTTTATAAATTGTGAAATGGATTTAACAACAACAATTTTTTAATCCTAATATGAATACATATTTCACCCCGACCTCATTTGACTTGGATAATTCCGACCCAGCTATGTACAACATGAACCAATCATATATGCCGAATTGGGATTATCAGACTCAATATGACCCATATCTCTAATCCTATGACTATAATTTTCAAATAACTTTCACTCTTCACAAAGTTCTTAGGATTCACCTCCCCCGAGTCGAATTTTAAACCACATTGTTCACAATTTGACAATATTCATTCTCCGATTCTGCTTCACATTCTCCTTTTCCTGAACCACCAATTGAAGAAAAATCATCGTTGCAAAGGAGTTTGGAAGAAGTGATAGAGGGCCAAAAACAATTTGAAAACATGGTGACCTCATCATGTTCACAAAATTTTCAAATTCATATAGTTCTTTTCCAGAACCACTCAAGAAAAATCATTGTGGAAAAAATTATGGAATTCATGCAAGAGATCGAGCGAATAACGCAAGAATAACACAAAATATGATTGACTTCCGATATCCATCAAATGTTCATATGACTCAAGAATCATGTCATTTTAGAAATCCAGCTTCAATTTCATCATACCAACCTGAACTTGACCAATATCAATTCTTGATAGTTTGACAAATTATCTATTTCCTGAAATTGAACTTGAAGATTAATGTGAATCTGAGCTTCAATTTAGCAATTCGAGTCTAATCCTTGAATCAATATCAACTCCTGTAGTGTTACCTAAACTAAGTAATGTTCTTGAGCCAGTTTTGATTCCCATAATTCTTGAACTTGAATCGATCATTTCACCCATTCACATTCCTTCCGTGGACGAAAATCAAGATTCAATTTCATAACATTAATTTGAACTTGCCCAAAATATTGAGAACCATGTTCGAGCCAAACCTGCACAAAAGAATACAAAAATTTAAAACAGTACTAGGTCCTTAATTCTACCGTGTAGCCTAGGGCTAACGAGTCGTGATCTACAGGGAGGGACAGCGATGGAAGCGTTGTGTAAGTTTCTCTCTTTTAATTTATAGAACTATTTAATATTTATCTTCTCAATTTTATAAAAGAAAATCAATTATTATGTTAAGTTAATAAGGAGATGGTAGAAGAAGAGATTGTGTGTTGTTGTTTTATTATAAAAAAAAAGAAAAGCCAAAAAAAGAGAATTATAACTCTAAACTAATGAACTGAAAAAAAACAAAAAGAGTACTTATCTCTACCGTTGAATCATAACAAAGACTTACCTCAGCATGAAGTAAAGCAAAGCAAATAGAAAAGAATAAAGAAACCAGGGCTTCAGCGAGATCGAGTAAAATGAGGAAAAGTGAGAAACCTACATTGATTGTCACCTTCAATATCAGTTTCTTGAGAAAAGATTATAATAGTGTCACTTTAAAGTAACTCTTCCTCTCTTTTAATCATGTAACTCTCTCTAACCTAAGCTATAAAGAAAAATAAAAATTACATTGAAGAAGAAAAGAAAAATCTAAACTAAAGCTCTCTCTGAGATGGTGTGCTTTTTCCCTTCGAGGTATGAGAGTATTTATAGGAGAAAATCAGAGAGATAAAAGATTGGAAGAGCTAGATATTTCTGAATTTGAATTCTTCCCTTATCTCCAAACTTGATTTGATTTATCCAGAATTCAATTCTGACCTGCAACTTGTTATCATATTGGTCGTTGAATATTGTTGACACTTAAAAAAGACAAGATTCTTATTGGTCCGAACAATGTCTAAACTTGTTGACATTTACAAAGACAAGTGACAGACGAGCTGAAGACCAGTTTTCACCCATCTCCGAGGGACAAGGAAGCAACTTGGACTCCACTGATCCAGCAAGCAGACAGTGAACCCGGATTGTTTCTAAACAGACCTCAGCAGGTCTAAGGTGCTAACACTTAGCATCGCATGAGCCCAAAGGGATAGCCTTGCTTGAGAGGTTAAAATCATCCAACTTCGCCTTGAAGCCACTCAAAGCCTCGCCAGGAAGCTAACTTGCAACTTCGCCACAGAGGACTTCCAGCTCCGCCAAAGGGTTTCTTTCGGACTTCGCCAGAAGCTGTCTCTAGCTCCGCTACGAGCTCAATGCGGACAGCTCCGCTATTTGTCTGCTATGGTCAACCTTTGACCAATCAATTCTCCGGATGAGATCGGATCCAATCAGATCAAATCCAATTAAGATCAAATCAGAGATCAAATTGGCAGTTGATTGCCACAATCTCTTGACTCTTCTAAAACGAGTAAGAAGATCAGGGGAAATCCTCCAACGATATGGAAAGGATCAAGAAGGTCACCGACCTACCAATTCTAGCTTCGCAGAAGCTGATCTTAGCCTCGCAGCAAGGCTACTTTCCAGATTTAATCAGATTTGATTCAATCTGTTTCCATATTTTCAAGGGACGATTATACCCTTGCTCTCCTTATAAATAGCCCGCCAGGGGTACAAAGACAAGGAGAGAAGACCGGTTCCAGAGGCCGATTTTCTGAGACATACGCAAGAGAGAGGACTCCACAAGCAGAGGCTTCTTCACAACGCACCGTGCGTTCTCAAATTCAGAGATCTTTTAGAGAATTGCTTTCTCTAATCAGGGTGTTGATACCCTAACATCGTCCTTCCTCTCAAGGAATCTCCGGAACCAGGCGAGAAGGAATTCCTAATTGAAGGCGATTTTGAGAAGCAGCAAGATGGTTCTACCAACCTTCTATTCTCTGATTCCCCAAACCAGGTGAGAAGGGAATCTCATCGCTCGCATCGTCAAAGGGACAAAGTGGTCGCGCGCTGACCAGACTCCTATCGGCACACTTCTCCAGAATCTCTGAGGAGATCTACTTGTAATCTTTTTAAGAATACTTGTAATTTAGCTCCTCAAACCCTTTTTTTTGTAAGTTTTCCCCTTTGCGAATATAATGGAAAACAAGATGGCGACTCCGCTGGGGAAGAAATTCTCCACTGCCGAGAATAAAGTGTCGCAATGCGACGAACAGACCTTCGGGTCTAACTCTGAATTCAGAAAAGCCGGTGCAGCCAGAGCCCCTCTGGCTAAATCTTCAAAGAAAGTCTCTGCGAAGACAAAAAAGGTTCTCTGCGAACCTACTGCGGTTATTTGGCGCAACAGGGAAGCACGCCCGTAGCCCAAGTCCTGCACTCTCAAGAACTTGGTCGTCCAGTTCGATCAAGGAAGATTTGAAGAAGTCCTCTCTGGGGGTGGCCTAATGCTTCGAGCACGGAAGCATAGGAAGGTTTCCACGACCAAGGTTTCGAAGCAGAAACAAGAAGCAGAATTCTGCCAACACCCCTCAGCCTCGCGTGTGTGGCTAATCAGGTTCCTTGTGAACCTAAGTCTCCTCTGCCAAGGCGGGTATGGAAGCCTAAACAGAAGTCTCCAACCGAAGATCTAGGCGTAGCTACGCCTAAACCGCGCCTCTCTAGCGAGGAAAAAGGCAGGATGCCTGTCTGCTCCAGTCATAAAGTTACGACGGCAATCATACCGTCGTCCAATTTAAGAGCAGCAATGCCTCGCGCTGGCCTCGTTCTCATGAGCGAAGCTACTGTACCACAGTGTACGCGCAGGGTCCGTGACCGCAAAGCTGAAGCTAAAGTACCATCTAAGGCTAATTACCTTCGCAGCAGCATAGCGGGTAAAGCACCGCAGCGTGCTCCGCTCTCTAGTTCGTCAAGCGCTAAGCCTGCGCTTTGTGGCGAAGCTAGAACCTATTGGCCCAAGGTTACAATCACCCATGATTAGTGTATTTTGATGATTACAAAACATATTAGTTATTTGTACTAATAACATTTGTTGTTTAAGTGTGTTTCAGATTTCTATTCATTCTAGAAGTCTTCTCTCACAAATACAAGGATTTGGACTCAAGTCAACTCCAATTGGGCTCAAGGAACAAGTGTTGAAGATCATATGAAGAAGCCTATTGAAGATCTTGAAGTCTTAGAATCATTGTAAGAAATAGAATGTTAAAGTTTGAGTATATGAAATTTGGCTCTAGGATTTGCACACACATTTGTTTCATATATTTCCTATGTTTTAAAAATAGTTATTTCTAAGTTTTATGCCTTAGTTTATATATACATGTACCAAAAGCTTTATATCTTGAAAATCTTGTATAAAACATGTGTATAAACTATTTTCTGCATAATACTTAGCTATTTGTATTTTTAAAATATTTCTCAAAATTTTTCTAACTCAAAAACCAGCCCAGTTTTTCAGTTTCAGGCAACTCCGGCCGACCGGCCCGGTCGACCGGCGATGTGTCTGGACATGCACTGTTCGTGCATGTCTGTCGGTCGACCGGACCGGTCGACCGACGGAGAGCAAATTGCTCACAGTTTGTTTCGGTCGACCGGACCGGTCGACCGGAAGAAGGAAACTGTGTTTCCTCTTTTTGGACGGTCGACCGGACCGGTCGACCGAGAGCCAACGGCTCTTTGCAGCTGGGCTGGCGGTCGACCGGACCGGTCGACCGCCAGGCCTGCAAAATCCCAACGGCTCTTTCCTCTTTTGTGCAATTCTGAAATCTGTTTTTATCTGATTTCTTGGCAGACTTTTTCAGTGTTTTTCAGGTCTTTTTCAGAGAAAATAAGACAAAAGAAATTGTTTTTAACCTATTTTTAACCCTATAAATAGAGGAGAAGTCTCTCTTGCATATCACTAAGAAAAATCCTCAAGTTTGTGTTGTTTTCAAAAGAGAAAAGAAAAGAGTTTAAAGCTTTCATTCCAATTCTTTTTGAGCCTGTTTTTCAGTTGTGTTTGATTACTAATATCACTCTACAACTGAAGTTTTTCTCACCGCACTTCATAGAGCCAAAAATCCTATACTCATTCTATAGTGAAGTTGTAATTGAAGTGAGAGTGTTTGTAAAAGAGTTTGAGAAATAGTGTAGTGATCTTGTTGTGATCACTTTGTTCTTGTATTCCTTTCCTTGTGGAGCAACCTCTTCGGTAGAGGTCCTTTGTACTCGGTGGAGCTCGGTGCTCGGTCTTCGGTAGACCAAATTGTAAAGGCGTCCTCGGTGGATAGTGGAAACCCTTCACGGAGGTGAAGGCGGGGAGTAGAGCGGTGGCTCGAACCTCGAAACAAATCACTTTGTTTGCGATTGCCTTTGCGTCTAATTCTTTCTTTATTTTTAATAGCTCCTTATTGCTTTCTATTGCATACTTGTGATATTGTTTAAATTTCTTGTGATACTATTTGCTTGCTTGTAATTCTTGTCATTTATTATTGTGTTTGCATCATTCTTCATATCATTCATTTCATACTTGTGTGTGCCAATCCCGTACTCATCCAACAAGAGCTTCACATAGCGCCTCAACCCATATCAAGGGGAATCAAGAGGAGTTTAGTCCAGAGCCTCGCAAGAGGAATTCGGCTACACTTGTTGAATTGTACTAAGTTGAGCCTCACTTGTTTTAGGTTCCGCATTTAGAGAGTTAAAATTTTTAAGATTAGCAATCACACCTATTCACCCCCCCTCTAGGTGTTTTTCAATTGGTATCAGAGCTTGGACTCTAGGATTTGGTTTAACAACCTTAGAGAAGATCCTAATTTGCTAATCATTTCATTCACATTCATATAGTAAAAATGGCCGATGGAATTAAGACCCCTCCTAAGTTTGATGGACTTAACTTTCCCATATGGAAAGTTAAGATGACCGTGTTTTTGCAATCTCTAGGTAGCCGAGTTGCAAAAGCCGTGACTAAGTCCTTTAGTGTACCCCCCGGTGACGAATCCACTTGGTCCGAAATAGAGACTAAGGAATTCGATGCCAATGCCAAAGCTCACTATGCACTTCTACAAGCCCTTAATGATGATGACATTTCTAGGGTATTCATTGCAAATCCGCATATGAGATTTGGTCACACTTGATAGTCACTCATGAGGGGACCTCACAAGTAAAGAAGGCTAAGATTGACCTTCTTCGGTCCCAATATGAACATTTAGCATGCAAGAAAATGAAACCATAGATGATATGGTTACAAGATTTACCAAGATTACTAATGGACTCTCTTCTTTAGGTGAAGATATCAACAATGATCAAAGAGTAAGGAAGATCATCCGGGCTCTTCCTCCTTCATGGGAAGTTAAAGCAACAACCTTGAAGGAACTCAACGACAATGAAGAGATGGAGCTTATAGGTCTCATTGGGAACCTCAAAACCCATGAGATGGAAAGGAAAGCAAGGGAGGATATGGCTCCTTCCAAAAAGAAGACTATCGCCTTCAAGAGTCAAGCTACACACTCCGATGAAGACGATGAAGAAGAAGATGATGAGGAGCTCTCACTCCTTGTTAAGAATGTCCGGAGGATGTACAACAAGGCGAAGTACCAAGGTAGAAGAAGATGGCAAGGAGGCAAAGAAGAAAGGAAGATTGTGTGCTTCAATTGCCAAAGACCGGGACACATTGTGGCGGAGTGTCCGGACAAAGCTAAGCCCTCCACATCAAAGAAGCCCTACAAGAAGAAGGCTATGAAGGCAACTTGGGATTCAGAGACCGAATTCGAGGAAGAAATAGACACCGCCAACATGTGCTTCATGGCTAATGAAGGCACAAGCAAGGTAACTTCTTCCCCTTCTCATGATAATGAACTTTCTATGGATGTGTTAGAAGAGGCTTTTGTTGAGTTGTCACAAAACTATGATTTCTTAAAGAAAAAGTATCTTAAAATGAAAAAGGATAATGAATCTTTAAGTCTTCAAGTTTTTACTCTTACAAAGGAAAAAGATGATTTGGTTTCCACTTTGGCCACTACCAAAAATGATTTTGAAAAATATAGGATTTCTTGCAAAGGTAAGGCCCCACTAATTGATTCAAATGAAGTTTCTATGATTAAGGAAAGATTAGACTCATTAAGTGTTGTTTTGAAAGATTGTGAGTTTAACAAGAAGAAAATTGAGGCTATGTTTCCTAAGAAACAAGCCCCAAAGAAAAATGCTCATGCTCATGTTCATGTTCATGCTACACAACCTAAACAACATGGCAAAACCCCAAAACATGCTCACACTACACATACACATCATGCATTCATGTATGGTAGAGTGTTCTCATGTTCACATTGTGGACGGAAAGGGCACTTAGCCAATTTTTGCTATGATAGATTAAACATTTCACGTCATAATGTTTGGGTTCGAGGCACTAACTTTAAAGGACCCAAGAAAGTTTGGGTACCAAATCAACAATTATGTTAATGATGTAGGTACTTTCCAAATCCCAACGACGTAGAGGATTGTGGTATCTTGATAGCGGTTGCTCAAGGCACATGACTTGGGACATCAACAACTTTGCAACCCTATCAAGATATCATGAAGGTGGCACCGTCACCTTCGGAGATGACGCCAAGGGTAAAATCATCGGTATTGGTAATGTAAAACTTGGCACCTCTCCTTTAATTGAAAATGTAGTTTTAGTTGATGGCCTCAAGCATAATATCTTGAGTGTTAGTCAACTTTGTGATAAAGGTTTTGATATTGTTTTTGATAATGTTTCTTGTAAAGTAATTGATAGAACTTCCAATGTTTGTGTATTTTTTTTCCGGTTTTCGTGAAAGTAATGTTTATATGATTGATATGTTAAATATGTCTTGTAATATTACTTGTTTGAAAGCCCTCGATGATGACTCTTGGTTGTGGCATAGGAGATTAGGGCATATTTCTTTTGATCACATTTCTAGGTTAAACACAAAGGAAATGGTGAAAGGTATTCCTTGCTTGAATTTTGAAAAAGACCGAGTTTGTGACGCATGTCAATTTGGGAAACAAACTAAGTCTTCTTTCAAGTCAATTAAGGATATCATGACATCACGTCCTTTGGAGTTAATCCATATGGATCTTTTTGGCCCTACACAAACCAAAAGTCTAAGTGGGAATAGATTTGCTTATGTTTTGGTTGATGACTTTTCAAGATTTACTTGGGTTTTCTTTCTTGAACATAAAAGCCAAGCATTTTCGTATTTCCAAACTTTTAAGAAAAGAGTTGAAAAAGGAAAGATGTTTCGATTTTGAGAATAAGAAGTGATAGAGGAGGTGAATTCATTAACCAACCCTTTACCACTTTTGTGATGAACATGGAATAAAGCATGAACTTTCTTGTCCTAGAACTCCACAACAAAATGGAGTAGTTGAACGGAAAAATAGAACATTACAAGAGATGGCTAGGACAATGCTAAGTGAATATGGTCTACCACATTATTTGTGGGCCGAGGCCGTAAATACATCATGCTATATATCAAATCGTGTTTTCTTGTGTAAAAATACTACTAAAACTTCTTTTGAAATGTATTTTTCTAGAAAACCTAATGTTTCCTATTTTAAAGTTTTTGGTTGCAAATGCTTTGTTTTAAACACAAAAGATAATTTAGGAAAGTTTGATGCTAGATCTTATGAGGCTATTTTTGTAGGTTACTCAAACACTAGTAAGGCTTATAGAGTTTTCATTAGATCATCATTGACTATTGAAGAGTCTATTCATGTTAAGTTTGAGGAATCTAACAAGTTTGTTAAGAATGTTGTAGAAATAGATGCATTGGATGAAGGTTTGGAGAAAGTGACCTTGGAGGATGCTTCTACTATGGGAGACAAACCAAAGGATGATGGAGGAAGCGAAGCTAAGGTGGAAGAGGCACAAGGAAATGAAAATCAAACACATGAGGTGGAGCCTACTCAACCACTACCAAAGGATTGGAGATACAATCCACATCATCCCAAGGACCTCGTCATAGGTGAAGTATCAAAAGGGGTAACTACTCGCTCTAGACTTCATGACTATTGTGGTAACTATGCATTCATTTCTCATATTGAACCTAAAATGTCCTCGAAGCCGAGGCCGATTCATATTGGTTGCTAGCCATGCAAGAGGAGCTCAATCAATTTGAGCGCAACCAAGTTTGGCACCTTGTTCCTAGGCCCCACGATAGACCAACAATGGTACTAAGTGGATCTTTAAGAACAAGTTGGATGAACCGGGTAATGTAGTTAGAAACAAGGCTAGGTTAGTTGCCCAAGGTTACACTCAAATCGAAGGGATCGATTTTGAAGAAACCTTTGCACCCGTAGCACGGCTTGAAGCCATACGGATGACACTAACATTTGCCTCATATAAAGATTTCAAATTATTTCAAATGGATGTTAAAAGTGCTTTTCTAAATGGATTTATTGAAGAGGAGGTGTATGTTGAACAACCCCCGGGTTTGTTGATCCTACACATCCGGATTTTGTTTTTAAATTAGATAAAGCTCTTTATGGTTTAAAACAAGCCCCTAGGGCTTGGTATGAAAGACTTTCTTCATTTTTGATTTCAAATGGTTTTAAGAAAGGTAAAATTGACACAACATTGTTTACTAAACATGTAGAAAACGATATTCTTATTGTGCAAATTTATGTAGATGATATTATTTTTGGTTCTACTAATGAATCTCTTTGCAAAGCTTTTGAGTCATGCATGAAGGATGAATTTGAAATGTCTATGATGGGGGAACTCAACTATTTCCTTGGACTCCAAATCAAGCAAAGGAAGGATGGGATCTTCATCAATCAAGCCAAGTACACAAAGGAACTAATCAAAAGGTTTGGGCTTGAAGGATCGAAAGTAAGCAAAACTCCCATGGCAACAACTACAAAGCTTGACAAGGATGAACAAGGTAAAAGTGTAGACATTAAATTATATCGTAGCATGATTGGTAGCTTGCTTTATTTGACGGCTAGTAGGCCGGATATTATGTTTTCCGTTTGTCTTTGTGCACGTTTTCAATCTTGTCCTAAAGAATCTCACATAATTGTGGTTAAACGCATAATTAGATACCTTAAGGGCACTATTGAAATGGGTTTGTGGTATCCTAAAACCGGATTTTTTGAAATGAAGAGTTTTTCGGATGCCGACTATGCGGGTTGTAGGGTAGATAGGAAGAGCACAAGTGGAACATGTCAATTCTTAGGTAATTGTCTTGTATCTTGGTCTTCCAAAAAGCAAAATTCGGTAGCCCTATCAACCGCCGAGGCGGAGTATGTTGCGGCCGGAGCTTGTTGTGCACAAGTTCTTTGGATGAAACATACTCTCCTTGACTATGATTTACACTTTGATCATATTAAAATATTTTGTGATAATACTAGTACTATTCACATGACAAAGAATGCAAATCAACATAGTAAAACCAAACACATTGACATTAGGTATCACTTTCTTAGAGATCATTATGAGAAAGGTGATATTGAGATTGATTATGTTTCTACCGATTTTCAACTTGCCGATATTTTTACTAAACCATTAGACTATTCTAGATTTTCATTTATTTGTGGTGAGTTGAATGTTTGCATTATGGATTCTTAAAAATAAAATTTTTTTTAATTGGTATTTTCACCCTTTTTGATGTATGACAAAAAGGGGAGAATAAGTTTAGTTTGATATTTAGTTTTGATATTATTTGTTTAGTTTTGATATTATTTGAGTTTTATTTTATGAAGAAAAAGAAAGTTTGTTTATCTAAGTTTTTGACAAAACTTTTGTACATTGAATGCTTTATGTATTGTGCTTTCAATAGTCCAATTTTTATACATAGCATTATTTGAGGGGGAGTTTTTCAAACTCCTCTTCCATGTTTATTTAAATAACCTATATGTTTTGTCATCATCAAAAAGGGGGAGATTGTTGGCCCAAGGTTACAATCACCCATGATTAGTGTATTTTGATGATTACAAAACATATTAGTTATTTGTACTAATAACATTTGTTGTTTAAGTGTGTTTCAGATTTCTATTCATTCTAGAAGTCTTCTCTCACAAATACAAGGATTTGGACTCAAGTCAACTCCAATTGGGCTCAAGGAACAAGTGTTGAAGATCATATGAAGAAGCCTATTGAAGATCTTGAAGTCTTAGAATCATTGTAAGAAATAGAATGTTAAAGTTTGAGTATATGAAATTTGGCTCTAGGATTTGCACACACATTTGTTTCATATATTTCCTATGTTTTAAAAATAGTTATTTCTAAGTTTTATGCCTTAGTTTATATATACATGTACCAAAAGCTTTATATCTTGAAAATCTTGTATAAAACATGTGTATAAACTATTTTCTGCATAATACTTGGCTATTTGTATTTTTAAAATTTTTCTCAAAATTTTTCTAACTCAAAAACCAGCCCAGTTTTTCAGTTTCAGGCAACTCCGGCCGACCGGCCCGGTCGACCGGCGATGTGTCTGGACATGCACTGTTCGTGCATGTCTGTCGGTCGACCGGACCGGTCGACCGACGGAGAGCAAATTGCTCACAGTTTGTTTCGGTCGACCGGACCGGTCGACCGGAAGAAGGAAACTGTGTTTCCTCTTTTTGGACGGTCGACCGGACCGGTCGACTGAGAGCCAACGGCTCTTTGCAGCTGGGCTGGCAGTCGACCGGACCGGTCGACCGCCAGGCCTGCAAAATCCCAACGGCTCTTTCCTCTTTTGTGCAATTCTGAAATCTGTTTTTTATCTGATTTCTTGGCAGACTTTTTCAGTGTTTTTCAGGTCTTTTTCAGAGAAAATAAGACCAAAAGAAATTGTTTTTAACCTATTTTTAACCTATAAATAGAGGAGAAGTCTCTCTTGCATATCACTAAGAAAAATCCTCAAGTTTGTGTTGTTTTCAAAAGAGAAAAGAAAAGAGTTTAAAGCTTTCATTCCAATTCTTTTTGAGCCTGTTTTTCAGTTGTGTTTGATTACTAATATCACTCTACAACTGAAGTTTTTCTCACCACACTTCATAGAGCCAAAAATCCTATACTCATTCTATAGTGAAGTTGTAATTGAAGTGAGAGTGTTTGTAAAAGAGTTTGAGAAATAGTGTAGTGATCTTGTTGTGATCACTTTGTTCTTGTATTCCTTTCCTTGTGGAGCAACCTCTTCGGTAGAGGTCCTTTGTACTCGGTGGAGCTCGGTGCTCGGTCTTCGGTAGACCAAATTGTAAAGGCGTCCTCGGTGGATAGTGGAAACCCTTCACGGAGGTGAAGGCGGGGAGTAGAGCGGTGGCTCGAACCTCGAAACAAATCACTTTGTTTGCGATTGCCTTTGCGTCTAATTCTTGCTTTATTTTTAATAGCTCCTTATTGCTTTCTATTGCATACTTGTGATATTGTTTAAATTTTTTGTGATACTATTTGCTTGCTTGTAATTCTTGTCATTTATTATTGTGTTTGCATCATTCTTCATATCATTCATTTCATACTTGTGTGTGCCAATCCCGTACTCATCCAACAAGAGCTTCACATAGCGCCTCAACCCATATCAAGGGGAATCAAGAGGAGTTTAGTCCAGAGCCTCGCAAGAGGAATTCGGCTACACTTGTTGAATTGTACTAAGTTGAGCCTCACTTGTTTTAGGTTCCGCATTTAGAGAGTTAAAATTTTTAAGATTAGCAATCACACCTATTCACCCCCCCTCTAGGTGTTTTTCAGAACCAAAGCACTATTCAGTGCTAATCCCATCTGCAGGGATAAAAGAAGCAGGACATCGTCCTATGTGCGATCCAAAAGAGCCTTTGCGCTCGATTACAGAGACCCAACCGGGTCTGATTTGAGGAAATTGTTGACGGATAGACAAACCTCTTCCCCCTGTTGTCAACAAGTGGGATGTCAGATGGTGACACTCCACTCGGTCCATTGCCGGCTGGGACCAATCTCTGCCACTCCTCCAAGACGACGGTCAGTTTTTGATCGACTATCGGTACAGGCCCCGAGGAAACACCGCAAAAGGAGCGTCTCGCGAGATCTACCCTCTGCATCCGTCAACATGACCGGAAGGGGACGAGAGCTGCGCAGGGGAAGACAAACAGCTGATGACACCCCCTACAGCTCCCCAGATCCGGATTATAGCCCAGGCTTAGGCGAAGTCTTGGTGCATGAAGAGGGTGTTTTCCGAAACACCAGATCTAGGGTAGCGATACCCTACCGTTACGAGCAGCCTTCTTCCTCGACGGCCCTAGCCTCGCCAGAGCCCAGGAGATCACTCCAATCATCGGACGAAGAAGATGAAGATAATGGGTACGCCTCTTCAGCGACAGTTAGCTCGGTGCGAACAGACAGAGCATCAGTCAATATGGCTGATAACGTCAACGACGACCTTCGTCGGCGCCTGGAAGCTCAGGAGTAAACTTCCAGAACTCAGCAAGAAGCCTTGAATAATATTCAACAGATGCTTGCTCGACTCCTCAGCAATCGGAATGACAACGATGCCAGGAGCAATCACGATGAGGAGGAACATTTCAGCAATGAGCAGCCAAAGCCGGAGAAATCCAAGGAGGGTTCTGCCTTAGACGCCGAAGTCCTTAAGGGCCTCCAAGCTCAAATCGCATCCCTAACTCAGAGGGATGAATTAAAGAAGGTAGGGGCAGTCCGTCCTTATCCGCTGGAGTGGGATTCGGTGACATATCCGCCGAAGTTCAAACCACCAACGTTGCATACCTATGATGGAAAGAGCTCGCCAAATCAGCACATCTACTATTTCCGGTCTCAGACTGGTAATGTTATAAGCAATAACGCCATCATGGCTAGGCTGTTCATTGGCACCTTAAAGGGGGTGGCATTTGACTGGTTCCGAAGTCTCCCTCCAGTCTCTATCAACTCTTGGATCGACCTGGAAACTCGGTTCCTCTCTCGTTTCTATGAGGACGATACCGAAGTGACCATGGACAAGCTCCTCTCCACTGTGCAGAGGAAGGGCGAATCTGTCCGTGACTACATTGAACGGTTCTGAAATTTATCCTTGATGTGCCAAGCAGGGATGCCATTACCCATGCTCTTACAGACATGTAGACACAACTTCCTAGACCAAGTGGAAGTTCGCATGGGGGCTGTCAAAGCCCACACCTGGAAAGAATTGGTCGAACAAACTGAGATAGCTGAGAAGTCGGCTAAAAAGTTCGAACCATCCGCCCCTAGAGGCAAATGGGGTATGAACAACAAAGGGCGTAGCGACCTACCGCAATCTTCTCAAACTAAAGGCAAAGAGACTATGTCTGTGGAGTCATCCGGAGATGTGCAGTCAAAGGCCAAGAAGAGCGGCTTCAACAATCAGGAGCCTAAGTTCCCTCCAAAACAGTACTCCTTCAAAGACGATCAGGTGGTCACGATATTCCATCTGCTCTATAAAGGGAACAAAATGAAACTGCCAGATGCTCGGCGTCCCAATGAGATAGGGCGCACAAACGACCCTAAATACTGTCTCTATCATAGGATGATTCACCATCCTACTGACAAGTGCTATGTCCTCAAAGACAGAATTCAAGCCTTGGTTGATGCCGGGGTTCTGACATTGAAGACAGAACAGAAGAAAGTCACGGCCAATATGGTGACTCTGGAGTTCGGCAAAGCTCCAAAGGTCACAGTTCCTGACGGGACTTATTCAGTCCCTGCGCCACGGTTGGAAGTCAAGCATCCTCCAGCTACAGCTCAAGATAATAAGGGTCTTGTTCCCTTAACATTGGAGACAGGGGAAGTCATCTGGATACACCCAGACCTCGCCCAAGACATGCAGTGGGATTCAAAAAGCCCCAAGTCAAAGGGCAAATCTTGCAATGTATCTCCCTCCTGCCGGACGACGGCAATCTTACTTCAGCTTCCCTCAGTGATTCAGAAGGAGAAAAGCATGCTTGCACAACGCAGGCTGACCTACCTCAACAGATGGGTACCCGATCTGAAAAATCATACTTAAGGCAGTATGAGAAGTATACTGACGAGATACAACAACAAACGACGTCAGTACAAATACCAGCATCCACTCCAATCCCAACCAAGGGAAAAGAGAGGCCTAAGGAGGTACGATTCGACCACGTGTTGAAGAAACCACCAGGCCAAGGGTTTGATACGCCCTTTCGGTTTGACATATTGGCTCAACTGGCCAATATCCCAGCTCGTATCACTATACACGAGCTCCTTCGCCTCTCAAAAGAAACAAGAGAAGCACTCAGGGATGCGCTAGCCAATTCAGAATCCTTTCTAACATGGATCCCTGAGATCCCTAACGACGACGTTCAGTCTCCTTGTCCAGAATGTCATCACACACAATCCAAGGTGCCCGCTATTACATTCACGGCGGAAGATATGCTTCTCAAAGACAACAAGCACGATCGACCTCTGTACTACACCGGATATATCGGTTCAACGTGCATCGAAAGAATACAGGTCGATCCGGGGTCCGCACTCAGCATCATCCCCAAAAGGCTTCTTTACTTCCTCGGCATACCACTGTACAGGTTGTCCACAACCACTACTACAATATACGGTTTCAATGCTGGGAGCAGTCACCCACTTGGGAAAATCCGACTCCGTTGCAGAATCGGGAGCCTGAAGTCAGAAGTGACATGCTATGTCATTGATGCCGACACATCGTACAACTTGTTGCTTGGACGACCATGGATCCACGCCAACTAGATCGTTCCCTCCACTCTGCACCAATGCTTCAAATATGTTGAAGATGACGCGGCAGTACGAACTGTCTTTGCTGAGAAGCAACCATTCAAAGGGGTGGAAAACTACTTCACTGACGCTCTCCTGTATCAAGAGGCCGGTGGGACACCTAAAAAAAAACGTTGCCGGACGATGATGAAAGTGGCAATGAGGCGGATTCAGAATCCGAAGCAGGCATGCCAGCCATTCTGATTGGTGAACCAATTATAGCATGTCTCAATAATCCCCAAGGTAATACTCCTTCAGAGGATGAAGGTGAATGGGTAATTAATGATAATATTTCTTTCGATTATCCTGCGAGTATTGGGCTGTTTGAATCCATTACGGATGGCTCTCTGCATATGCCCCTACATAAGCCAAGTACGTCCAGTACGCCCATGGAATCCGCAGAAGGAGCCATTTTAGTGATCCCGCCATCCAAAGAAGGTCAGTTACCGATAATCTTCGGTAGAACCCAACCACGGGGACCCACAGTCGCAAATTCAAGTTCAGACTTAGACACTCCACAATTCTTTCATTACGCGCGGCCAGCGCGCCATATTATGAAGAAAATGGGGTACGACTTGAAGCATGGAGAAGGCCTGAATTTTGGAAAAGGAAGGCGCGGTTTGATGTGGAACTTCGTGCCTAAAGGGAAGCCTGCAAATTATTATGATAGTACACGCAGGGGGTTGGGATACGTTACACCAACATCGTCAGCAACGGTTCAAGCCAAAGACGATGAACCAATTCCATCACATTCAGCCTCATTCTCCGAGTGGGACTCGGATATCAGTGTAGGAGGAATGTTCGAAGACCTCACTGTCAATATGACTTCAAGCAGTCAATTAGAGCCTACAGAAGCTATTGATGAGGAGCCATGGGCCCAGCAATTAAACCTCCAATGGGAAAAGCGATTCGAACTGTGCGAACCACCTACTGAAGACAAGGTGATGCAGGTCAACCTGGGAAGTCAAGATCATCCCAAATCCATCTTTATAAGTGAAAGCCTATCACTTATAGAAAAGGAAGAATTGATAATGCTCATAAAAGAGTATATAGATGTCTTCGCATGGAGCTACGAAGATATGCCCGGACTTGATCCACAGGTCGCTATGCACCGTCTAAACATCAAGCCTGATGTCAAGCCAGTCAAGCAGCAACAACGTCGGTTTCGCCCGAACATTATGGAAGCTATTGAAGCCGAAGTTCACAAGCTCATTGCATGTGGCTTCATCCGGGAGGAACAACATCCAGATTGGGTTGCTAATATCGTCCCCGTCCTCAAAAAGAACGGGAAAATACGGATCTGCATAGACTATCGTGATCTCAACACGGCCTGTCCTAAAGACGAATTCCCACTGCCCATCACCGACGTCATGATTGACAACACATGTGGATTCGAAAGAATGTCTTTCATAGACGGCTTTTCAGGATACAACCAGATTAAGATGTATCCCGACGACGAGAAGCATACTTCGTTCCGAACACCATTGGGGGTATACTGTTACACTGTAATGCCCTTCGGATTGAAGAACGCCGGAGCAACCTATCAGCGGGCAATGAGTACAATCTTCCGCGACCATCTTCGAAAAAAGGTGGAATGCTATGTCGACGACATCGCTGTCAAGAGCCGCAATAAGGGCGACCATCTTCGCGATCTGAGAATAATGTTCGACATAATGCGGGCTCATCAACTAAAAATGAACCCGACAAAATCCTTCTTGGGAGTGTCAAGTGGCAAGTTCCTTGGGTTTATTGTCACATCAAAAGGGATTCATCTTGACCCAGACAAAGTCAAAGCCATCCAGAGCATGCATCCACCAAGGAACCTCAAAGAGCTCAGGGGCTTGCAAGGCAGGCGGGCTTATATTAGAAGATTCATCGCAAATCTCTCAGGCCGCTGTCAACCGTTCACCCGACTCATGAAAAAGGGTGCTTCCTTCGTATAGGATCAAGCTTGCCAGGAAGCTTATGAAGACATCAAGAGGTATCTCACAAAACCTCCAGTCCTGGTGGCCCCTACATCAGGAAAATCATTCTTGCTTTATGTAGAAGCTCTGGACTACTCCCTCGGTGCCCTCCTCGCTCAAAAGGATGACAATGGCCACGAGCAGGCCATTTATTATCTGAGCAGAACTCTCATAGGAGTGGAATCTCGCTACAACCCTATCAAGAAAGAGTGTTTAGCTCTCGTCTTCGCTGTTCAGAAGACACGACATTATTTGGTCGGCCAGACCATACATGTCATCTCCAGAGTAAACCCATTGCGTCTTCTTATGACGAAGCCAGGATCATTGAATTCAAGATTGGCTAAGTGGGCACTTCTTTTGTCTCAATACGACATGATCTTCACCCCTCAGAAGGCGGTTAAAGGCCAGGCCCTTGCAGAGTTCTTGGCTACTCATCCAGTTCCGGAACATTCAAAACTTCACGAGGATATTCCAGATGAAGTCTTCGACTCTAATGTAACCTCAGAGGAGGAAGTGTGGCAGATGTTCTTTGATGGAGCATCGCGAATTGGCCCTAAAGGCAAGATTATTGCCGGAGTGGGGGTTGTGTTTATCTCCTCACAGAACCATGTTCTTCCCAGAGCATTCTCTTTGACAGAATCATGCTCCAACAATGTAGCAGAATATAATGTTCTGCTCATCGGTCTTCAACTTGCCCACGGAATGGGGGTACGCTACCTCGAAGCTTATGGCGATTCAAAACTGATCATCAATCAGGTTAAAGGCGAATATGAAGTCCGCCATGAGGACTTGGTGCCTTATTATCACACGGCCGTTGAATTGGCCAACCTATTTGAAGGCTTCTATATCGGGCATGTGTCTCGATCTCAAAATACCAAGGCAGACGCCCTTGCTGCATTAGCAACGACACTAGCCTTACCGGCCGACACCGAGTATCACCTCACAGTCGCAACTCGACATCTTGTATGCTCCAAGCACATGCTAAGAACTCGAGAAGTCTATAATGTCTCCACGGATCTTGAACCAAGAGACTGGCGCTTTCCTCTCATTGACTATGCTTTGCACGGTCTGCTTCCAGACGATCCTAAAGAAGCAGCATCTGTCAGACGAAGGTCTCTCCGCTTCTACTATGATCCAACTTTGAAGATACTTTACTGTCGTTCATATGACGGTGTCCTCCTCCGTTGCCTTTCCAATTCAGAGGCACAGGAAGTGTTCCAAGAAGCACACGACGGTACTTGTGGAGCTCATCAGCCAGGTCCAAAGCTTAAAGATAGGTTGCATAGGCTGGGATATTATTGGCCAACTATGATAGCCGATGCCATCCACTATGCACGAAGGTGTAAAGCATGTCAGATTCATGCGGACTTCATACACCAGCCCTCGGAGCTGCTCCACCCGGCTGTTGCTTCATGGCCATTTGAAGCATGGGGAATCGACGTCGTAGGGCCAATTAGCCCCTCTTCGACAAGAGATCACCGGTTTATCCTTGCAATAACCGACTACTTTTCAAAATGGGCGGAGGCTATACCATTGGCTGAAGTCAAAACCTCTAATGTGGTTAACTTCATCAAACACCATGTCATCTATCGATTTGGTGTCCCTAGGCGGATCATCCGCGACAACGGTCCCCAATTCATAAGCCAAGTATTCTATCGGTTCTGCGATAAATACCGAATTCAGAATGTGGCTTCAACTGCCTATAATCCCGCCGCTAATGGCTTGGCGGAAGCATTCAACAAAACGATCATCAAGCTACTCAAGAAGTTCGTCTCCTCGAACAAGCGAGATTGGGACGAAAAGCTTGGTGAATGTCTTTGGGCCTACCGAACCACGGTTCGGACACCGACTGGCAATACGCCTTTTTCTCTGGTATATGGGTGCGAAGCAGTCATCCCATTGGAAACCCAGACGCCGTCGTTACGAGTCGCTCTAATGACTAAGATCACATCAGATGACAATGATCGCCTGCGTCTTCAAGAGCTCGAAGCCCTAGATGAGAAGCGGCTTCAAGCCCATCAACATATTGAGCTATATCAAGCTCGAATCTCAAAGGCCTTCAATAAGAAGGTCAAACAGAGGGTCTTCCAGAGAGGAGACCTGGTTTTAGCCGTCAGACGACCGATGATTATGACGCAAAGACCAAAGGCAAATTTCAGCCTAAATGGGAAGGACCGTTTGTAATAGAAACAATCTATTCAAACGGAGCATAACGCCTTATGACTTCAGATGGCGACCTACTCATGATGCCGATCAATGGCAAGTTCTTAAAGAAGTATTATCCTTAATTAAGGATCCTTCTCATGATCAAGTTAACATTACACCTCTGATCAAGATCTTCCTGTCCAAAGTACACACAAAGAGAGCCTTTCTCTTCCTCCAAGCGAGATAATACAACCGTAAACCAGTAGGAACCTGGTCGTGCATTGGCTGTCCCAAAGGAGAATCGAGGTTATGCATATATTAACCAGATAATCCGACATCCTTAACGATTAAGGATTGAGGAAAATGTTGGCCTGTAAGCCCAACATAAGTCCTCGACAACTCATCATGCTGAGGGGAATAGCATGGCTAGCCCAACCCAAACGGTAGTTGGTAAAGGCATATCAAACCCGTTGATAGCTGGGGATTTGCTAAAAATCTCAAGGGACCTGTTCCCATTCGATTCCCTCGTTTCTCCCTGTGAGAACGAGACCTCCAAAATCACTTACCAATTCTCATCCATAGAATGGTAAGACCACATATACATTTCGCTGTTACGTTAACATTAAACCTATGACAGTGATTCCCTCGTTTCTCCCTGTGAAAACGAGATCTCCAAAGTCACTTACTAATTCTCATCCATAGAATGGTAAGACCACATATGTATTTCGCTGTTACGTTAACATTAAACCTATGACAGTGATTCCCTCGTTTCTCCCTGTGAAAACGAGATCTCCAAAATCACTTACCAATTCTCGTCCATAGAATGGTAAGTCCTCATATACATTTCGCTGTTACGTTAACATTAAATCTATGACAGTGATTCCCTCGTTTCTCTTTGTGAAAACGAGATCTCCAAAATCACTTACCAATTCTCATCCATAGAATGGTAAGTCCACATATACATTTCGCTGTTACGTTAACATTAAACCTATGACAGTGATTCCCTCGTTTCTCCCTGTGAAAACGAGACCTCCAAAATTACTTACCAATTCTCATCCATAGAATGGTAAGACCACATATAAATTTCGCTGTTACGTTAACACTAAACCTATGACAGTGATTCCCTCGTTTCTCCCCGTGAAAACGAGACCTTTTTCCAAATTTCATTCCAACCTTGAGCTTGGTGGCGTCTCATTCGGTTATGTCATTGCGACCTCTGAACCAGCAGACAGCCAAGTCTCAATTTCGAGCTTGTCGACATTTACAAAAGACAAGTCTCAACCTTGAGCCCTGTCGACATTTACAAAAGACAAGTCTCGATACTTATTGACATTTACAAAAGATAAGTATCACCAACCTTGAGCTTGGTGGCGTCTCATTCGGTTATGTCATTGCGACCTCTGAACCAGCAGACAACCAAGTCTCAATTTCGAGCTTGTCGACATTTACAAAAGACAAGTCTCAACCTTGAGCCCTGTCGACATTTATAAAAGACAGGTCTCGATACTTATTGACATTTACAAAAAATAAGTATCACCAACCTTAAGCTTGGTGGCGTCTCAATCGGTTATGTCATTGCGACCTCTGAACCAGCAGACAGCTAAGTCTCAACCTTGAGCCCTGTTGACATTTACAAAAGACAGGTCTCGATACTTATTGACATTTACAAAAGATAAGTATCACCAACCTTGAGCTTGGTGGCGTCTCAATCGGTTATGTCATTGCGACCTCTGAACCAGCAGACAGTTAAGTCTCAACCTTGAGCCCTGTCGACATTTACAAAAGACAGGTCTCGATACTTATTGACATTTATAAAAGATAAGTATCACCAACCTTGAGCTTGGTGGCGTCTCATTCGGTTATGTCATTGCGACCTCTGAACTAGCAGACAGCTAAGTCTCAACCCCGAGCCCTGTTGACATTTACAAAAGACAGGTCTCGATACTTATTGACATTTACAAAAGATAAGTATCACCAACCTTGAGCTTGGTGGCGTCTCAATCGGTTATGTCATTGCGACCTCTGAACCAGCAGACAGCCAAGTCTCAATTTCGAGCTTGTTGACATTTACAAAAGACAAGTCTCAACCTTGAGCCCTGTCGACATTTACAAAAGACAGGTCTCGATACTTGTTGACATTTACAAAAGACAAGTATCACCAACTTTGAAGCTTGGTGGCTCCTCAACCAGTTATGTCATCGCGACCTCTGAACTGACAGACTGCCAAGTCTCAGCATTCAATCCAACAAAGGACTATTCTCTCAAATGGCACCAATACAATTTGGAACCGACAATTCAGAAAGCGGAGCAATTTGAAGATTCAACAGGGAGTCAAAACAAAAAATGATTATTTTCATTGATTCCAAAAAGGAGGGATACATGGAAGCATATGTATTACGACCTACAGTCGTACATTGTAGGATCTGATCCGCTCTCCAAGGGAAGACAGCCTCGTCCTCCTGTCATCAGCAGCCTGGGTAAGCGCCTGCGACTTCAGCTCAGCCTCATCGAAATCCATTGCCTGCGCCAAACGAGCTTTGACCTCTGCCAAAGTTGCCCTCTGTGACAATCCCTGCTGCGAGAGTTCGTCACTTTGAGCCTTAAGCTGCTCAAGCCGCGCGGCTTCTTCAAGACGTACCGGTTCAGCCTTGGACAAGAGAAGGCTCCCCTTCCTAATCATCTCCTTGGCCTTTTCAATCCTATCCTCAGCGTCAAGAAGAGCACTGGTGGAGGCATCGATGGCATTTCCAACTTCCGCTTGCCTTGTTTCCAAGGATTTCAAGTCAGAAGAAATAGCCTCAACAGCTTCTTGAGCAGCAAGACGGGCCTCATGCTGTTGAGCGACAAGACGCGCAAACCGCTCATCAATTAAAGACTCCAGGTCCGAGCAACTGAGACAGCGCCATTCTTCTACATCCCTCTCGAATTGATCTACCAGGAGTTCTAAGGCAGCGGCCTGGTGATATCCTTCAAGGTCCCGAATGCTTTCAATATTGCGGGAAAGGACCACCTTCAAAGTGGAGAACGACATAGTCGAACCTTTCATGACCAGCTCAATGGATCGCTCTAAGCCTTTATAAAAGCAATCGACTATGTCTCCTATAAAGTCATTTTCAACTTCAGCCACTCCTGATAAAGGGACAACCTCAGGAAAGTCCACCAGCCTGGTCGATGCTACCGTGGAAGGAGCAACAGGAACACTAACCGCGGTAAGACAGGCCGTTGGTGATCTCAGCGGAGTCTTCATGGAAATCAGTACACTAGCCACCGCGGAGGTAGGACTAGTGACCGTCTCCCGAACAGCGGGTTCAACCACCAGTGTTGGAGAAGTTGGACTTGTAATCACTCTCAGCCCTGCGCTTGGCAAAATTTTCGAGACCTCACTCGTTGATATGATCGGGAGTGAAGTTGCCTTCGTGACTACCACCCCTTCAACCTCTGGTCCTTCGGCTGGCTGGGGCCGATAAGAGGGCAGGTCACCATACAGCGCGTCCAACACAGCAGCATCCGCCGCGGTCGAAGTGCTCATATCACCCCTAGACTCCCCAGGAAGATCTGCCGGTTCTCTTGAAGTTGACGCACCTTGAGGCGGAACAACTGCAATAAAATTGTGTTTAGGCAAGACACAACAGGCAGTAGAAGCCAAAAGGTCAGAACAATACCAAAAGACGATGTCGCCTCAAGCATCTCGGTAGCCGCATCAGTCTCCATGGGCTCCATCGGAAAGTCCTTTGCGGAGTCAACACGAATGGCAGGCCCGCTTTCGCTCGCCGAGTCTCCCATAGACCATCCAATAGAGCTTGACGCTACAGGACTTCCTTTGGAAGTCCCAGCGCCCGAAGGACCAATATCAGCCGCATCACCTTCGGACTCCTCCGGGAGGGTAAAAGAGCCAGCTTCGGTTCCATAAGTAAATAAAGGATCATAATGTTCCCCTTGCTCTCCAGCCGCCTCAGCTCCTGTATCAAAAGCAAATAATGAGCTATCCGGAACACATAAAAGATACACTACAAAGACGAAGCTGATCTTACCTAAGTTCGGGGCAACTTCGCCAGTAGTCGGTTCAGCAACCGACGGTTCAACTACTGAGGGGACAAGCGGAGGAAACGCTACAGAAGTTCACCCTCTACAACAACCGTAGGAGCTCGAGGACAGGGTTTCTTCACCAACTGTTTCCTACGCGGCCCACCTGTCCGTTTGCGCTTTAGAGGGACATCAGAACCTTCCTCCTCCACTTCTTCTACGTGTCTTGGGGAATTGTCCCCATCACGCTGGAACCAGCTGCAGGAGTCCCGGCACCAGCCTCTGCTTCGAAGCGAGGACTTTCCGCATCCGAGGCTTCGCTGTCATCCACAGCAACGAATTCCTCCATGCCTGGGATGCGAACCCTCCTGCCTTCCCTTCTCTCAGAGACTTTCTGCTTTAGCCGTTGAGAAATTAACTTCACACCAGAGCTGTTAGCCTTGAACCCAAGGGGTGTGGAGTTGGAAGTTGCGTACCACTGGCAGAAGCACAGGGTCATTAGAAGATTGGGAGTCCTCAACGGCGTACGCAGCCGCACCCCAGTACAGCCCGCAATGAAGAATCGCCAAGCACGGGCCCCATCAATAAGGCTCCCCATGAAAGCCAGATTGAGATTTGGGTTGCCCACGTACAGTTGGTCATATCCAAACTGTCGAGCAAACCGACTTGGGACATAAGGCTCCAAATAGCAGCTATCTCCGCTCCGGTATAATAGATGTGAAGGCCGGATGCTGACCAGCCACTCAAAAACTCCCGGCTCAGGGACGACTGTCCCTCCCCCGCATCTTTGAACTCTTCCCCATAGCCTGCACCCCGAATACAGGGAAAACAGCAGAAGAGACTATAGATGTCATAACGACGTACTAATTTACGGGCCTCAGCCACGTAAGTCTTCTGCCATGAGCATCCTTCGAATCGGCGGAGGAGCGCCATTCGAACATCTTGCGGGGGATCCTCTCCAGCTTCAATTAAAGAAGGACAATGTAGGGCGAACCACGCCATCAGATAGGTGTAGGGCAGACCTATCCTAGGATTGGGTCCGTCACAAGGCAAGATGGCTCCCTTTCCACGCTTCGTTGCTAGCGGCCTACAAAAAGCCTCCGTTAATGCACGGAGACCTCTTTGAATGCAGCACACCATGGCCGGGAGAAGACCCAGACGGCGACCATGGACCAAACGAACAGCGGGTAGCAAAATATTCGGATGAACGATGTCACCCGAAGAAGACGGCACCACGCACCTCTTTAGCCAGACTGTTAAGAAACCAGCCAGAAGTGCCTTCCGGGACATCAACCTGCGAGCCTGATGATGGAAACTCCGAAGGACATCACCCTTCTCATAGGGACCATCGTCTTCTTTCACAACTAGATCCCCTTGGAAGTGCTTTTGCATCCGGTCAAAGATGTCTTCATCAGCAACTCCATAGTGAGCCGCTTCAGGAGTATTCTCCATATCTGGGAACAAATAGTCTCCCCAGCTTTTCAAGCTACAGGAGGTTCCCTTATTGCCCCCATGCATACTGGAGCAAATGTACAAGTGGCACATTAACTCCCTGTAGGTCTCGAACAAGGCGGGCTCCTGCTTCTCCAGAAGAGCTAATTCTGCCTCGCACGGAAAGTATTCTTCATATGGGAGAGACCCAAAAGGCAGAGCAGAGACTTCCCACATCTCATGCAAGGCCATACCCAACTCACCGACAGGGGTGAAGAAGGTCCCTGAAGCTGGGCAATACAATTCAAAGATGGCGTAGAAGCACGCCACATTCATCTCAATGCCGTAGCAGGTCGCCCTGACGGCCTCATAGAGGTTCAGCCTCTCCAAATCCTCCTCGAAATGAGCGAGGATGTATACAGTTAAATCCCTCCATCATGCCTTCGGAGGGTGAATCCAACCTGGAGTCCTGAAGTCAGTAGCTGGGTAGTTCCCATTGACCTTGCAGAATTGGTTGCCAAAGGTCAGCGCCACTGCAGGATTTTCTCCCACTGGGATCTCTCGTGACACATTCCCAGGATGTAGACCAATTATGCAATGAGGAGGCCCCGCTCTCGCATAACCAGGAGATTGAAGCATCAATCTCCCTATGTGGACAGAGTCGGTATTTCGGCTCACATCCCATGCCATCTTCCGAACCTGCGTCACACACTAGAAGGAAGACAAAGAAAAATGTCGCTTGGTGGACGGAAGGTAGAACTTCTCATCACCCAATTGGAAGATCCATGGCCCTTCTCCGGCCTGTAGTTGGTGATCAGGATCTGGTGCGGCATCCCCGAACATGAAATCGGGCTTCCTATAAGTTCGACGGTCGACATCTTCAAGGGGAGCCGTAGTCAGAATACTCCTCGTGGTGTGCTGGTCACCTCCGTGAATAAGCGTGTCTCGGACGACAGAGCTCTGCTCACTAAACAGAGAAGCTTGCCCTTGAAATTGCAAGCTGATATTGCCATCAACTCCGCTGGTCATCCCAAACAAATTGTTCAAGGGACTGGGAATGTAGTGCACTGCAGAACAAAACGAACTATGATTAGTTCACCAGCCAAGCGAACATGAAGACATAAATTTCACCAAGGCATAGTCTCGCCCAGTGAGCAAAGCCAGCAAGGCGATAGCTTCAACAAAGCTTAATCTCGCGGACAAGTCTGCATTTTGCAGAAAATGCCCAAGTATTAGCTTCGCTTAAGCAGAAAGTGGTATAGCCCTAAGGGCTGACGTCATCAAAAGGGTATTATGGTCAAAAAACCATTCTTGACGGCCATGATCGAAGGGACAGACCTGTATCCTGTTCCTCAACAGGACGAAGGCAGCCCAAGCAATAGCTTCGTACGGAAGCTTAGACAAGAACTGTTCAGTTCTTAGATCCCCGTCCAAGAAGATAAGGGAAATTCAGGGAAACGGATTCCCTAATAAAAACAGATTATGTTCGATCGTCCTGATAGCCAAATATTGGCTTTACAAGAGAGACCGCAGTCTCTGATCAGAAGGGGAAGTCCCTTACCGACAATTGGTCATTCGATGACCGGAGGAGGAGAAGGACCCTCCGCTGCAGAAGTTGCTACTTCTTTCCCCGCTCGTCTCTTGGGCGCCATTGAAGAACTACGGAAGTTCTTGAACTCTTGAATAAGGAGAAAAGAAAGAAGAAGAAGAGTCAAGTACTCTGGAAAATTCAAAGAGAAAAGATGATTTTCTCTCAGCCCGATCGGGCTTTTATAGGCCAATCAGCGTCTGAAACGACGCCTCGAAAAGAGTACAGGCTGTCGTTTCAAATTAATTCGAAACGCCGCCTAAAGCGCCTTCCGAGAAGCGCTGCTTCAGCCACTAAGGCTTAACCTCGCCAATGAGTCAAAGTGCGGACTTCGCACAAGTTCATCCAGAACTTCGTCAAAAAGATTGCCTTAGCTCACTAAAGGCACAGTTCGCCGACATGCCAGTTTCGCGCGAAGCTCATTCAAAAAAGGACCCTGTCCTTAACTCTGCACAAAGTTTAGCCCCGCTATGGCCAAATTCTCAAGGAAGACAGGCAAAAATCAGATGAGCAGAAAATAAACTTTCATTGATTTAAAAGGAAAGGCACATTGATACTACATCAAGGTTGTGTTTCGTACAACAGATTCAGTTGCTCAGTAAGATCATTTGCGCAAAAGGCATACAAGTGGTTTTATCCGCTTTCAAGCCAGACCAACTGGACACGAAAGGCCTTCCTCCTGCACAAGGCCGTAACCAGTTGTGCCACGAGGACAGGGCCATAATTTTTCACATAATGGCAGATTTTGCCACCAGGAAGCTGGATCACCTTTGATGAAAATTGGCAGTGAACTTATCGCCGCCAACACGATAGATCACCTATAATGGGAATTGGCAGTGATGTCAGTGATCTCACAGGTGTGACATTCGCCTTCCCGAAGTGGATCATCTCGGATAAGCGGCTACCAGCCTCACCTCAGAACGAATCATCTCGGATAAAAGGCTGCCAATAGCCTCTGGGACACACATCAGTTGCCCCAAGTTGTTCCTCCTGCTTAAAAGTAAAGCTTCAACCGGGGAAGCATAAGGCAACTTTTCGGTCTCTTTCATCAAGACACAAGTTCGGCGAACATAGCTCACTGCAATGCAAAATTGGAGTAAGTTAGCAGTTAAACACAGAAGACACTGCAAAAGCGCTAAAGCCGAATTCTTTCGGGCAAAGCAATCCGATTCCAGTTAAAGCAGACTCGCTCGCACAGCAGTGATGGGCTAGCTCAGCAAACGCCAAATCCTAGCCTCGCCTATCTGGCTAAGCCAGACTGATCTTATGGGACACAGTCTTAGCCTCACCTATATGGCAAGACTGGCTCAACCTTGAAGATACCAAGTCCCAAGTTCTGCCTGTGCAGCGGACTTAACATGCAATGATCTTTCTGTGATCAAGTCAGAATGATAGCTTCGTTGGGGAAGCTATGTCAAAATCCTTCTCTGCAGACCAGTGAATTGCAAGATGAAGAGTAAGGGAAACTAGTCCCTGAAGCAGCTGTTAAAGCTGAATTAAGGGAGATGAATTCCCTAAAATTGGTGAAGTCGTTGAATGATCAAGACTTACCGGTCCTTGGCCGGGTAATAACCAGAGTGGACATTCCCACTAATTCAGAGATCTGAGTATCTCTCTCAACCAAGAGAAGAGAAGAAGAGCAGATCACTTCTCTTCAGAGGACCTCAAGTGTCCTATTTATAGGCCCCATGGCCCGAGCGCTGCCGCCTCAAGCGTGGAAGCACGAGCGCATTTAAGGCATTTACTGCGCCTTGAGAAAAGGGACGGTTTCCCTTGGAACCGTGCAAAGGAAGAAACGTCTCCCTCATAAAGGCACTCATGGCGCTTTGAAGAAAGGGAATATCCTCCCTCGGAAACGTGCAAATGGGAGAATATCTTCCTCGATCAGCACAAAGAAAGGAGTAATCCTCCTCGTAACTGGCCCACGGCAGTTGGCCTCGGGAAAGCGACAGATGTTCCAGAGCGAACCTACCTAGCCGCGAAGCTACCCAGACGCGAGTCTACATGATTCTTCGTCGAATCTACATCCCAAAGCAGGATTTAAAGCGAAGCTGAACTCAGCCCATGTCTAGTTATTTAAACCTCTCTTCTGTGAGTTCACCTAGAGGGGGGTAAATAGGTGATGGCTAATCTAATGGTCACTTAATGCCAAATAATGCGGAAGCTAAAAACAATTATGACCTAATAAAACTTTTACACTAAACACCACGTATAACACAAGAGTGTTGCCGAATTCCCCATGAAGGGCTCTGGACAAACTCCTCTAGATTCCCCTTGATAAGGGTTGAGGTGCCGCGTTGGCTCTCTTGGTTAAATACAAGTGTTAGCAAACAATCCCATGCATGTATATCAATGAGCACAAATGAATATATCAAGCATATAAAGATAGACAATAAAGGAATGCAAGATATAAAGGAGATAGAGAGAGAGAATGAGCAATCGCAAACACAAGGGTATGTTTCGAGGTTCGAGCACACTTGCTCTACATCCCCGCCTTCGACACACGAAGGATTTCCACTATGCAAGATCCCAATGGATCTCTCCCCGGTGCCACAACACCTACAAACCCTCGGACTCCCTAGTCCGTACACACGCAAGCCCCACAAGCTTGCCGAGGCCGCACCTCAAACCAAGAGTTCACAACCGAACTCTAAACCACCACGAGCACACTTGCCCGTTTCCTCAAAGTACAAAGAAAAGATCTTTGATGATCACAACACTTTGATCACCTAAAAGCACTATCACTACAACACTCCTATAGAATGAATAATCAATGGATGCTCAAGTGTTTGTGTGAGATAAACAAGGAAGAGAATGGTGGAGGAAAAACTCAAAGAATCACTTTTACACTCTTGATAAAATCTTCCCTTTAGATTGGAAGTATTTGCTCTCAAATATGTGGAGAAAACTCTTTTAAAAGGATCAGAAAAACTGGCTTGAAAGCTCTCCTAAAATCTTAGAGAAAAACAATGACCAAACCCCCAAATTTATAGGCTGTCAAAAACTAGCCGTTGGGGTCTGTCAGACCTGTCGGTCGACCGCCCGGTCGACCGCCAACGGGCAAAAATCCGACCGTTGGAGCCTCCGGTCGACCGCCCGGTCGACCCAAAAGAATAGAGAGCACTGCTCTCAGTTCCGGTCGACTGGGTCGGCAGACCGGCCATCTGCCAAGTCAAGGCGTGCACGTCGTGCACGTCGGTCGACCGAACCGGTCGACCGACTTCAGCCCTAGTCGACTTGGTAGGTCGACTAGTCGACTTGGCTGAAGCCTGGAACAGAAAATCTGGGATTAAAACTTGGTCTTTTGGCTCACATAAAAATCCCATAAAATGCATAAAAATCTACAAAAATAGTTTTACCAATATACTTTGATAAACAAACATGCTTGCACAAAATCAAGGCATGTTATAAAAGATTTGGACTATTTTTGTAAGTAGAAAATATTGGCTCAATTGAAAACTTGTATTTTTCTAAAACTTGTTTTTCAAACTTCTTCATGATACAAAAACAAGATATTTTGAATTCATTAAAGCATAGTGTGTATGGATATGATCCACTACACAATTAAGATGAAATTTCTATGTTTTTGACAGTAAGCTCTAAATATGGTTTTGGATAAAAGACATGCATATAGGAAATTCCAAAAACCAAAAAGTATTTTTCCAAAATGAAAGTCTTTTCTTTTCTAAATCTGAAAATTCTTTTATGAAAAGACAACTAAATCAAGAGTGTGTGTGTGATATGTTTTTGAGCAATCCACCAACTATTCTATCCTTTACATTTTATCAAAAAAATAAATCTTCTAAAAACTAAATCTTATACCTAGACACAAGTCTTCATCTTCTTGAAGTCTTCTCTTGAAGCCTTCTCATCTTCTAGACTTGGTCCAAACACGATCCAACGAGCTCGACTCTTGATGTGGTCTAGATGCATAGGCTCGTGAATCAACCGGTGCTAGCTCCAAAACTGTGACTTTAAATCCTTTGTTGAAGCTCCACACCTACTAAGATCTTGATCATAAATCTGACACTAATTAAACACAAGATCATTAGTACTATAACTACATGAGTTAATCATCATCAAAACTAGAGTGATGGGCCTTTGGGCCAACAATCTCCCCCTTTTTGATGATGACAAAACTCATGAAGTTATATATGCATGGATTAAAGTAAAGCTTCAAAGAAGCTCCCCCTTAACTCATGCATACCAAATAAACAATAATATATGACAATGAAGTTCATAAATATGTATGCAAATGTATGGAAATAAAACATATCAAATTCTTTTTCTACTATTTGCAAAACAAAACATATATGCATAAACATAAATCTTTCTCAACCATGCATATAAACCCAAATACTTCTCCCCCTTTTTGTCAATCATCAACAAAGGGGTTAAAGTAAAACAAAATCATCAAATTTTTCTCCCCAATAAAGAACCAAAGAAGGGGTAAACCCAATCAATCAAGAAAGGTTATATGCGATATACATTCATAAAGAGGAAGACGCTAAGTTAGCTTCCCTACACATATGCATTACATGAAGAAGGGATGACAAGCCCCAATTCACATAACACATATTATGTAATGCATAAGAGGAGATGTGAAGCTCCCCCTACACACGTGTACCACATAAAGAAGAGTTGTTAAGCTCCTCAATATACAATACACTCAACATGAATCTATATGTAGAAGAGATGTTAAGCTCTCCTTGCATATAGGCAATACAAATCAAAATTTTTGAATTTTTCTTATCAAACAAAATTTTGAATTCTCTCAATAAAACAAATTTTGAATTTTGATATCAATTTTGAAAATGATCAATTGTAAAATAGTGATCAATAGTAAAGTAATGATCAACCATATTGATACCAATTTAAAAACAAATGCATAAGCTTGAAAAATAAGATTTGAATTAAGCTTAGCATAAACTTTGTGCTTTAAAGATGTATACCAAATGTAAAGTAAGCACATGAATATCATATATATGTATGAGAATGGATAATACCAATTGAAAATTAGAGCATACATACATAGAAAACAAAAAAATGAGTATATACAAAAATAGTTCATATTGATACCAATTGAAAATATCCAATGATACCAATAGAAAAATAAGCTTAAGTGTATACATCATATAATCTACCACATGAAGAACTCGAACTAGTTAAATGACAATGTTTGAAAACTAGTACGGAATCCTTCAATCAAGGAATAAAATAAAAATATTTTTCATGAAATATGTGTAAATCACATGAAAATGGCAATGAAGCTCAATATTCCTTTAAATAAGACAATGTGAAAATTATCATAAATTTTGAAAACATGAAAATCACCACAAAAAAAAATTTAAAAAAAATTATATTTCAAGGTATATGTATGTTTTGACAACATAAGAAGTATACATACATATCCCTAAACACAATTGAGTCCATATATATAGATTTGCATGAAAGGCAAATGACTCAAGAGGTATACATGTATATCTTAAAGTTTGGCAAAAGAAACATATACATGAAATGAAAGCACATGATCATAACACAAATCCAAAAGGGAATACAAGTTTAAAATTGTAGGATTATCAAAACTAGGCTATACTAGCACACCAAATAGGCACAAATAAGCAATCAAACCCAACCATATATAGATTTATTTGTGACCCATAATATGTACAAGTATAAATCCTAGTGTTGACAAAAAACTATCATTTAAACTAATATTCAATTCATGAAGCATCAAATCTTGAGAATACAAAAAAATAAGATCATGTGTATATCTTATAAACTAATTGAAGAATAAATAACTAGTATAAAATAGTTTTTGAACAACTAGTTAAAGATCCTTCAAATACATCAAATCATATGTACTTCATAAAGCATAACTAAATACATAAAGATTTAATCACTCATGGTCTATAAAGCTCAAATGATCATGAAACTAAGTCATGAATTAATAAATGAAGATGTGAGTGTTTAAAAGATCATGTAAATAGTATTTTTATGAAAGTAGTCATTTAAGCTCAAAAAGATCATAAGTCACATTTTAATAATGAAAAATCATTTTTCATTAAAACACTAATATTCATGGTATATGTATGATTTATCTAAAACTAACAATACACATACATATCCCAAACATAAAAGAGTCTATCAAATGTATTTGCATGAAGGCAAGAGACTCACGGGTAAACATGTATATTTATTAGATTTGAATTAAAAATACATATACATGAAGTAAAATCATAAAATTTGGCAAAGCATGTATAAATGAGAGAATCATCAAAACTAATCTATACATGTGCATATAGTGGGTACAAATGAGCATGAAGTGCAAATATATATAAATCAAATGTAACTCACTATTTGTACATGAATAATACAAGTTTTGATAAAAACTACATCTAAGCATGTTTTTACCACATGAAGCACATAAGAACACAAAACATGAACATGCTATGAATATGATATAAGTAAAAAGTATGTACATAAAAAGAAGGAGTTTAGAGATTGTTACCAACTCCAAAACTCCAAGCATGGTGGTCTTTCCCACCAAAACCTCCTTGATAGCGGTGCTCCAAATATGTGTCCTTTTAGTTCAAGTGCACCCACCATCAAGGCACCAAATCTCTCACGTTTTGTGAGAGCCCTCACCTACATCAAATACACAAGGTGGGGATTTTGGTACCCATATTTTCTTGGGTCCTTTGGGGTTAGTCTTGTAAGGAACCCAAAAATTCTTTTTAGTAAAATTTAAAGAATTAATCTTATCATAACAAAATTTTGTTAAATGGCCTTTGCGGCCACAATGTGTACACTTGTACACCTTAGTATGCTTATGTGAATGTGTATGATCGTGATGTGCAACATAAGAAAATGCATGATCATGATGTGCATGAATGTGTGGAGTTTGTTTCTTTGAAAACAAAGACTCCAACCTAGAATGATTAAAAGCACATGAGCTCAAGGTAGTGCTCAAACCATTCATTTTATTTTTCAAATCTTTAATCTCATTAGTGGTGGAATGTAAAGCATGATGAGATAAAGAATCATTTTTCTTTTTCGAAACAAAATCTTTTTCTTTTTCACAAATTTTTCTTTTTAAAGATTTATTTTCTTGAAAAACAACTTCTTTTTGTTTTTCCACCAAATCAATTTTATTTTTCAAAGTATTGTTTCCTTCACACAAATCATTCAATTTTGAAAGTAAGGAAACATTCTCATTTTTCAAATCTTCTTTTTCTCTTTCTAAGCATGCAATATTATTTCTAAATGAATCATTTTCATTAAGCATGCAATCAAATTTCTTTTTCAAATTTTTATTATTCTTTTTCAGCATGTCATATTTCTCAACCAATAATTGACAAAATGTAGAGAGCTCATCATATGACATGTTAACATCCTCATCTTCGGATTCGGTAGTTACCTCAAGGGGGTTATCCCCTTGGACCATATAGCACTTGTTGGAGGTGTTACTTCCAACATCCGAATCGCTCCCCGCATAGTATTGATCATTTTCGCCAAGGGAGAGGAGGGTGTTCCAAACTACAAAAGCCAAATCAAGATTAGCAACCCTAGATAAATAATCATCATTTAGGGTAGATCTTAAAGCATGAAGGGCTTTTGCATTAGCCTCAAAATTCTTACCATCTAAACAATATGCATTATTAGTAGTGGCAAGATAAACATGAAAACCTAAGGCCTTGAGGTACAAGGACATCTTAACCTTCCAAATGTGGATGTTAAGAATGTCAAAAGTGGGTGGTGACATGAAGTCCATGGTGTGTGTACAAAATATTGTGATTAGCCTAAAATTGAGGATCTTTAACTCAAGGTTGTTAGACCCAAATCAAGAGCACGAGGCTCTGATACCAATTGTAAGTTCACCTAGAGGGGGGGTGAATAGGTGATGGCTAATCTAATGGTCACTTAATGCCAAATAATGCGGAAGCTAAAATAATTATGACCTAATAAAACTTTTACATTAAACACCACGTATAACATAAGAGTGTTGCCGAATTCCCCGTGAAGGGCTCTGGACAAACTCCTCTAGATTCCCCTTGATAAGGGTTGAGGTGCCGCGTTGGCTCTCTTGGTTAAATACAAGTGTTAGCAAACAATCCCATGCATGTATATCAATGAGCACAAATGAATATATCAAGCATATAAAGATAGACAATAAAGGAATGCAAGATATAAAGGAGATAGAGAGAGAGAATGAGCAATCGCAAACACAAGGGTATGTTTCGAGGTTCGAGCACACTTGCTCTACATCCCCGCCTTCGACACACGAAGGATTTTCACTATGCAAGATCCCAATGGATCTCTCCCCAGTGCCGCAACACCTACAAACCCTCGGACTCCCTAGTCCGTACACACGCAAGCCCCACAAGCTTGCCGAGGCCGCACCTCAAACCAAGAGTTCACAACCGAACTCTTAACCACCACGAGCACACTTGCCCGTTTCCTCAAAGTATAAAGAAAATATCTTTGGTGATCACAACACTTTGATCACCTAAAAGCACTCTCACTACAACACTCCTATAGAATGAATAATCAATGGATGCTCAAGTGTTTATATGAGATAAACAAGGAAGAGAATGGTGGAGGAAAAACTCAAAGAATCACTTTTACACTCTTGATAAAATCTTCCCTTTAGATTGGAAGTATTTGCTCTCAAATATGTGGAGAAAACTTTTTTAAAAGGATCAGAAAAACTGGCTTGAAAGCTCTCCTAAAATCTTAGAGAAAAACAATGACCAAACCCCCAAATTTATAGGCTGTCAAAAACTAGCCGTTGGGGTCTGCCGCCCGGTCGACCGCCCGGTCGACCGCCAACGGGCAAAAATCCGACCGTTGGAGCCTCCGGTCGACCGCCCGGTCGACCCAAAAGAACAGAGAGCACTGCTCTCAGTTCCGGTCGACTGGGTCGACAGACAGGCCATCTGCCAAGTCAAGGTGTGCACGTCGTGCACGTCGTGCACGTCGGTCGACCGAGCCGGTCGACCGACTTCAGCCCTAGTCGACTTGGTAGGTCGACTAGTCGACTTGGCTGAAGCCTGGAACAGAAAATCTGGGATTAAAACTTGGTCTTTTGGCTCACATAAAAATCTCATAAAATACATAAAAATCTACAAAAATAGTTTTACCAATATACTTTGATAAACAAACATGCTTGCACAAAATCAAGGCATGTTATAAAAGATTTGGACTATTTTTGTAAGTAGGAAATATTGGCTTAATTGAAAACTTGTATTTTTCTAAAACTTGTTTTCCAAACTTCTTCATGATACAAAAACAAGATATTTTGAATTCATTAAAGCATAGTGTGTATGGATATGATCCACTACACAATTAAGATGAAATATTTATGTTTTTGGCATTAAGCTCTAAATATGGTTTTGGATAAAAGACATGCATATAGGAAATTCCAAAAACCAAAAAGTATTTTTCCAAAATTAAAGTCTTTTCTTTTCTAAATCTGAAAATTCTTTTATGAAAAGACAACTAAGTCAAGAGTGTGTGTGTGATATGTTTTTGAGCAATCCACCAACTATTCTATCCTTTACATTTTATCTAAAAAATAAAATCTTCTAAAAACTAAATCTTATACCTAGACACAAGTCTTCATCTTCTTGAAGTCTTCTCTTGAAGCCTTCTCATCTTCTAGACTTGGTCCAAACACGATCCAACGAGCTCGACTCTTGATGTGGTCTAGATGCATAGGCTCGTGAATCAACCGGTGCTAGCTCCAAAACTGTGACTTTAAATCCTTTGTTGAAGCTCCACACCTACTAAGATCTTGATCATAAATCTGACACTAATTAAACACAAGATCATTAGTACTATAACTACATGAGTTAATCATCATCAAAACTAGAGTGATGGGCCTTTGGGCCAACATCTTCTACTCCCCCCATCTTCTCCAACTTCCCCCACTCTCTCTAACTTCTCCTACAATTTCTCCCCCTCATTCCCACTCACCCAAACTGAACCCACTAACTCCTCTTAGGTAGCCTAACTCTCAAGGGGGCTTAGGGTGTGTGTGGTGCCTATAAAAGGGATATCTCACCATCTCAAGTCACTTGCAAAACCTAAACTTCTCTTTCTTTCTTCCACTATAATATCTCTTCCTCTTTCAAATTTGGAGAGATTCTGAAGTGCTAGATGAGGGGAGGAAGATTCAGACTGAAGAGAAGCATTCCAGGTATTTATTTTGGATTTTTGTAGAATTTAGTTCGTTGTGATATTTCACCGAACATGCAGTATGCGTTACAGGTTAGCGTTAATTTTACCATGTAAAATACATGTTAAAATCACAATAAAATTTTGTAGAACACCTAGGATATGCCTTCTAATTATCATAATTTTTAATTTATTTTTAAAAATTTATTTGCAATCAAAAAATAAATAAAACACTGGACTGTGCTGTGCACTGCACTGTGCACAACACAGTGCGGACCAGGCCAAGTCTGGCCTGAGCCAGACCAGACCCGAGTCTGGCCTGGCCAGACCTGGCCCAGCCTGGCCTGGTCGGGCTCAGCCAGACCCGACTGGGTCTGTGCTGGGCACAAACCCAGTCCGGGTCGGTGGATACAGACCCAGGTTTCGGGTCTGTTTTACAGACCCGAACCCGACCCAATATATATAAAAAAAAGAAAAAGAAAAAGGGAAAAGAAAGAAAGGAAAAAGAAAAAGGAAAAGAAAAAGAAAATAAATAAATAAAATAAAAATAAGTAGAAAAATAATTGTAGCATTTACTGTAGCAAACCAGACCCGTTAAGCTTTTTATTTATTTTTATTGATTTTTAGGTTTATTTTAATTCAGAAAATACCAGAAAATTCACAGAAAATTCACAGAAAATCACAAACTAAATTTGAAACTCTATAAAATTATTTTGATGTAATATTACTTAGAATAACATGAAATTAAATATTTTTGTAATTACTATTCAATGATAATTTATTTAAAAATAACCAATAAATTACTAAATAGCACAAAAAATATGAAATTCATAATTCAGTAATATGTAAATATTATACATCAATTTATTAGCTTATGCATGTATTTTAGTATGAAATTATGTTTTAAATTGTTGCTAAAAGTCAGAAATTGATTTATTTAAAAATACTTATCAACCAAAATTATAATAAATAGTAAAAATTACTTTCTTATTTAACTTATCGCTGAATAAGAACATGTCAAGTCTCTAATTAATTCATGTAATATTTAGGCCGCAAATTTTACCCAGAGCTGGTTGCAGTTACGGGAATTCAGATTCCAACAACATCAGGAAAGTGTACACGATTCTCCTCTCGTTGACTTTCTTCTTGATCTTAATTCTGCCTCTTAATTACAAATCATGGTTATCATAACGCATGATCGTCAACACTATCCTGTGATCATAATTACATATCAGCTTTTCTCTTCCGATTATATGACTAATTATTCTTGTATTCTTGATATTATTACCGTACCGTCTCGTGATCATGTTACATTGCCTTACATATCGTATTTGCATCTCGTTCCTGTACATACTGCATACAACTTAAATTTGCATGATTGCTTGTATGTGATAGACTGATGTAAAGATCAATGAAATCTACACTGATCATGACAAATACTTTGATCTGGATCTTGAGGATAACTGGATAATAATGAAGTAAGATGGATAGGTAAGATTGTATATCGATTGATATTATGATCCTGATATTACTGGAAATTAATCGAGCAAATCAACTTTTATAGTTTAAAAAATTATTCGAGGATACTTGTTGGATTATGGACATATGATCAAGACCGACTTATTATGACCTTTGGATTACATGATACTGACATCACCTGCACTACTTTGCATTTATCTGATATCACTTGCACCACTTTGCATGTATCTAGTATCACTTGCACAACTTTATATTTATCACTTGTTATTGTCACTGGTTACATTATATCGTGATCTCGATACACATTATATCCACAATCTGTCACTGATATTTTTGGTACCGACTCATGATCCTGTAACACTGAGTAACACACTATTTTGCATTTGCATTTATTAATAAAATTAACCAAGCCGGGGTTATTGGGGGAGACTGTAGCAGGGGAAATCCAGGGAGGTGTGCTTGGAAGGGCGACCCCTTGTGGGTTTGGATGCCACACATGATCTTGTTATTTATGCGCGCTTCTGTTATTACATGTTACATGATACCTGAGTATAGTGAACTATTTCTCCCTGCTATCAGGATCCACAAACGCATCACTTGTCTAATATGCAGTTGTCCTTTGGGATGGGGGCACATGATGGTTGCATTAGTTAGAGTAATAAAATATGCTAGACATATGCACTTGCATCATATCCTTCATTGTCTTCAGTGATCTAGTACCGACATTTGTTTTCAAGATACTGACACTTGAGACTCATGTGACATGCATTATCTTGACTACATGACATTCCTGAACACACCATGTTATTTTATCTTGTGATCTCAAGTTCTTGTGATCTTATGATTATGTTACACAACAGTTACTTGTCCAGGATATTTCATGTTCATTATATACATGTCACACTATGCATGTCTCCTTGTACATGATCTATCGTCTCGATTATTCCTGTTATTGTTATTACTTTCAATTCTCGATACTGCCTATGTCCTACTTATTGTTACTACATTTTTCATATTCTCTTTTATTGTTCTTTTCCTTCGTGTATTCTTGCTAGTCCGCTTCTGACGGACCTTTATATTATTTTTTAGTATTTAGATCTGGAAGCCGGTATAGAGAGTTGTTCGTAGATCATATACTAGTTCAGCTGTTCTCCGGTGAGTTTAGTTTTCTTTTCTGACTTGCTTTATTCAGATATAGTGGATGATATTGTTTATGGTTCAGTTTTGTGGTCTTATTTACTCGAGTCCTTAAGCCCGAGGGATATTTTCTCATCGGTGCCCTAAAACTATCTGGCTTGGGAGTCACCGGCTAAAGGCTCACTACCCAGGTAAATAAGAAAACCTAAGAAAACTAAGGGAAGAAAAAATAAATATGCACAAATAAATGGCATGAAAGTTAGAGTCAATATCCCAAAAATCTTCACAGTTTACAAAGTGCAAATTTTTCTAAGAGTTTTATGTAAGATCAAAGAATCGATTCAATTTTAAATTCTTACATTTAATTTATAACAAAGATTTTACATTTTGACTGAGTTTTACCTTGGATCTCTTAAATTTTTCGTAAAAATATTTCAACATTTTTTTCTATTTCAAAATGCATTTTCAAAAAACTAACATTTGGTTTTTTTTCTTTATGGATTTTGTGGGTGTAATCCGTTGAAAAATCTCAGGAGACAAAACTTCTCCTCTAGGAGAAACCTAGAGGTTTAACGGCTTGTTGCATACGCTCAGTGTAATCGAGTCACCTACAGAAGTGGTGTAATAATCTTCTTAGTTGGTTTTTCTGTTTTGCTCGCGACGAGCAAAAGATAAGTGTGGGGGTGTGTATATATTTGCTTGGGATTGTTTTCTCACACTTGTATTTAACCAATAGAGTCATAGAGGCACCTCAACTCTTAATCTAGAGGAATCTTGAGGAGATAGTTCAGAACCCTTCACCGAAAATTCGGTTACACTCTTTGGTTATACGTTGTATGTTAGCTTAATAGTTTTTAGGTTGCATAATTAGTTTTTAATTCAGCATTAGTTTTGCATTTGAATAGCTTATCACCTATTCACCCCTTTAGGTGACTTATAATTGGTATCAGAGCTTGGTGATCTTGATTTGAGTCTAACAACCTTGAGTTAAAGATTCTCATTTTAGCTAATCACAAATATTTGTTACACACATGGATTTCATGACGCCTCTCATGTTTGACATTCTTAACCTTCAAACTTGGAAAGTTAAGATGTCTATGTATCTTAAGGCCCTAGGTATTCATATTTTTTTCCACTATTAAAGATTCTTATTTTGTAAATGGTAAAAACCTTGAGGCTAATGCAAAAATCGTCCATGTTTTAAAGTCTACCCTAATTGATGACTATTTATTTAGGGTTGCTAACTTTGATTCGGCTGTTGTAGTATGGAACATTCTTCTCTCCCTCGGTGAACAAACACCATATCATAAGGAAAGTGACTGAGATGTTGGAAGTGCTTCCAACATGTGCTACATGGTCCATGGGGATGACCCCCTTGAGGTAAATTATGAATCCATGCTAGAAGAAGATATTGACATGTCATATGATGATCTTGCTATATTTTGTCAAAAACTTCTTTAAATTATGATTTGTTAAAAAGAAAAAGACTTAGTTTTAAAAGAAAACAAAACGTTGTTGATGGAAAACGAACTTTTGAAAAAGAGAATATTTTTTTGTCTTCAAATTGAATGTTGCTTTTGAAGGAAATAATTCTTTAATAAATAAAATTGATTCTATTTCAAAAGAAAAGGAAACTGATGGGGAGATTCTGTCTCCTCGTTTTAAAATTACCGCAAGCGCACGGTCGTTCGATTGTAGCACTTGAGGGTCGGTCCACAGGGATGGTACTTTAAGAGTCCTAACACAAACGAACCGAATTGGTGGAGAAAAGATGATAGGTTGATGTGAACTTAGTTAAAGAGAAAAGTCATGTACCTAGGGTTGAATCCCCTAAACTAGCCTCAAGCGGTCAAGCTCGGTCTACCTACTAGATCGTTACAAATCACCAAATCCCTACTTCTAACAGGGGTATTAATTCTGAATACTAGATCTAAGTACAGGGTATTGTTCAATTACATGATCCATCAAAGATAGATAAATTGACAACTTCAATGAAATATGAAAAAGAATGTTACAACTCTAAGCATGGATCATTAATTCTCAACACATACCCTGTCAAATATCTAGTGATTTTAGAAATTAGCACCCTAGAAGTTGTAGGTCAATAGATGAGTGTACATCCCCAGATAGGAGAACTAACTTGATTCACAAGAGTTTAGCCTAGGTTCATCTTCCTAGGTACATGAGGAAAATTTAGTTACACATGTCCAAGTTCATAATCAACTAAACTATTTAATCAATTAAAGATCATCTAACTTTAATTAAAAACTTAATTGAACTAACGAAGCTGTAACTAAAAATAAGTAAATAAAAAATAAAAAATAAAAAAAACTTACCTTGCAGTGGCCGGCTGAGGCCACCTGCGGGTGGAGATGTGGCCGGCCTTCTCTCAACAGAGGGCACCAATCAAAGGACCTGCAGCCAATCAAAAGCCACCACCAAAGATCTTTCTCCAATCACAAGCCAACAGCAAAGGGATTTTTCTCCAATCACAAGCCAACAGCAAAGGAATCCAATCACAGTGAAAACACAAATATATCAAACTTGCAAGGCAACAAAGGTTGCGGCAAAAAAAATATTCATCCCTTTTTTTTGTCTCCAAGAAGAAAAAAATAAAATAAAACCTAAAAGCAAAACCCTAGATCATCCGCTGCCTCCATACAGCAGCCCTTTGTATTCCTTATATAATAAGGAATATTTACAGAAAACCCCCTCAGATAAAAAAAATATTACATATTAATTCAGTTTTGTTTCAGGCTGATTCTATAATTGGCCAATACGGGCATTCAAACAGTCAAATAAGCAAAAGTTATCAACAGCAAAATTGTAGATCTTTGGATTCTCTTTCCGTAGACACCTGGATGACTGTTTTTGAGATCCTGTAGCCAAAGTTATGATCAAAATACCGCAGCATGCTCAAAAAGCATCCTCCAATCTTTTACAAATTGCGGCATTTAATTGCTGAAAGTATTCGGATTCCTCTTTCTCTTTCTTTTACCTATTCCCTGCAAAATATAATCAAATATACCCAAGTAGCATTATTTATATACAAATAATAGATAATTAGGAGTATAAAAATGGTATAAAATAATGCTGATCAAATACCCCCACACCTATCTTTTGCTAGTCCTCGAGCAAAACTTATAAAAAGAAAAAGAAAACTAAATTACTCTAACTCACTTTCGTAGGAATCACGGTTGCACTTAGCATGTGCAACAAGCCGTTAAACCCCTAGGTTACCCTAGAGGACGAGTTTTGTCTCGTGAGGGTTTTCAGTGGATTACACCCACAAAATCCAAGAAAGTTAGAGATTAAGAAATAAATAAAAGTAAAAATAAGGATAACCAAAAATCAAGAAAAAAAAACAAATCAAAATTTTTTCTTTTTTCTTTTTTTTATTTTTTATTTTTTTTAAATTTTTTATTTTTTTTTTGTGATAACTAGTTAGTAAGATCATCAGTTCCCATGAGTTTCATTTTCAAGTAAAATCTCAATTCCAGAAATCATATTGGCTATAAAAAAAGTCTCAAATCCAAAACTTTACACCACTTGTCCAAAGTTTCAGATCCTATGTACCCCGTGATCGTGATGTAGTTCTTAAGCTTGGGAATATTTAATTACAACTCTCATACTTTTTTTTCTTTTCTTTTTTTTTTTTTTTTCTTTTTTCTTTTTTTTAGAATTTTTTTTAACTATCTTTCGCGTAGATACCAAGGCTTCCTGAGGCCAAGATACCTAGCTAATTGATAATCAAAATTATTATATTATTTTTATAGTATCTTGTCCTATTAGGCTTTCTCAGCTACCCATGTAGCGAGCTTTGGGCCAATGCTCCCAAACCAGATGGTCTTAGGGCAATAAGTGAAAAACACTCCTACGGACTTAATTACTCAAGCAACTGAGGCCGCAAGACAAGACTTATTAATATTTATTTTATTATAGATTTTTTTTCTTTTTTTTCTCCTTTTTTTTTAAAGGTTGCAATCAATATCCCAAGCCTATGAACTAATAGTGTAAGTGCTATTGGGTACATAATCACTTAGACTAAGTTTAGATGGTATGTCCGTTTAAGATTCTAATCTTTATTTTAAGATTTTATAATTCTTTCGTCTTGATCTTACCCTTAAAATCCACTCATGGATACTAAATCACTCACATACTAGCTACTCATTTTCAGAAAATTTTCAAATTTTTCACTTTTTTTTTTAAAGACTCTAAAGTGAAAAGAGAAATAAAGTGAAAACCCTAAAACTAAAACTAAAACAAAAGAAATATGAATCTCCCCCCGACACCTAAACTGTGCCATGTCCTCATGCATATACTTGAATACAGAGATAAAATGAATATGGCATGCAATTTACATAACCAAACCGTGCACACAATCATGATGACCATACATTCCAAGCATACAAAAGATATACAAATATAAACAGTATCCTAGAATTAGAAATACTCACAGTGCATTAGGAAATCAAGTTGTCGAATCCATGAAAATTCTCCATGTGTGTGGTGGATGCCTCCTTACTTATCCTGTATTACTTGTAATAAACTCGGCACAAAGGTTAGAGAAAAAGATACATAAAACAACTCTTTAGACACCAAAACTACATTTCACAGACTCAAAAGAAAAGAGGAAAAAAAATTGAATAAATAAAATTAAAATTAGTATACAAATGTATAAAGTTACATCTTCCCTCACGCATGCCTTAAGCTATGACGGTTCCTCCCCCTTGATCGCTTTCCACTTTCGAGGTGGGTTCTCTTCAATGAGTTGACATGACTATTAGAACCCTTCATCATTTCAGCACAACCTCCGTCAAACTTGATTTTCATACTCTTCTTCCTTAACTTCTTTTTCTTCCATTTTCTTCTTTTCAGCCAATCATACAGAGGACTCACTCTCTTAACATAAGCACTAGGTCCCGTATCATTTTCATTTCCCTCATGTTTAACCAACTCAGCAACATCATTGTTAGAATCATCCTTGCATGCTCTACTATTATCTTTGGTGTCATTATCCCATCTCATTTTCTCATTGTGGCTTGAGCAAGAGTTTTTGTTCTCACAGAACACACTTTCATTGTCGAATATCCACTCAGCTTGCTTGAAGTGGCTCATAGGATTTTCATTAATATGAATTCTAGACATGTCATGAATCATATTTATCTCAACTTTGCTAACCAAAGGCTCTAGCTCAGGTGTCTCCTCCACAGGTGGATGAGACTGGGGTGCACACTCCTTAATGAAAGGTTCAAGATATGAGTTGAGACACTTAGAGTTTATCACTAGCTCCAATTCTTCAAATATCCTTATCTCTTCATTGCAAATATCTTCAAAACTCTGATTAGAGTCCGCTAAATCAGATTCATCTTGATCGTTGTTGAGTTGCATTTCTTGTTGAGCTTCCTCATACATCTTGAATTCATCATCAAAGATTTTTTCAAAACTTCGAAATATTTTCTCAGAATCTGGCCTCCTGTAGTTATCATCACTATGATTATTTGGCATGTCATGAATCACATTATCCTGATGAGCATTCAACGAGGGTTCAACTTCTAACTCAAATGGTTCTTCCTTAGGTAAACAAGGTCGGGGTATAGACACTGCACAACTTGGCTCAAGATACGATTCTCGCCATTGTAATGAAACCTGACTGACATGTTGGTTTATCTCATCAAACCAGCTTTCTACTTCATCAAAATCTGACTCTTGATCGATATACTTGATGTCAGATCCTTCATCTTCGAAATGTGCACTTGGTAACCCTTGGATCCAGTTGACATCAAAAGGCTGGTCAGGGTGAACACTTGGTTGGTTCCCTAGGTTGAAAATATTAAGATCAATTGTCATATTACCAAAAGTGAGTTTCATCAACCCACTACGACAATTGATCAAAGCATTTGAAGTAGCTAGGAAGGGTCGGCCAAGAATCACAGGAATTTGCCCTCTCGGGTTTTCCACCGGTGCAGTTTCAAGGACGACAAAATCAACTGGAAAGATAAATTCACCGACCTTAATTAGCACATCCACAATCTCTCCTAGTGGAACTTTAACTGACCTGTCAGCTAGTTGTAGAGTGACCTTTGTGGGCTTCAACTCACCCACTCCTAACTGCTTGTAAACCAAGTAAGGAAGCAAATTTACACTCGCCCCTAAGTCTAACAGCGCCTTGTCAATAACAGTTGTTCCAATTGTACAGGAAATAGTTGGACATCCAGGGTCCTTATATTTCACTGGAATGCTATTCTGGATTATTCCACTGATATTTGCTGCTAGAAAGACCTTCTTCGGCGTTTGATATGCTTTCTTCTTAGTGCACAAGTCCTTCAAAAATTTAGCATAGGATGGGACTTGTTCAATAGCGTCAAGAAGAGGAACATTCACTTTCACTTGCTTGAAGATTTCTAGAATCTTCTCCATCTGCGTCGTGTGTTTCTTCGGTTTTAATCGGTTAGGAAATGGAGCTGGTGGATCATACGAAGGCTCAGTGATTTGCTCAGTTTCTTTATCTTCAGACTGATCTGTGCCAGAAGATGATGGATTAGCCCTGGGAGAAGAGGAATTGGTTTGGTCAGGCATCACTACCTGATTGTCAACTTTCTTTCCAGATCACAAAGTATGAATTGCATTGATTTGAGCATGACTGGACGAATTTGCTCTGGTATCTCTGGGATTAATCTCAGGTTGGCTGGGAAAGGTCCCTCTTTCCCTTTCACTCATTTGAGAAGACATCTTACTCATTTGCAACGTGAGTTGTTGTATGGCTTGTTGATTAGACTGCAACATCTGTTGATTGGACTGCAACATCTGATTCGTCGATTGCATAAATGAGTTGAAGTTCTTCTCCATAGTGTTCAACTTTTGATCACTCCCAAATCCTGGTGGCGGCATTGATGGATTTGCATATGTTGGAGTGGATTGTGGTGCCACAAAAGCCGGTTGTTGTTGATATTGAAATGTGTTTGGCCTCGTGGACTGTGAACCACTTGGTTGGGAGGTGCTTGTTGCCCCTCCTTGATATCCTCCTCCTTGATTCCATGAAAGGTTAGGGTGATTCTTCCATCCTGGATTGTATGTTGGTGCAAATGGATCATTCCTTTGTCGCTGATAAGTGGCGTTTAACTGTTGTCCCTGACTATTCATTAGTGGGTTTGGAAGGAATGGGCAATCTTCCATGACATGAGTTGGAGATTGACAGTTAAAGCAACTTGATACAGAGGTCTGATTCACTTGATCGAACTGCTGAGGAGGAGTCCCCTTGCTTTCCAACACTTCAATCCTTCTCATCAGTGCGGCCATCTTTGCTTCAGCTGCAATGGAATTTTCGATCGAATGTATGCCACTCCTCGATGTGGTGGTTGAGTTTGTAGTTGGTGGCTTCTCATTAAACCCTTCCCATTGCATAGTTTTCTCTGCCATCTCTTCGAGAAATATCCATGCATCATCATCTGTCATTCTCATGAAGTCACCGTGGCTCATGGATTCAAGAAGAGTTTTCGAGTTGTAATCAACTCCCTCGTAGATAATCTGACAGAGACGCCACTTTTCTATGGCATGATGGGGACATTGAGCTAAAAGGTCCTTAAACCTTTCTAAATATCTCCAAAATGGTTCTTTGTCCCGTTGTCTGAATTGATTTATCTCAGATCGAATCCTTGCAGTCTTGTGCATTGGGAAGAATTTTTTCAGAAAGACTGCAACAAACTCTGCCCATGTAGTAATTGAGTTTGTTGTGAGGCTGTACAGCCACTTCTTTGCATTGTCCCTGAGTGAGAAAGGGATGAACCTTAATTTGACTCCATCTTCACTCAGCTGCCTAATTCTCATCATTGCACACACCTCCTCAAACTCATTGATGAACATATATGCATCTTCAGATTCCAGTCCGGAGAATTTGGGGAGCATAGTGATGTATTGTGGCTTCAACTCGTAGTTGTTCTCAGTGGCTTCTGGTAATTTGATGCATGACGGGTGTGATGATCGAGGAGGGTAACATCGGTCCATGAGGACCATTGGTGGAACAGGGTCAGTCATCTTGATCTCTTTCTTATCTATGCTGACAAGACGTCCTTTTGAGTCGCGTTCCCAAGCTGACATATATCAGCGTAGGAATTGAGTTGGAAAATGTGATGCTTGGGTAGCACTGAATTTTTTTAATTAATTTTTTTATTTTTTTTCTGTAGATGTGCTAAGACTAAAGAGGACACCAATCCCCGGCAACGGCGCCAAAAACTTGATGGGGAGATTCTGTCTCCTCGTTTTAAAATTACCGCAAGCGCACGGTCGTTCGATTGTAGCACTTGAGGGTCGGTCCACAGGGATGGTACTTTAAGAGTCCTAACACAAACGAACCGAATTGGTGGAGAAAAGATGATAGGTTGATGTGAACTTAGTTAAAGAGAAGAGTCATGTACCTAGGGTTGAATCCCCTAAACTAGCCTCAAGCGGTCAAGCTCGGTCTACCTACTAGATCGTTACAAATCACCAAATCCCTACTTCTAACAGGGGTATTAATTCTGAATACTAGATCTAAGTACAGGGTATTGTTCAATTACATGATCCATCAAAGATAGATAAATTGACAACTTCAATGAAATATGAAAAAGAATGTTACAACTCTAAGCATGGATCATTAATTCTCAACACATACCCTGTCAAATATCTAGTGGTTTTAGAAATTAGCACCCTAGAAGTTGTAGGTCAATAGATGAGTGTACATCCCTAGATAGGAGAACTAACTTGATTCACAAGAGTTTAGCCTAGGTTCATCTTCCTAGGTACATGAGGAAAATTTAGTTACACATGTCCAAGTTCATAATCAACTAAACTATTTAATCAATTAAAGATCATCTAACTTTAATTAAAAACTTAATTGAACTAATGAAGCTGTAACTAAAAATAAGTAAATAAAAAAAAATAAAAAAAAACTTACCTTGCAGTGGCCGGCTGAGGCCACCTGCGGGTGGAGATGTGGCCGGCCTTCTCTCAACAGAGGGCACCAATCAAAGGACCTGCAGCCAATCAAAAGCCACCACCAAAGATCTTTCTCCAATCACAAGCCAACAGCAAAGGGATTTTTCTCCAATCACAAGCCAACAGCAAAGGAATCCAATCACAGTGAAAACACAAATATATCAAACTTGCAAGGTAACAAAGGTTGCGGCAAAAAAAATATTCATCCCTTTTTTTTTTTTGTCTCCAAGAAGAAAAAAAAAAAAAAAACTAAAAGCAAAACCCTAGATCATCCGCTGCCTCCATATAGCAGCCCTTTGTATTCCTTATATAATAAGGAATATTTACAGAAAACCCCCTCAGATAAAAAAAATATTACATATTAATTCAGTTTTGTTTCAGGCTGATTCTATAATTGGCCAATACGGGCATTCAAACAGTCAAATCAGCAAAAGTTATCAACAGCAAAATTGTAGATCTTTGGATTCTCTTTCCGTAGACACCTGGATGACTGTTTTTGAGATCCTGTAGCCAAAGTTATGATCAAAATACCGCAGCATGCTCAAAAAGCATCCTCCAATCTTTTACAAATTGCGGCATTTAATTGCTGAAAGTATTCGGATTCCTCTTTCTCTTTCTTTTACCTATTCCCTGCAAAATATAATCAAATATACCCAAGTAGCATTATTATATACAAATAATAGATAATTAGGAGTATAAAAATGGTATAAAATAATGCTGATCAGAAACTATTTTAAATGAAAATAAATCTTTGAAAAAGAAAATTATTTTGAATGAAAAAGAAAATATTTCTAAACAAAAAGATTGTTGATTCTCATATTTCTCATGTTGCTTCCAAAATTGAAAAATATAAATTGTACATTGAAGAAGAATATAGATTGTTTGGGCTCCACTTTGAGCCAATGTGCATTTAATCACAATAAATTAAGATTTATATTTCGTAAGAAATAAATTTCACACATGCATGCACATCCTACACAGTATACATCATCAGATGCACACCACGATCACACTTATTCTCATATGTATGTTAGAGTGTACAAATGTATACATTGTGGCCGCAAAGGACATCTTGCAAAATTTTTCTTTGATAGATTAAATTCTTTAAATTTTGTAACTAAAAATACTTGGGCTCCCCATAATGCTAACCCCCATTGACCCAAAAAGATGTGGGTACCAAAATTCAAACAACTTATTTTTTATGTAGGTGTGGGCTCTCACAAAACGTAAGAGGGTTGGTGCCATGGTGGTGGATGCATTGGAGTTTGAAGGACACACCCATTGATGCATCACTATCAAGGAAGCATGGTTAGAGGACCACCTTATGTTTTGGAGAAATGAATTGGCTATTCCATATTGGTAACCATTTCATACTCCACTTTTTAAAATGCTTTAAATGTTTATATGCTAGTGTTATAACTTAGACTCAATTTTATATTATTTTGTACTTAAGTTGAGTTGTTTAGTTGTTAGCTATATATGTATTTTTGAAAATAGTATTTATGTTTTCAATAGATTTATACCAAGTGATCTCGCGGGATCGTTTTTAGTGAAAATCCTTCATAGTGTTGAAGGCAGGGACGTAGAGCAAGTGTGCTCGAACCCCAAAATAATCTTCTGTGTTTGCGTTTGCTCATCTCTCTCTTAACTCACTTGTGTTTTATATCTTGCATACTATTACTGTTTATATCTTCTACATACTTGGTATTCCCTTGTGCTTCATATATATATTTGCTTGGGATTTTTTGCTCACACTTGTATTTAACCAAGAAAGCCATAATGGCACCTCAACTCTTAATCTGGAGGAATCTTAAGGAGATAGTCCAGCTCTCTTCACCGGAATTCGGCTACACTCTTTGGTTATATGTTGTGTGTTAGCCTAATAGTGTTTAGGTTGCATAATTAGTTTTTAATTCCGCATTAGTTTTGCATTTGATTAGCTTGTCACTAATTTACCCTCCTCTAGGTGACTTACAGGTTCCTCCTCGCCTTAGGGAGCAACCGCTAGTGTCCAACTACGCTGCGGCACGAAGACTAGCTACTTCAGATGCTCACTGACATATGAAAGAGCATATGAAAAAACAACAAGCCCAACCAGATCGTGGTCAGGAGTAGGCGGCTCTCGACCGCGAGAATAATGTCCGATGAGCAGGAGGCATTGACACAGCTCAATGATCAACTCCAAATCAAATCATTAGCCTCTAGAATAACCAGTGATCAACGCAGTTAGAAAGCGAATCTGAAGTCGGTGGATATCTTGACCTCCGAATCTTTAACAAGCTGATTCATAGAAAGATCACGGAAGCTGCAAGGCAATACAACACCTTCAATTGCCAAAGTTTCTGACTCCCCCCTCTCCGAAGACATCCTAAAATGCGAGTTCCAGAGAAAGTTTTCAACTCCAACCTTCGACAACTACTCCAGGGTGAGTGACCCCGTCCAGCACATCAGACATTTCCGGGAGAAGATGGCGGTTCATTCCCGTAACAACCCACTCTTGTGCATTGTTGCGGCTCGAATATTGTAAAATTTTTCATCGTTGTTTGCACCGCACAGAAATTATAAAAACCGAATCTTACTTTTAAATTTTTTTGAAAAATAGCATAGTTGCAAGAAAAGGATCGAATCCACAAAAACTTGTACAAAAACACAATTTTTAAAATCTGAATTTCAATTTTTATCTAGTTGGAAATTTAGCAAATGAATGATTTGGATTTTGAAATTTTGAAATCGTTTAACAATTAAGCTTCAAGATGAATTTGAATTAAAGAGTTGAAATAAGAAATAAAAAGTATTACCCTATGAGAAGCTTTACTTGGGAAAAATGAAATAAGACAAGAAAATTGAGAGATAGAGAGAGAAAAATTAGAACCCGAAATTAACGCAAAGTTTTAGTTCTCATCAAGTTCGATTGCGAAGAGTCAGCTGCCCGAGCTTTCTTTCCTGCATTTTAAAAAAATGATTAAAAATAAAACAGGAGCATGAAAACAAGCTCAACACAAAATGAATTTTAAAAATAGAAGAAAAAACTTCTCTGATATATTAAGCTTACAGCCGACGATCTTCGAAGTACAAAAGAATTACATAAGCTCTCTAAAGAAAACAAAAATACATCATTCTCTTTAAACAAAACACTCTTTTAGGCCCTTAATTAAGCTACTTATTAATTTCCCTTCTCCTTTTTCCTTTGTTTCCCTCTATCTTCTTTTTATAGCCTCAGACTCGAGCTTTTCTCCAGCTGATTGCTTGGCTGAGATCCGCATCACAAGATATCTCAATCCCAACTCCTAAAATACTCCCAACTACATCTGAATAAAATCCTAACTCCATTTAATCCCAACTCTAACCCACATAATCCTCCAACAAAAAATCCAAACCATTAAAAACGTTCTTGCATCTAGAAGTTATTGTGTGATTTGGTTCCTTTATAAGGAATTTTACAATGAAGACCTCAATCAATAATTTATTACATAATAATTCATTTCAAACTCGGACAGATTCCGTAAATGGTCGATACATCCAGACAATTGGATGAATCATGTAACACCCCGTTTCCGAAATATGTACTTAGATACGTATTCTGATTTTTTGATCATATTTTTTGTTTTAGTTTTTTTTATTTATTTTTGTTTTATGATTATTTGTGAGATTGTTTGGTATTGGACCAGGATTCGTGGACTCAGAGTCAACCCTAATCTGAATCAGAGGACCCGATCCTAGTGTATTGCTTGATTTGATCTTTTTGATAGTCAGATTTGATTGATTTTAATTTCAAATATCATTTTCTAATATTTTAGATTTTTCATGATTTTCTGAAATTTTTCAGAATTATTCTGCAAAATTTTCAAAACCATTGTCGATCGGTATCGCTGACCAATTCCTAGATTTTTAGTTTTCAAATGGAGTTGAATTTCTAAGAACATCTTTCATATTACTTCTTAAAATCTCATTTTTCATCTAAATATATTTTTGAGATTTTTCTAAATTTATTGAAATTCGACCGAATTTGGTGTCGGCCGATATCACCGATTGATTTCAGGATTTTTAATTTAAAAACGAGATTGAATTGCTTCAACCCGATTTTACCATGTGCCTTAAAATAATATTTTCCATTTTTAGAAATTTTTGGGAATGTTTTTGAAACTATCAATTTTTACTCAATTTAAATAATATTGTTTTTTTCGTTTCTTTTCTTTTCTTGCTTTTTCCTTCTCCTCTCCTCTACTTAAATTCTCCCATTTTACACTCTATTAAGTTTATTAATTATAATTCATTTATTTTCTTATTTTTCATTTTCTTTTCCTCCTTTTTCTTTTTCTTTTCCTTCTTTTCTTTCTTTTTCTTTTTCTTTTCTTTTTCTTTTCTCTTTCTTTTTTTCTTTCCCCCCACCTACTTCCTGCCTCCTCCATCCTCCGCCGACAGTCTGTGCTTCCCACCGTACTCCCTCACTCTCCCTTCTCTTTATCTTTTCTTTTCCTCTCTCTTTTTCTCTCATTCTCTCCATCTCTCCTTATCTCTCAATCTCCCTCTCTCTCTCTCTCTCACTCTACCACTAACTCTCCCTCCTCTTCACCTTGACCGCCGCCTACTCCACCACCGAAGCACCGTCGCCGCCCCTAGAGCCGGCCATCTCCTCCTCAAACTCTCTCCCTCCCCTTCTACCATACAACACCATCTCCTACTTCAATTTCCCTAGTACTCATTATCACCTTCTTCTTCTTCTTCAATTCACCATCAATTTTACCAATTCCTCCACTCTCACCACCCAAACACCATCTCCTCCTCCTCCTTCAACTCCCCAACACCACCATCTTCAACCAACACCACCACCAATAACAACCACCGCCACCTTTACCATCAATAACAATAACAACAACCACCACAACAACAAACCCAACCCACCCCCTTCCTTCCCCGGGCCCAGGCCGCGCCGCCCCCTCCGGCAGCCGCGCCACCCCTGGCCGTCGGCGGTGGCCAGAGCCACAACCATCCCCCTCCTTCTCTCTACTTTTGACATCTTTCTTTCTTTCTTTCTTTCTTTCTTTCTTTCTTTCTTCTTCTTCTTTTCCCTTCTTTATTTACCCCTCCTTATCTAGCACAACCCCTCACTCTTTCCTACAACTCTCTCCCTAGCTTTCTCTCTCTTGTATCCTCCTTCTCTCTCTAACTAATTCCCCTCTCTTTCCTCTCTCATTCTCTCTCTAATATATATATATATATTAATATGGATTGGTGGCATGCACGTGTTTCTAGTGTTCCAGGATTTTACGATGATTTTTTGATGATTTAGGCGAGTACCTTTTCTGGGATTGCGAGTACTTGTTTTATTCTGGGTGGGTGCCTGTATTATGTTTAGGCGATTGTACATTTATAATGTATCGATGTATGTATAACTATTGGTACTGTATACTATGGGTGATTGTTGTAATGTGTGTAGCTTTGCATGCTGTGGGCGTGGGTTATATCGGTGGTACTATTTTGTATCTGTGGCGAATGGTTGTACTAGTGTAGACGACATTGTATTTGTGTGACTAATAATGGTGCAGATTGCAGGAGAAGACCCTCGGGACAAACGTCCCCTCCAGGGTGCGCTGTCCTGGGAGACCACTTCCCGGGCTACCTAATAGGTCACCATATACCCTTATAGGTTTAGTGGTAGCTTTGACGGAGTGGTTTCGCTTACTCAGTCTTCGGGCTGGACTATCCAATAGACTTTGGTCTATACCCATGGGTTTCGTGGTAGCCCCGCCACGAGATTGACCGATTTACAATTCTCTCGTTATTATTTCTCATGTTTATATGTATGCTTGAGTGGTACTAATATCTTCTGCAAGTGCCTCCTCGGCCTTCTGGTTACATTAGCTCTTGCCCACTCCCCGAAAGGGGGTGCGCTTAGACCCTCTGGGTCTCTCTTTTACTCTGCCTAGCAGGTGAGCTTAGCACTCAGCATTATACCGCGAAACTCGCTTGAGTGTAGCTACGTTGTGGTGCTAGCAGAGTGTACATACACTGCTTCATCATGTGCGTTGGCTCCGCCGTGTGCGCGTTAGCTTCTATTACTGCTCTCTAACTGTAAGATCACCTAGAGGGGGGGTGAATAGGTGATGGCTAATCTAATGGTCATTTATGAACAAATAATGCGGAATTAAAACTAAGTTGACCAAATTAAAACTTCTTTTAATTGAACACTTATGTATAACACAAGAGTGTTGCCGAATTCCCCTTGCGAGGCTCTGGACAAACTCCTCTAGATTCCCTTGAATGGGTTGAGGTGCCGCGTTGGCTCTCTTGGTTGAATACTAGTGTTAATAACAATCCCAAGCAAGTATAGCAATTATGAGCACAAAGGTATATCATGCATATAAGAGATAAAGACTATAAAGTAATGCAAGATATAAGTGAGACAAAAAGAGTAAGAGAGCAAGAGTGAGCAATCGCAACACAAAGGGTATGTTTCGAGGTTCGAGCACACTTGCTCTACATCCCCGCCTTCGACACACGAAGGATTTCCACTATGCACGATCCAACCGGATCTCTCCTTGGTGCCGCAACACCTACAAGCCCTCGGACTCCCAAAGTCCCTTACACACCACAAGCCCACCGGCTCGTCGAGGCCGCACCTCGTACAACAAGTCCGCTCCCGAACTCAAAACACCGCGAGCACACTTGCCCGCTTCCTCAAATACAAAGAAGAATCTTGGTGATCTAAACACTTGATCACCTAACAAAACTCTCACTACAACACTCCTATAGGATAGATATAACTATGGATGCTCAAGTGTAGTGTGAGAAATCAAGGAAAGAATTTTGATGGAAAACTCAAGAAATCACAATAAACACTCTCTTGATAAAATCCCTTTTGATAGGAAATATTGGCACTCTATTTTGTGGAGAAAACTCTGCTAAAAGAATGGAAATAACTGGACAAAAACTCTCCTAAAATCTTGGCTCAAAACAATGACAAAACCCCCTTTTATAGAGGTCAGAAAAATCTGACCGTTGGGGTCTGTCAGAGCTGCCGGTCGACCGCCCGGTCGACCGGTAACAGTCAAAAAACTGACCGTTACAGCCTCCGGTCGACTGGCCCAGTCGACCGAGAAGAACAGAGAGCACTGCTCTCAGTTCCGGTCGACCGGCCCGGTCGACCGCACAAAACTGCCAGACGTGCACAGTTTTGTGCACGTCGGTCGACCGGCCCGGGCGACCGACCTCTGTGCAATGGGTTAACTTAGAGCACAGTTTTGAGGTCTAAACCGTTCGAATTTGGGAATAAGTATATAGGATGAATTTGTAGATATTGAAGTCTTCTTTCTAATGCAACTTAATCAAATCAATATCAATTCGGAATTGAAAGTTATCAATAAAATACTAAAAGGTATCAAATCAGAAACTGAAAACTGTTTTTCAGACTTCAACCCAATATATGACATTCTTAACATTTAAATCAGAAGATGATTATTGAATATTAAATGTAGCTCTGAAAGTCATCTTTAAAATGCAATATAAATCATGTTAATTGAATATAGGAATCAAAAGTTATGACTAGAAAACTAAAAGTGTGTCGAGCAGATCAGCAGGACGGACGAGAGTTCTAAAAAGGTTTTGGTTAAAAACATATGTATATTTGAAACACCAAAAACTAAAACGGTATTTTTCTAGAACTAAAAATCTTTTATGAAAACACATAAATCAAGAGTGTGTGTGTGATATGAACTTGAGCAATCCACCAACTATCTATCCTTTACATTTTAACTAAAACAAACAAAAATCTTATACCTAGACACAAGTCTTCATCCTCTTGAAGTCTTCACTTGAAGGCTTCTCATCTTCTTGACTTGGTCCAAATGCAATCCACCGAGCTCATCTCTAGATGTGTTCTTGATGCATAGGCTCGTGAATCGACCGGTGCTAGCTTCCAACTTGACATTTTATCCTTTGTTGAAGCTCCACACCTACTAAGATCTTGATAAGGAATCTGTCACTAATTAAACACAAGATCATTAGTAAACATAACTTCATGAGTTGATCATCATCAAAACTAGGGTGATAGGCCTTTGGGCCAACAATCTCCCCCTTTTTGATGATGACAAAACTCATGAAGTTATATATGCATGGATTAAAGTAAAGCTTCAAAGAAGCTCCCCCTTAACTCATGCATATCAAATAAATGATAAAGATATGACAATGAAGCACATGACATGTATGCAAATGAATGGAGATAACACAAAAATAAATCTTTTTCTCCTATTATTTGCAAACCAAAATATATATGCATAAATACAAATCTTATACAACCTTAAGTAAGGAAGACAAATACATCTCCTCCTTAAGTAAGGAAATCATGCATATATCACAAAATACTTCTCCCCCTTTTTGTCATTCATCAACAAAGGGGTCAAAGTAAAAACAAATCAAATAAAATTTTCTCCCCCTTTTTGTCAAAAATAAGGAAATCAAGGAGGGTAAAATCAAATCAATCAATAAGATTTATATGCGATATACATTCATGAAGAGGAAGACGCTAAGTTAACTTTCCTACACATATGCATTACATGAAGAAGGGATGACAAGCCCTAACTCACATAACACATATTATGTAATGCATAAGAGGAGATGTGAAGCTCCCCCTACACACGTGTACCATATAAAGAAGAGATGTTAAGCTCCTCAATACACAATACACTCAACATGAATCTATATGTAAGAGAGATGTTAAGCTCTCCTTGCATATAGGCAATACAAAACACAAGTTCATATCAAATATATTTTTTTTTTTTTAAAAACCAAAATCTTGATAAGCAAACATATAGTATATAATATACGTGTGTAAATCAAGCACAAAAGATCACATATATGTATGAAAAGATAATATCAATTGAAGTAGATACATACATATATGAAAGAACAACATATGAGTATACACAATAAGAGGTCATATTGATACCAATTGAAAATTAAGCTTAAGTGTATATATCATAAAATCTACCACATGAAGAATTCGAACTAGTTAAATGAAGGTGTTTAACAACTAGTACGGAATCCTTCAATCAAGGAATAAGTCAAAAGTTTTTCATGAAATATCAATGAAACACAAGGCACTAAAAAGCACTCTATCCATAAAGTCCATATCAAAAAGAAGTGAGTGTGCTAGTGTTATGTGGAACATGGTATCATGAAAAATAGCAATAAAACTCAATATTCCTTAAAATTTTGAAATCATGAAATCCATCACAAAAATTTTATTGAAAAATTACACAATTTTTATTAAAAACAAAAATTTATATTTCAAGATATATGTATGTTTTGACAAGACATTAAGTATACATACATATCCTTAAAACACTTTTGAGTCTATATATAGATTTGCATGAAAGGCAAATGACTCAAGAAGTATCCATGTATATCTTAATATTTTGGCAAGACAAACATATACATGAAATGAAAGCACAAGATCATAGCATAAATCCAAAAAGGGAATACAAGTTTATAATGTAACAATCATCAAAACTTAGGCTATACTAACACACCTAATGGGCACAAATAAGCATTCAAACCCAATCATATATAGATTTATTTGTGATCCATAATGTGTATAAGTATAAATCCAAGTGTTGACAAATGCTAACATTTAAACTAATATTCAAATCATGAAGCATCAAATAAATTTTGAAAATACAAAAGAATTTATCCATATGATTAAAAAATAGGATCATGTGAATCAATTTGAAGAATAGATAACTAGTTTAAATGGATTTTTGACAAACTAGTTAAAGATCCTTCAAAAATACAAAGTCAAATGTTTTCCATGAATAATACTAAATACATAAAAGTTCAAGCACTCATATTCCATAAAGCTCAAAATTATCTTTTATCATAAAAGATGAGTGTTCAAAGGTTATGTAAATGGTATTTTCATGAAAATAGAAAGTGAAGCATGAATCTGTTGGCCCAATGGCCTTCCACTCTAGTTTTGATGATGATCAACACTCATGTAGTTATGTTTATTAATATTCTTGTGTTTTCAAGTTTTTGATCATTAACAAGATATTAGTTGGTGATTAGCTTCAACAAGGAGTTTAGAAGCTATTCATGATGATTCCGGTGCCAAAGCTTAAAGATCATACCTTTGCACTTGGAGAATCACGGAGTTTTGGAGCAAGTCTACTTGAAGATGAAGATCGTCAAGAAGACTTAGGTATCCTAATTTAGATAGAGTTTTAGATCCATTTGTAAAGCTTAGTTTAGTTGATATGCTCAAGTGCACAAAACACACACGTTTCATGATTTGGTTTTTGGTTTTCATGAATAATAGATCAAAACAAGTTTACATATGTTTTATGTATAGTAGATGTTTACAAACTTATTTTGACTATCCTATTCATGCTTTGGAAAAATCAAGTTTGATAAAAATACAAGTTTTGTTTTTGATAAAATTGGCAAGACACAAAAATGAATTGATATGATTGATATATGTCTTGAAATTTTTATCACATGTTTATGTTTCAACATAAAATGATAAAACAATTTTTATGGTATTTTTAAAAGAGATAAAAGATTTTTTAGAAAATATTTTTCCAAATTTTTCTGACCTGGTTTTGTGCTGACAGGCTGGTCGGCCGACCGGACTGGTCGACCGCACCAAGGGCCGGTCGACCGAGCCGGTCGACCGACGTGCACAGACGTGCACGTCTGTTAGGCACCGTGGACGGTCGACCGGGCCGGTCGACCGGGCCTGAGAGCTCTGCTCTCGGTTTATTTCGGTCGACCGGACCGGTCGATCGATGTTGCCCAACGGTCACATTTTTGACCGTTGGCGGTCGACCGGGCCGGTCGACCGGCAGTTGGTCAGACTGCCACATCAGCCTAACGGCTAGTTTTTCCTAGGGGCTATATATACCCCATTTCTCCATTGTTTTGGACAAGAATTTTTGAGCTAAAAATTTTCAGTTTTCTGAAGAGTTTAAAAGAGTTTTAAAAGAGTTTTTAAGTCAAAAAGATTTCCTCTTATTTGTTTTTGGGTTTTTGGAAAATCAAAGAAAGCTAGGGTTTTGGGAGATTGTTTTGTTTTTCATTTCTAACATTTACAAGTGATTTCCCAAATAGTTTTTCTTTGTTGCTGGTTTCCAAAAACACCTTGTTTCCACACTTGAGCTATCTTCTATCCTAAACTATTAGGATCTTGTTTTTGTGGAAAAAGATAAGAGAAAAAGAAAGAGAAGTGTTTGAGGTTGTTTGTTGTAAACCTCATAGTTGTAAACACCCTTATATTTGTGAATCCCTCTTCGGTAGAGGTGATCGGGTGATTGTGTTGTGGATCCTCTTTGGTAGAGGTGATAGTGTTTGGTTGTGAGCCTCTTCGGTAGAGGTGTGTGGATTGGTTGTTGTATTTGGCTACGGGCCTAACCCTCGGTTGTGAGGAGGTTGTTGTTTGAGAGAGGAGTTTGGTACTCCTAGTATTGTAAGAAATCCTCTTCGGTAGAGGTTCCCTTGGTGGGAGTTGAGATAGTGGAAATCCTACACGGTGGTGTAGGCGGGGATGTAGAGCAAGGTGCTCGAACCTCGAAACAAATCTCGGTGTTTGCGATTGCTCCCATTGTCTCTCTTACTCTCTCTCATTTACATTGTGCAAAGCATCATACTCATCATCATATCATACTTGCTTGTGTTGAGCATTGATTCATTCATATCATATATTGCTTGTGTTGTGCCTTACATTTCTTATTGTCATATCTATTATATGCTTGGCTTGATTGTGTGTATTTCATATTGCTTGGATTGCTTGTGTGTGTGCGCCTAACTTATACTCATCCAACAAGAGCTTCACATAGCACCTCAACCCATTTCAAGGGGAATCAAGGGGAGTTAGTCCAGAGCCTCGCAAGGGGAATTCGGCTACACTTGTTGTATTGTATTAGTTTGTGCATAATTTGCATTAGCTTCCGCATTTAGCGCACTTAGTTTGCATTTAGTTTATTAGATTAGCACTTACACCTATTCACCCCCCCTCTAGGTGTTTTTTCAATTGGTATCAGAGCTAGTGCTCCTGATACTTAGGCTTAACATCCTAGGAGTGATCCATTTGCTTGCTAATCTCATTTGCATTTGTTTGTTTGCACATTCATATATAGTTTACCATGGACTTCATGACCCCTCCTAGCTTTGACCCTTCCAACATTGATGTTTGGAAGTATAGGATGTCCATGTACCTAAAAACCCTAGGTTTGCATGTCTTTCTTGCCGCTACCAAGAAATACTATCTTGGTAATGGTGATCATATAAGGGCCAATGCACAAGCCCTAGAGGCTATTAGAAGCACTTTGCCTAAAGAATATCTTTTATGTGTTTCTAACCTTGATTCCGCTTTTGCAGTGTGGAACAAGTTGACAACAACCACCAACACCTCCAAGCTTCAAGTCCAAATCCAACAAGAAGAGGAATCTAGTGGAGAATCCGAACCACAACAATGCTATATGGTCCAAGGGAATGACTCCCTTGAGGTACATTCGGAACCCCACTTAGATAGTGATGATGATGCTAGTTCTTCTAGTAATGATATTGTTGATCCCCATGCTCTAAATGAAGAACTTTCAATAGTATGTGAAAAGTTATTGAAAAATATAAGATTTTGAACAAGAAAAGTCTAGAAATTGAAAAAGAAAATAAGTGTTTGCATGCTAGACTTGACAATATTTTGCAAGAGAAGGTTGAGGTCTATAATGAAAGGGATTCATTGAGATCTCAATTGGAACTTGCACTTAAAGAAAATGAATTTTTAAAGTCTAAAAATGATTGCCATGCTATTTTAAAGAAAATGAAAACTTGTCTTCTAGAGTTGATTTTGTTTTAAAAGAGAATGTTGTTTTGAAAACAAAATCATTTCTATTTCCAATGATTTAAATGTTTGCTTAGAGAAAAATATTGTTTTGCAAAATAAGATTGATTCTCTTGTTTGCCATGCTAGGGTTGTTTCACCTAAATCACCCATTGCATGTTCCACTTCTTCTATGCTCGAAAATGATATAAATTTGTTAAAGAAGAAAATTGATTGTTTGGGCTCCACTATGAGCCAATGTGCTAAGAACCATACACGCTTGGAATCCTTGGTTCGAAAGAAACAAGTTCCATCTTCTATGCATGCACACCCTCCACGGCATACACATGCTCCTCACGGACACCATCACACCATGTATGCTCATGTGTACACTTGTACACATTGTGGTCGTAAGGGCCATCTTGCTAAATTTTATTATGATAGATTAAATGTTTCAAATTTAGCAAAGAAATTTGTTTGGGTTAGAGAAGGGACTAACCCCCATGGACCCAACAAGATGTGGGTACCAAAGACCACCCCTCCTATTGTTTTTGATGTAGGTGTGGGCTCTCACATGACGTGAGAGTGATGACACCTTGGAGTGGATGCGTTCCGGACTTCATGGAAATCAAATTGGATGCATCACTTTCAAGGGAAGATTTGGTGGAGATGACCATCACGTTTGGAGACAAGGAAAGTTGCTTCTTTGGTTTCGGTAACTATCCTTTACTCCCAATTATTGTTTACATGCTTTTCATGTTCATAGTTTATAGCATGTTTTTATTGTCATTGGATTAGTATGTTCATTCCATGTTTATTAGATCCTTGACATACATGTATAGTATTTGAGACACACATGCTTATATGATCCCATACTTAGTGTTCTCACTTATGTTTAAGCTTTAATGTATATCATGAATCTAATACATGTGAATTTACATAGTAATCATGTTTTAGTTTTATCATGATGACTTTTATATTTGTTTTGATGCTTCATGTTTTGAATATATGTTTAAATGTTTGTTTTCATTAAGACTAGTTATATACTTGTACATAGAGTGGGCTACAAATAAATCTATATATGTTGAGCTTGATTGCTTATTTGAACCCATTAGATGTGCTAGTATAGTCTAGTTTTGATGATTCATACATTTCAAACTTGTATTCCATTTTTGGATTTGTTTTATGATTGTGTGTTTCACTTCATGTATATGTTTGTATTGCCAAACTTTAAGATATACATGTATACCCCTTGAGTCATTTGCCTTTCATGCAAATCTATATTTGGACTCAATTGTGTTTAGGGATATGTATGTATACTTCATGTTTGACAATTCATACATATACCTTGAAATGAAATTTGTTGTGATGAAAATTTAGTTTTTCATGTTTCATGTATTTATGTTTAACTTCATGTATATGTCTATCTAGTTCAAACTAATCTTATACATATACATCTTTTTGAGCCACGTGCCTTCATGAATATACATTTAGTGGACTCGTTGAGTTTTGGATATGTATGTATATTTTAGCTTGTATTAGACATACATATGCCTTGAAGATTAAATAAGGAGTTTTATATGATTTTTCATGTTTTTGATGGAATTATGTTTTAAGGAATAATTGAGTTTAATGAAATATTTTTTATGATTATGATCTTCACATATTATTTGTACACTCATATCTATTGCTCATGTTTTGTTTCTCATGAGTTATGCTTTATTGGTTAGAGTGATGATTATCATGTGAATTTCAATTTTGTTTTATTCCTTACTTGAAGGATTTCCTGCTAGTTAACAAGTTTTTCATTTAACTAGTTGCGGTGTTCTTCATTTTGGTAGAGATTTTCAAACAAAACTACATTTTTAAATCTATTTTTGAAAACCCCTACCATCCAAGGGCGGTAGGATGGGAGATCATGTTCATGTATGCCCTAAATTGAAAATTTTTAAAACTTGAATTATGATTGGGTGGTAGATAATATGATGTATACACTTGAACTTATTGTTATGTCAATTGGTATCATTGAACTCTTTCAATTGGTATCATTTTGACCTTTTGTATACTCATATGTTTATTGTGTATGTATGTTTTCATTTGGTATCATCTATTGGTGATTGATACTCATTCCATTTCATACACATATACTTGTTTTATTTGTGCCTACTATATTCCTATATCTTAGAGCACAAATAGTTGTTTATGTCTAACTTGTTAAAATAAAAGTATATCAATTTCTATTGGTATCTATCTTTCATACATATATATGTTTGTGTTTATGCTAGTGCTTGAGTTTCAATTTTGTTTAAATTGATTACTTTTAAATTGTTATCAAGACTATGCATGTTTTAGTTTGTATTTCATAAAGGGGGAGAAAATTTGATTTTGTATTTCAATTGGTATTTGTACTCCCACTCTTTATGATTAAAAGTTGTTTTTGAACATATAATATCACATCAAATTGTTTATATATTTTCAAAATGAAATATATTCTTACAATTGGTATCAAAATTTGTTTAGACATTCAAAATTTGTTATGTTGTTTTACAATTGGTAATTTGTTATGTTTAATTACAATTGGTATTTTCAAAATTTCGTTTAAAGAAAATATTCAAAGTTTTGATTTGTATTTCCTATATGCAAGGAGAGCTTAACATCTCTCTTACATATAGATTCATGTTGAGTATATTAAAATTGAGGAGCTTGACAACTCTTCTTTATATGATATACGTGTGTAGGGGAGCTTCACATCCTCTTATGCATACATAATATGTGTTATGTGAATTGGGGCTTGTCATCCCTTCTTCATGTAATGCATATGTGTAGGGAAGCTAACTTAGCGTCTTCCTCTTCATGAATGTATATAGCATATAACATATATTGATCCTTGTTTATTGGTATCAAGATGCTTCATTGACATATTTTCTAATTGATATCATGTTTGTAGTCACCCTTATTGACTTTGTTTTTGTTTTAGACAAAAAGGGGGAGAACATTGTCTTTATTGTTTGTTTGACATAAAGGGGAAGAAAGATTTTTACCCCTCATTTTATCTATGGTTTTGATTGTTTACCCCTTTGTTGATGATTGACAAAAAGGGGGAGAAGTATTTGTGTTTTATATGCATGCTTATGTTTATGCATATATTATGTTTTAATCTCAAGAATCTCAAGTTTAATTGATTTATAGAGTTTGCTTTGTAATTGGTATCTAGAGCTTATTTTGTTTTGAATATTCCATTTGATATCTAGAACCATTTATTGTTTATGCATACGCATGTTTCATGTTTAATATTCATTGCATATATTTATTGTTTATCCCTATGCATGAGTTAAGGGGGAGCTTCCTTGAAGCTTATCTTTAATCCATGCATATAAACTCCATGAGTTTTGTCATCATCAAAAAGGGGGAGATTGTTGGCCCAATGGCCTTCCACTCTAGTTTTGATGATGATCAACACTCATGTAGTTATGTTTACTAATATTCTTGTGTTTCTAAGTTTCAGATCATTAACAGGATATTAGTTGGTGATTAGCTTCAACAAGGAGTTTAGAAGCTATTCATGATGATTCCGGTGCCAAAGCTTAAAGATCATACCTTTGCACTTGGAGAATCACGGAGTTTTGGAGCAAGTCTACTTGAAGATGAAGATCGTCCAGAAGACTTAGGTATCCTAGTTTAGATAGAGTTTTAGATCCATTGGTAAAGCTTAGTTTAGTTGATATGCTCAAGTGCACAAAACACACACGTTTCATGATTTGGTTTTTTGTTTTCATGAATAATAGATCAAAACAAGTTTACATATGTTTTATGTATAGTAGATGTTTACAAACTTATTTTGACTATCCTATTCATGCTTTGGAAAAATCAAGTTTGATAAAAATACAAGTTTTGTTTTTGATAAAATTGGCAAGACACAAAAATGAATTGATATGATTGATATATGTCTTGAAATTTTTATCACATGTTTATGTTTCAACATAAAATGATAAAACAATTTTTATGGTATTTTTAAAAGAGATAAAAGATTTTTTAGAAAATATTTTTCCAAATTTTTCTGACCTGGTTTTGTGCTGACAGGCTGGTCGGCCGACCGGACCGGTCGACCGCACCAAGGGCCGGTCGACCGAGCGGTCGACCGACGTGCACAGACGTGCACGTCTGTTAGGCACCGTGGTACGGTCGACCGGGCCGGGTCGACCGGGCCTGAGAGCTCTGCTCTCGGTTTTATTTCGGTCGACCGGACCGGTCGACCGATGTTGCCAACGGTCACATTTTTGACCGTTGGCGGTCGACCGGGCCGGTCGACCGGCAGTTGGTCAGACTGCCACATCAGCCTAACGGCTAGTTTTTCCTAGGGGCTATATATACCCCATTTCTCCATTGTTTTGGACAAGAATTTTTGAGCTAAAAATTTTCAGTTTTCTGAAGAGTTTAAAAGAGTTTTTAAAAGAGTTTTTAAGTCAAAAAGATTTCATCTTATTTGTTTTTGGGTTTTTGGAAAATCAAAGAAAGCTAGGGTTTTGGGAGATTGTTTTTGTTTTTTCATTTTCTAACATTTACAAGTGATTTCCCAAATAGTTTTTCTTTGTTGCTGTTTCCAAAAAACCACCGTTTCCACACTTGAGCTATCTTCTATCCTAAACTATTAGGATCTTGTTTTTGTGGAAAAAGATAAGAGAAAAAGAAAGAGAAGTGTTTGAGGTTGTTTGTTGTAAACCTCATAGTTATAAACACCCTTATATTTGTGAATCCCTCTTCGTAGAGGTGATCGGGTGATTGTGTTGTGGATCCTCTTTGGTAGAGGTGATAGTGTTTGGTTGTGAGCCTCTTCGGTAGAGGTGTGTGGATTGGTTGTTGTATTTGGCTTCGGGCCTAACCCCTCGGTTGTGAGGAGGTTGTTGTTTGAGAGAGGAGTTTGGTACTCCTAGTATTGTAAGAAATCCTCTTCGGTAGAGGTTCCCTCGGTGGGAGTTGAGATAGTGGAAATCCTACACGGGTGTAGGCGGGGATGTAGAGCAAGGTGCTCGAACCTCGAAACAAATCTCGGGTTTTGCGATTGCTCCCATTGTCTCTCTTACTCTCTCTCATTTACATTGTGCAAAGCATCATACTCATCATCATATCATACTTGCTTGTGTTGAGCATTGATTCATTCATATCATATATTGCTTGTGTTGTGCCTTGCATTTCTTATTGCCATATCTATTATATGCTTGGCTTGATTGTGTGTATTTCATATTGCTTGGATTGCTTGTGTGTGTGCGCCTAACTTATACTCATCCAACAAGAGCTTCACATAGCACCTCAACCCATTTCAAGGGGAATCAAGGGGAGTTAGTCCAGAGCCTCGCAAGGGGAATTCGGCTACACTTGTTGTATTGTATTAGTTTGTGCATAATTTGCATTAGCTTCCGCATTTAGCGCACTTAGTTTGCATTTAGTTTATTAGATTAGCACTTACACCTATTCACCCCCCCTCTAGGTGTTTTTTCAGAATCTCATGAAAATCTTATTTTTCATCTTAAAACAAAATCAACTCAAAATCATTTTTCATAAAAATAGCAATCTTCATGGTATATGTATGATTTATACAAATCTAACAATATGCATACATATCCCAAATATGAAAAGAGTCCAATATATATTGCATGAAGGCAAATGACTCAAGGGTATACATGTATATTTATTAGATTTGAATTAAACACATATACATGAAGTAAGATCAAAGATAGGTATAACAAGTATAAATGACCGAATCATCAAAACTAGCCTATACACATGCATATAGTGGATACAAATGAGCATGAAGTTCAAATATATGAGTCAATTGTAGTTCACTATTCATATATGTATAAATGTAAGTTTTGACACATTCTACATTTAAGCATGTAAATACCACATGAAGCACATAAAATCTTAAAACATGAGCATGCTATGAATGATATATGAAATTAAAAGCATGTACAAAAAAGTAGGAGTTTAGAAATTGTTACCAACTCCAAGCTCCAAATATGGTGGTTGTCCCACCAAAGTTCCTTGATAGTCATGCATCCCAAAAGTATGTCCATCATGTCCAAGTGCATCCACTACCAAGGCACCAATCCTCTCACGTTTTGTGAGAGCCCTCACCTACATCAAAGCAAAAGGTGGGGATTTTGGTACCCATATTTTCTTGGGTCCTATGGGGTTAGTCTTGTAAGGAACCCAAGCATTTTTATTTTTATCAAAAATAAGAACATTTAACCTTTCATAACAAAATTTTGCTAAATGGCCTTTGCGGCCACAATGTGTACATATGTACACCTTAGCATACTTATGAGTGGGAGTGTGAGCATGATGTGCATCATAAGCATGTGCATGATGTGAATGTGCATGAGTATGAGGAACTTGTTTCTTTTGAAACAAGGATTCCAATCTAGTATGATTGAATGCACATGAGCTCAAATTAGAGCTCAAATTATCAATTTTATTTTTCAACTTTTTAATCTCATTTTGATCAATGTGTGCATGAGAAGTATGATGAGATATATGATCAATTTTCTTTTTCTTTTGAGAAACAAAATCTTTTCTTTTTCACATAGTTTTCTTTTTAAAGATTTATTCTCTTGAAAAACAACTTCTTTTGTTTTTCCACCATATCAATTTTATTTTTCAAATCAATGTTTCCTTTACATAAATTATTTAATTTAGACATAAGGGAAACATTCTCATTTTTCAAAACTCATTTTCCTTTTCTAAGCATGCTATTTTATTTTCTAATAAATCTTTATCATTAAGCATGGCATCAAAATTCTTTTTTAAAATTTTATTATCTTTTTCTAAACATGCAATGTTACTTCTAAAAGAGTCATGTTCTACATGCATGCAATCAAGTTCCTTTTTCAAATTTTTATTTTTCTTTTTAATCATGTCATATTTTTCAAGCACAAGATGACAAAAGGTAGCAAGCTCATCATATGACATGTCTACATCCTCATCATCGGATTCGGTGTTTACCTCAAGGGGGTTATCCCCTTGGACCATGTAGCATACGTTGGAGGTGTCGCTCCCAATGTCCGAATCGCTCCCCGCATAGTATAGATCCTTTTCGCCAAGGGAGGTGAGGGTATTCCACACTACAAAAGCCGAGTCAAGATTAGTTAACTTAGACAAATAATCATCATCTAAGCTAGATACTAAAGCATGTAGGGCCTTTGCATTAGCCTCAATGTTCTTACCATTTAAGCAATATTCTTTATTAGTTGTGGCAAGATATACACTAAGGCCAAGTCCTTTGAGGAACAAAGACATCTTAACCTTCCAAATTTGGATGTTAAGGATGTCAAAGGTGGGTGGTGACATGAAGTCCATTGTGTGTACAAATCTTGTGATTAGCCTAAAAGAGGATCTTTAACTCTTAGGTTGTTAGACCCAATATCAAGAGCACTAGCTCTGATACCAATTGTAAGATCACCTAGGGGGGGGGGTGAATAGGTGATGGCTAATCTAATGGTCACTTATGAACAAATAATGCGGAATTAAAACTAAGTTGACCAAATTAAAACTTCTTTTAATTGAACACTTATGTATAACACAAGAGTGTTGCCGAATTCCCCTTGCGAGGCTCTGGACAAACTCCTCTAGATTCCCTTGAATGGGTTGAGGTGCCGCGTTGGCTCTCTTGGTTGAATACTAGTGTTAATAACAATCCCAAGCAAGTATAGCAATTATGAGCACAAAGGTATATCATGCATATAAGAGATAAAGACTATAAAGTAATGCAAGATATAAGTGAGACAAAAAGAGTAAGAGAGAAAGAGTGAGCAATCGCAAACACAAAGGGTTTGTTTCGAGGTTCGAGCACACTTGCTCTACATCCCCGCCTTCGACACACGAAGGATTTCCACTATGCACGATCCAACCGGATCTCTCCTTGGTGCCGCAACACCTACAAGCCCTCGGACTCCCAAGTCCCTTACACACCACAAGCCCACCGGCTCGTCGAGGCCGCACCTCGTACAACAAGTCCGCTCCCGAACTCAAAACACCGCGAGCACACTTGCCCGCTTCCTCAAATACAAAGAAGAATCTTGGTGATCTAAACACTTGATCACCTAACAAAACTCTCACTACAACACTCCTATAGGATAGATATAACTATGGATGCTCAAGTGTAGTGTGAGAAATCAAGGAAAGAATTTTGATGGAAAACTCAAGAAATCACAATAAACACTCTCTTGATAAAATTCCTTTTGATAGGAAATATTGGCACTCTATTTTGTGGAGAAAACTCTGCTAAAAGAATGGAAATAACTGGACAAAAACTCTCCTAAAATCTTGGCTCAAAACAATGACAAAACCCCCTTTTATAGAGGTCAGAAAAATCTGACCGTTGGGGTCTGTCAGAGCTGCCGGTCGACCGCCCGGTCGACCGGTAACAGTCAAAAAACTGACCGTTACAGCCTCCGGTCGACTGGCCCAGTCGACCGAGAAGAATAGAGAGCACTGCTCTCAGTTCCGGTCGACCGGCCCGGTCGACCGCACAAAACTGCCAGACGTGCACAGTTTTGTGCACGTCGGTCGACCGGCCCGGGCGACCGACCTCTGTGCAATGGGTTAACTTAGCGCACAGTTTTGAGGTCTAAAACGTTTGAATTTGGGAATAAGTATATAGGATGAATTTGTAGATATTGAAGTCTTCTTTCTAATGAAACTTAAATCAAATCAATATCAATTCAGAATTGAAAGTTATCAATAAAATACTAAAAGGTATCAAATCAGAAACTGAAAACTGTTTTTCAGACTTCAACCCAATATATGACATTCTTAACATTTAAATCAGAAGATGATTATTGAATATTAAATGTAGCTCTGAAAGTCATCTTTAAAATGCAATATAAATCATGTTAATTGAATATAGGAATCAAAAGTTATGACTAGAAACTAAAAGTGTGTCGAGCAGATCAGCAGGACGGACGAGAGTTCTAAAAAGGTTTTGGTTAAAAACATATGTATATTTGAAACACCAAAAACTAAACGGTATTTTTCTAGAACTAAAAATCTTTTATGAAAACACATAAATCAAGAGTGTGTGTGTGATATGAACTTGAGCAATCCACCAACTATCTATCCTTTACATTTTAACTAAAACAAACAAAAATCTTATACCTAGACACAAGTCTTCATCCTCTTGAAGTCTTCACTTGAAGGCTTCTCATCTTCTTGACTTGGTCCAAATGCAATCCACCGAGCTCATCTCTAGATGTGTTCTTGATGCATAGGCTCGTGAATCGACCGGTGCTAGCTTCCAACTTGACATTTTATCCTTTGTTGAAGCTCCACACCTACTAAGATCTTGATAAGGAATCTGTCACTAATTAAACACAAGATCATTAGTAAACATAACTTCATGAGTTGATCATCATCAAAACTAGGGTGATAGGCCTTTGGGCCAACACTAACTTGACCCCAGCTTTGGACTCAGTCTTTGGACTTTACCTTCGGGATCTCTACCAGTTCTGCCCACAGGCGAGCTTAGCGCTCTACTTTATCAGCTAGCTCTGTCACGAGCGTGGCGACACCATGTACGATAGCATAGTGGTATATGTTGGCTTCATCACGTGCGTCTAGTTGTGCCGCGAACGTGGCTATGCCATACGCGAAAATCCAACATTTTTGCGCTAGCTTTGCTGTAGGCATTTGGCTTCGTCGTGGGTGTGGCTTCGTCGTGGGTGTTAGCTTGACATTCATACGTCGCTTTGCTGCGATCGTTTGCCCTACCGTGCGGGTTTAGCCTAAAGCTGCCCCCTAGCTTCGCCAAGAGTCTAACTCCGTCGTGTGTCTAGCGTTATATACTGCTAACACGATCTAGCTATGCTCTCGCACTTCTTAGTTTCGGTTGCTTTTAACTAAATCCAACTCTGCTTACCCACTTGTCTATTCAATCTTGCTTGTCTATACAATTCAACCTAACCCTGCTTGCTCGCTTGCCGCTTATCTGATCAACTCTATCTAACCCGGATTGTCGGTTGTCTATCCATTTAGTTCTACTTGTTGGTTTGTCCTCTTTTACTGTGCCTCATTTGCCTGCTTGCCTGTTCTCTTACTTGCCTGTCTAATCCAATCTCATCCCGTTTAGTTGTTTGATTAATAGTTTAATATCTTATTATTATGATTATGGTTGTGAAGAGTTTGAAATGTCATTTTACATTGTTTTCATATTCTAACTTGGGTGATCGGTTGCTCGATTTATATTGTGACACGTGCTTACTTATACTGTTTACATTGTTAAGCATTACCTGTCACCTGATATCTGACAGATGGTACTTAACATGTTATCACTTGACATCTGACACCTAGCATATTAATCACTTGACTTATGATTATCACATTTACGAAAATCCAATTATTATATCCTGATATAAACTGTAATCCTTTATCTCCAGTATTATTGTACTCCTGTACTCCTGGATCATGTTCTTGCTATTCTCATAAATTGATAATTACATAAAAGTGTAATAATTGGACAACTTACACCAAGACAGGGAATACTGATGATATCAATAAGTACGTCTTCATAATGGCTCGATGTTGCAACACTATTCAGAACGACCTAAGGCCACAGGTGTTCTGATGAGGGGTACTGGCACCCTGACCTGATTCCATTTCTATTCCAGGGCATACAAATAAGACCCTTACAGCCTAACCGGCTGGGATTGGGGCCCAGACCTAATCACGTGAGGTCGTTGTCTCGGGTATGCACGAGGCCCATTATGACATGATACATTGATCTCCCATCAGTTTTCAATAATTTAACTCATCTTATTCATATATAGATGTATGTGAACCGGTAACACATACCAAAACATATGGATCGAACGAGTCTTAATAATAACAATTTAATAACTGGTTGCTATGTTGCTAACACTTGCACTGACTAATGACCACCGACTTTTGATGTGTGACAATAGACACTATCCTGTACTAGCCATAACTTAATTGTTAATAATAATAATGTCAGGAGCGGGTGTTATTTAGTCATTTCCTCATAAGGATGATGGTATCCGCGTACCAAAGTTCGGATGTGTTCTGTTGGATGGTGGACTCTAGTGTGAACGGCCAGCGGTATGGGACACTGGAAGGAAGTGATTATATAACAGGTGACACTAATCATTATTGTTATACGATTAAGTTGTCCTACTCGTCACTTATATATATGTTATTCTATGACACGTTGATTACTTCAGATACACTCTTGTTCTATTACTCTGAGGGCAACTCAGGTTGTATGAACTCAGATGATGGTGACATGGGTTTATGATATATAAATGAGGGTTTCTTATTTGGATTATCCACTCGACGTATCAACCTCATGAATCCAAAGTCTGAGCTTATATAACTAGTTTTTTCCATACTCATATTTAATACAATACCTGAGGTTTCATTGTATGCTTATGCATACCTATGTTTTCGATTCGGCTTTCAGTACATGCTTTCTTTATTCAAATTTATTGATACACCTGTATTTACTGGATTTTCAGGTTTTCTACTGACTTCTGATTTCCATTTAAGCCTGCTGGTCAATGCATGTACTGAATGCCTAAATCACATCACTTGATCATACACACGTGTGTTTGCCTGTGCATGTCATTTAGCTTCATCTTACGTACTCGTTGAGTAGCTTTCTGACTCTCCTGGACCTTCATGTCCGGATTTCAGATCTTGGATCATCTGGGTCCCTGTTGCTGATCAAAGTAGCACAGCTGAAGCGTGGATCATCGGTGGACCATCCTGAGCCCTTTTCTTCTAGGCCCCTTCTCGGCTCTCGAGTTTCCCTATTGTAACTCGTGAGAGCCTTTTTATACTGCTCATCCTTGTATATTTCATATTCCACGCTTCTTGGTGATGTAACATTTATGTAATATTATGTCACATTCTGTGATAACTCTGTAATTGTACTCATATGTTGGACTGTATAATGCACCACGTATTTTTGTACTCTGATTCTCACATGTACTGATGCCTAGCATATACATGTGAGAATTTTTTTCACCTATATATATACGTCGCAGTAACATCTCCGTACCCGCGGGATTGGGACGTTACAAGGTGGTATCAGAACCTAGGCTCTCACATCTTCAGTATAAACCAGTCGACAAATTAATGGTAAATAATTTGCAACTGGAACACAAGAGTCGTGGTTATACAATCCAACTACAAGTGTAGAGTTATCTGTTTTCTTGATCATCCTTCCTTGTTTCCTAACCCCTTCCATCTTTTCACTATTTCGATTTTTGTGGATCTTATGCCAACTTAAGATATGGATACACTAGTAGGGTAGAGGCAAGACAGATGTGATTCACTCTTATTCTGTTCTGACATTCCTTGAATCTGGTATATCGCATTGTCTTATATTGAGTAGTTTTTGGCTTCGTATTCTATTCTTGTATATAAGGATGCATCATCAGGACTAGCACAAAAAGTAGGGATCAGCACCAAAAGTGGGATAGATATCACTTATTCGATCAGATGGATTATGTCAGAAGGAATGTCAGTATGATATGAATTTCCAGATTCAGGGCTTCTATCACACAGAGTACTGTTATTTTCTATTATAATATTCTAGCAACAGTCGCGGTTTCTTCTACTAACTTCACGGAGCTAAGAGAAACCAACATTCAGAAGTCTTTATAGATTTGAAGAACCACAGACCCTGCTAGCCTGCTAAGTGAGGGCCGTGTTCTAGACACGCATGAACTTAACCGAGTGGGCTTCGCTGCATCTAGGCGCTTAGCATTTAGCATCGTGTAATTGTTGGACGCGGAAAACTGTCGATGAGCGGACTGGAGTAACTTTTCCTTGAATCAGATGAAAAATTACAACAGGCTAATCTTCCGGTTACAAGGGAGGGAGAATATTGAATCTTGAATTCCCCCTTTGTTTGCTGCTGGGTTCTTCGTGTGGCGGTGGAGAGTGAATCTTGTTCTCCGTTGACCAGATGACCGTCAGTACCGTCGAGGGATCTTCTCCTTGGTAGGTAGAAGGAGTACTCAGCCCCGTCCACCAAAACTCTAAAAGAGAAGGTAGGCGAAGAGCAACTTGTACGCAGCAAGCTGGCTTGAAGAGTCGAGCTCTCTCTCTCTGTCGATGATCTCTCCTTTTTTCTTTCTCGAAAATCCGCCCCCTATTCCATAGTGACGGGACTATTTATAGGGTTTTTAGGGGTGATCGTGCCCCCTAAAAGTGCTCCACGATGAGGGCCAACTTCCCCGCTACATGGGCGGTGGATGGCGCCATATTCGGGGTGGTTACAACCAAGGTGGATGCATCTTGTTGCTGAGACGCGGGCGTTAAGCCAACGCGCCTTGATGCTGAGACGCGGGCGTTGAGCCAACGCGCCTTGATGCTGAGACGCGGGCGTTGAGCCAACGTGCCTTGATGCTGAGACGCGGGCGTTGAGCCAACGCGCCTTGATGCTGAGACGCGGGTTTGGACTTTCGCGTCTTGATTCTGAGACGCGGGTTTGGACTTTCGCGTCTTGATTGTCACATTTAGCCTTGCGCCTGGATCTTGGATCTCTACGTTTTGGTGGCTTGTCTTTGTGATTTTTAGACAGCCTACAGAACCCCCTCCAAGTTTTCGATATTCCGCAGTTAACTGGGACGGATTTCGAAATACTTTGGACTCTAGCTGAGTTCGCCTTCATGACTAGACTGTGATGCTCCGGGTTTAATCTTATCTGGAGTTGGTCTTTCGTGAGTGTACTGTTGAACTCTTTGAAGCCCCCAGAGTTGATCATGTTGAGTGTCTAGATGCACAGTCTAAACCTCCCCGATTGCTTTTAGTCTGTCACTGGCGCGCTTTAGGCCAGGAGTGGTTGGTCGTCTGCTTGCGTCAGTGTACTGTTGAACTGATTTTGCAGAAGCAGAAGGCCGAACGCAGGTTCTTTTTCAAAAAAGCAGAGATGGTACTGCTGTAAAGGCGCGATTTCTGTAAAGTGCGTCCTTTGGCAATGGAGACGCGACTGATCTTCATGAGGCAGACGCGATGTTCAGCTGAAGACGCGAACTTCGGAGAGACCATCTTTTGAATATAGACACGATTGTCTGGGCGCATTTATGGCGATGCTGACGGGGCATAGCCATCGAAGAGACATGGCCGTCGGGTGCGAGTCTGTGCCACGTCATGATTGCTCTGCCAGTTGGCCTGGGGAACCGACGGGATTTCGCCTTTTGGCGCGCGGATTTCCTGGCGCATTAAATGATCCGTGCCACGTGTCGAGCGACGATTCACTGCTGAGTCGTGGCGCATGATCTTCTCTGTGCGTTAAAGTGATTTTGTTCCACGCGTCGAACGGAGATTCGCCGCAGAATTCATCGGGCCATAGCCGCGTATCTTCGCGAATCCTTGTGCCTATAAAAGGCCACAGTTGGGAGGTTCCTCTTCTTCTCCGAACGCACTTGCTGATAAGATTAAGAAAGAGAACTTCCTCTTCAGTTCATCTGTTTGAACCTCGGATCGAATTGGCCATGGCTCCCAAGACCAAGCCGATTGCTTCTTCTTCAAAGGCGACCGTCGCCGAGGCCCGGAGGAGCAGCTCCTCCTCTGCGCAGGATGTTGTTCTCCAAGGTCTCCAAGGTAAATGCCTTTTAGGCGGAAGTTTCGCCATTAAAGGAAGTTCCAAGAACCTTTAAGAACCCTTAACACACGAATTTAATCGTGTTTGATTCCCAGACGCAGTCTTTGGGTTGATAACCATGACGCGGGTTTGGACCCTCGCGCCATTGGGTCCTGCGCTTCAGATTCTTCACTTAGAATATTTTCTAATTGTGAAGGGTTTCAGACGCGGACTTAGTTTACAGAACGCGGATTTGATCCTTGCGTTCTGTTTCATCAGCTGTTGATTTTGAAATCTGGCACCCGAGTCCAAGCATTTTGACATCTAGGGATGTGAAAGGAAGGGAGTTACCCTCCTTAACTTCTGGCGATTATGGTGATGGAAGGGTTAAGGTGGATAACTCCCTTCTTTCGCACCCCAGAAGTGACCTCAAGGAGAATGTTGTGGAGACGCCGATCCTGCAGGTCTGGACGCGGATTTGGTAATTCCTGCGTCCAGTGCCTCTTCTGCGTGGATGCGCAGGTCTGGACGCGAATTTGATAATTCCTGCGTCCAGTGTCTCTTCTGCGTTCGGATTATGAACACTTAGCAATTTTTTTTTTTTGCTTTTGATAGAGTATCTAACTAAGTGTCCTTTTCTTTTTGCAGCGCCACGCCCCGCTACTTCACTCGCCAAGAAGCGCCACTTTGGACATGTAGGGGGTGCTGACCGGGACTTGACCTTCGTGTTACAGAGGACTGTTCCTGTGACAGCTGACAAGTCGCAGGCTCGTGGGGAGAGGCTCTCAAATGTTGACATGAGGACTCTTCGGGTGCTTATGACTGATGCAGCATTTGCAATGGATGCTGGCATCAAACTGGAGAAGCCTGCCTTCTTCTTCGGAGATCGTATCCACGATGGCGGCCATAGCGTATATGACGGGACTTACAAATGGCTCCGTCAAATAAGGGGTGGAAGATTCTTTCTTCCAAACATGGAGAGGATGTTCCCGCTGTCCTACTTCCAGCACATGTCCGTCCCTCGGAAGATGGAATGGGACCTCTCTCGATATGTTCCTGAGATTACTCTCGGTGATTTGGGCTCCCACAAAGTGTACCGTCATGATAGCCATGACAGGTCAGTTATCGGCCTTTTTCCTGGGTCGCGCAAGTCTGATGTTCCGGCTGGGAGATACCACAACTTGGCACTACCTTCCTCAACGCATTCATGAAGCGGAGGGTGATTATCCCGTTGGGTTCCGTGCACCGGGGTGGGTCCGTTCCACGGAGAACTATTGGTGGGGCAGGATGGGGCTTTGTCCTCACCGAGCTCGGGGATCTGCTAAAGCGTGTGGGACTGTACCCAGCGGTCAGAGTCGTGCAGTGGGGGATCCCTCAAAGCTCTCAGAACTTCTTCGGGATTCTAGAGCGTTATAATTCTTTGACGGGGACGTTCTTCACTCCGGTCGGGGAGATGGGCCTTGCTCTGCATGAGCATGAGGTCTCGGGGCTGTCGACAGGGGACATTCCCTATGAGGAATATGTCCCGACCACGGTGGAGCTTCACCATTTGAAGGAGGAGTTTCCCCTCATATATGAGACCTACTGGGAAGTGCTATGTCACTTCCACATTTGCGGCCAGATAACAAATGGCGGTCGCAGGGAGTCAAGCAACTGTCTTGGGCCAGTTACTTGTTCAACAATGTCAACACCAAAGACCATCGGATAACTCGATTGGCTCCCAGCTCCGACAGGGAGATTGAAGACAGGATCGACCAGGCTCCTGACAGTTTCTACACCACGGAGTCGAATGAGGACGGTTTCGACCCTGACTTGGTTTTTGAGAGCTTTCACCATCAAGCTCGGACCCCTATCTCCGATCGGGCGCTGTTGGCGGCCTTTCTGATGCTGTGGCTGAAGCGCTGTGTGGTGCCCACGCTGCCACATGAAGTCATTGTTGCTGACGTGGTGTACCCGGCGGTGCTCCTGGCTCATGACAACCCCATAGCCCTTCTCCCGGCCGTGGCGGCTGGTATTCAGAGCGGGCTGGCGGGCGCTCACTAAGAGTTTCTGCGAGCCACCGAAAACTGCAGACTCCGAGGGAAAGCCGTATGTTGACTCAGAGGGGAGTCCGACGGTGAAGCGTCCCAACCCTCGTGTCGAGCTGCCTTACACGTACCTCATGGCTTGGTACGTGATGCATTGCCCTTCCTTGATGACGGCGGTGCGTTGGAGGGAGAGTTATGTCCCTTTTGTACAGCGATTGGAGGGTTCGAAATGGCGTGATCCTTATATATATTTACGTCCGGAAGTGCCTTTCCGACCCTGCGAACTACCAGCTCAATCGCTGCCTCCCCCAGATCCCTGGTGCATCTCCCGGGGATCTACTTGTTGATTCTGTTGGCCCAGATGACTTCACGAGGTTATCCGCGGGAGCCTTCTGGTCGTTGCTCAATATCCGGCCCGGATATGTGCTTTTCCGACAAGGGACGTCATGCACCATTGAGCCGTACATGCCGAATCGCTTCGCTCGATAGTTCGGCTATGATCAGCTCTATGTCGGGAACCCCAATGCTCGACTCGCCTTCGAGGGAACCTGTTCGAGGGTGCTCGGGCCTGGTACTATAGTGTGGCTAGAGGGACGGGAGTAACTTTCGTCTACCTCTCGAAGGGCCTAAGTGCCGTACGAGCTTCAGCTTCTGCACTTGGTACTCCCAGGCCATCCAGACACCAGACTTTTTCCCGGCGTCTTCATGCATCGAGAGCATCAATGCAAGTCTCGAGGCAAGGACGGATTCTAGTAAACCGACGAAACTCGTAGAACAGTACCTGAAGGCCCAAAAGGAGGTCGGGCGAAGAATGAGAAGGGAGCCACGAGCCATGGAGCCACAACCACCAAGGGCGGAGCCACAAGCGACTAGGGCAGAGCCAAAAGCAACTAAGTCTCGACAGGCGGTGAGCAAGCGTCGTCAAGGCTCTACTCCCACTGCTGAGCCCGCTCCGAAGAAGGTTCGAAGGGACTTGATAACCAAAGTCTCTCGATCTGAAGAGATCCCTGCTGTCGTTGAGGCACTGAGGGAGGAAGAGATAGCTGAAGAAGAAACTCCTCTAGTCCGTGTTCCCAGGTCACTTAGCAGAGGCCACGGGTCTGCGGAGGAAGGGGAGCTCGTTGATCGATCCGCCGCCACTGACGAGGATGAGCAGCTAGAGGTTGATATAATGAGCGGAGGCAATGTCAAGATCCCTGGGATCTCAGCTCAGCGCGAGTCTTCCTCAGCTCAACAGCCCGGGTCTCCTTCTGTCTTCATTTCCAGTCCTCAGATGGCTGACCCCAGCCCTACCACTGGGGTAGTTGGAGACAAGGCTCCACCTGCAGGGGTTCGTGCGAGGCGCTATCGTCTTCCTCACTCTCAGGGGAAAGCGAGTTTGAAGACGATGTTGATTACGGTGATGAACCCACTTTTCCTGATCCGAGTAAGTTCTCCCATATTTCAGAGGAAAAACTATATGGGGGTGAGCCGTCAACGGTATCACAGCTGACGATTATTCCCGTGGGAGGTACTCTTTTCACCTTTGACCTGCTTTCCCTTTTATTTTGAAGAAGAGACCTTAACATTCTCCCTTTTATGTTGCAGGATTGGCTGAGAACGTCGAAGCCGCATCCTCCTCGCAGATCGAGGAGATGGTACAAGAGTTGACCCAGCCAGAAGGGGTTACGGCTTTAGTTGCCGAGATAACTCCAGCGGGGGCAACTACTGACGCCGGGGAGGCTTCTCCTTTGCCGGAAGAGGAGGCAACCCCTAAGGCCGGGGAAGAACCCACTCTGCCGGGTGAAGGGATTACTATTGAAGCTAGGGAGACCTCCACTCCGCAGGACTTGCCCAAGGATTCGGCGTCTCTGGACCTCCCAGATGGTAAGGAAGTTCTGATATATTAAATGTTTCGCTTTTCTCCTTTGTGGCTAATGTCACAATAACTTGCAGAGAGAACTGAGGGGGCTCAAATGGAGAGTCCGACGGTCGGTACCTTCCAGAAGGCCACGCATCTCAGGTCTCGGCTGAAGCTTCTGAAGAGGTTGCGCCATCATTAGCTGTGGAGGTTCCTGTAAAGATAACACCCCCGGAAGCGCCAGTGGTCGGTCTCGCTCTTGATGTATCGACGGTCAGCACGACTCTTGCGCAAAAAGAGCCGGCTTGCACCGTGACAGAAAAGGGGTCAGGAAGCTTCCCAGGTGGTGACAATATGGGGGAACTGGCACGCCAGATGGTGCAACAATTCTTTGCTTCGAAGGGATCATGTATTGATCTCATCTTACGTGGAAGCAGCTCCTTCAATTTTGCCCGGACGCTTCTCAGAAATCTGGCCGAGAACGTCGAGTTAACCGGAGGCCCCTCACTTGCCCAGGCGTGTCTGCGGGTGGTGGAGCAACTGGAGATGACCTGCACGAGCTGAAGTCTTTGGAAAATGCCAGCTCTTCTTGTGAGGCCCAGGCCACTCTAGCCCGGCTCTTAGCTGCTCAAGAACGAGAGCGACAGGAGGCAGAGGCACAAATAGATGCAGAGATCCGCAGCCTCGAATGTTCCCAGGCTGAATGTCAGAAACTAACTGACGATTCAAGGGAATCCGAGATTGTCATGCAGAGCACGGAGCACGTCATCATCAGTGCTCGGGACACCATTGCCAAGGCTCGGGACACCATTGCCAAGGCAGAAGCTGTGCTTGCGATCAATGAGAAGAAGCTTGTTACCATCAAAGAGGAGCTTGCGGAGCAACAGACTGCTAAGGCGCGAGCTGAAGAGAGTCTGTCTCTACATTCTTCCAGGGTGGAGTCTCTGCGAGCGCAGCTGGCTGCAAAACCCTTCCTATCTGAAGAGGAGCTGCGGGTCCAAGCCATGATGGAGGCTGAGAAGGCGCGTCAAATCAAGATGCATCATCTCAGGGAGCGAATCCGTTCCTTGGCGAGCCAGGACATTTAGCCTTCTTTTCTTTCTTTTTTTTTTGTAAAGAAAAGGACACTCTGCTATCAGAGTGTTTGTATCCACTTTTGATATAAAAAGGACATTTTTTTGTTCCATCTTCTTTGTTTAGCTGTGGATGAATCCAACTTCTTGATCACTGGTTGTGAAGATTGAACTTAGGCGAGACTAAGTTCTTTCAATGAGACGCGGCTTCCTGATGAGACGCGGCACTGATCCACAGAGTGAAACGCGGTCGTCATTCCGTAGGAGCTTAGATAGAACGAAGTCCTTTTGCTGAGACGCGGCGTCAATCACAGGGTGAGACGCGGTCATCATTTTATAGGAACTTAGATTTCACTAAGTCCTTTTGATGAGACGCAGCGTCAATCACAGAGTGAACCTCGAATTGGTCTCGCTGAGTAAGACGCAAATAAGGCAGACGCGAGGGACGCAGCATTGTTTGCTGAAAGGACGCGATTTTGAGTCACGTGGACGCTCTTTAAAGCGCGGGTGTGCCTTTTAATTTGAGAACGGTGACGCGGATTCTTAGACTCGGCTTTCCCATCTGCGTTTTAATGCAGCCGGACGCGACTTTGCTGTCTGCGTTTGAGACAGCCTGACTTAAAGATTTTGTGAGATCTTTGACCGTCAAGTCTTCACTGACAATTGGACGTCAAGTCTTCACCGACGTTTGGGAAACCGGGTCCTCCGTTGTTTTCCAAGGCGGTTGTCCACGCGTCAATTTTTTATTTGACTTGGGCGTTTTAACGCTCTTTAATGTAAAACCGGCGCTGGCGGTTGGAACCGGTGTCTGCGACGATTCCCAAAGCGACGCTCCACGCGTCAGTCCTCCATTGGGCTTTGACAGTCGTGCGCGACGGTTCTGTTTGATGCACCATTAATAGCAGTTATTAGGGTCTGCCTATAAATAGGGCTAACCCTCTTCCTTCAATCCAATCTTTGACTGTTTTCTTTTTGAGAGCGAGCGCTCTGACTTCATCTTCTTCAGAGTATTGTCTCCATGGATGAGGATGGCTCTGTGGATGAAGATGACCTAGGGCTTGTATGCTCCTGTTTGGTCTCTTCGGGGCAGAGTGTCTCTCTGATCATCTTGCACGTCCGCGTTTGGATGCAGAGAGCCCGACTCTTGGTAGAGGCCTTTGTTGGTACGCCGTCCCAATTAGTCATGATATTTTAATCTACCACGGCCTGCACCTTGGCATCACCATTATCTGGACCCCCTCACGAAGTCTGTGTTGGTGCATTCCTTCTGGAATTTGCGCCACAGATTTAAACTTCTCTGGACGCGAGTGCAGGGGTCTTTGGCACTTGGCGCTGGCTTTGTTCACAAAGCTTGCGTTTCAAAGCCACTGTCTCGGCGCGTTTTATGGCTATTGCCTTGGACGAATTCCCAAAAAGGTTTCAGACCCGAGTCTTGCAACTCTTGTTCACTCAACAAGGGATGGCAACTTTCGGCGTCTGTGCCTTTTAGGCGTCTGTGCTTTCGACTTGGGCGTGGAATGAGACCGCGTTTTGATTCGCGTTTGTCTCTGCTGACGCAGCAGTTTGGCTCACCGCGTGGGTCATTCCCTCGTCTGCTTGTCTGACTGCGTGGATCATTCCCGCGTCTGCTTGGCTGACTGCGTGGATCATTCCGTCGCGTCTGCAGTCTGCATTTGTGACTTAGTTTTCTCTGTTGAAGCATGCTAAGTTGCAGATTGTTCTGATTCCTTTTGTTTCATTCCTTGCAGGTAGACTTGCTGGTTTGCTGGGCCCCTGGAAGGATGCTTTGGCCGGCGAACTTGTTCGATGTTCACCTATAAGAGAGTATATTATGGTCCTCGTCACCTATAAGAGAGTATATTACATCTCTGACGAGGACCCAACCCTCGCCAAGGTCTCTTCTGATCTGCTTCGCCATTCATGCCTGCTGGTAAGAGATGGTCAGGCTATGCATGACGGCGATGAGGGTTCCGGCGGTTGCGGTGGCGGACAAGATCCTCTTCCTCTCCCACTCCAGAAGTCACATCAAGGACTCGTCATGTCTGCTGGATGGTCTGCTGGGGGAAGAGATGTTCATGAACGAAGGGTTGCAGGACTTTCTGTTGCCACCAGACCTCAAGAACACCATTGCTCTTAGCTTAGTCAGCTAGGGCGCTTTCGATGTTTACATCATGCATCGTGGTGTAACCAGCTTCTATTGTAGCCACAAAACATCGCGCACTTGGAATCAGACGCGGCTATGAGGAGCGAGTGCAACCTCTAAGAGAGAGAGAGGGACTTCTTTGTACTCCTTAATTGTAACACTCAATCTTATTGTATAAGAGAGCGTTTTTACTGCAACACTCCATCTTATTGTATAAGAGAGCGTTTTGTATCACTTTCATCTGTTTGGAAATAAATAAAAGCGACACTTTTCTTTTCGCCTCTTTCCTTGTCTTGAACTTTTTTGTCTTAGACCTATAGAAGCAAAGAATCTCTGACTTTGTTAAAATTATGATGGTAACTTTAGTAAGTCAGACTTTGTGGAGGAAGAGATCCTATTTCAGGAACTTTCACAGTACTGTCAGAGGTGTAATATTAACTTGACAGAGATGAAATAATTTTTGGTGGACCTGCCACTTTATAAGAGAAAGCGACAAGTAGAATTGGTACCCCCAGGGAGGGTGAACTTTTATCAAGTGTTTGGGATTACTTGATTGAGCTCAACTGGGGATTTGAGGGGAACACTGTTGATGGTGTAGTATTAACCTAACAATGTTTTTTAGGTAGACTTGTTATTCTGCTGAAGAGAATAACAAGTGGGACTAGACTCGTGGGGAATCTAGGAAAGTTTGTTACCGTCAGAGGTGTGATATTAACTTAACGGGTTAAAAGTGGTCTTGTCAGAAGTGTAATATTAACTTGACAAGGATGTGAGTCAGAGGTGTGATATTAACTTAACTCAGAAGTGTCACTGTCATAGGTGTAATGTTTAACTTGACAATGAGGGAATGCTAGAGGTGTAATGTTGAACTTAGCATTGGTCATCTCGGCTTGGATAAGGAAGTCCGAGGGAAAGTCATGGCTATAGGTGTATTGTTGAACTTAGCAATGACTTGGATGCTAGAGGTGTGATGTTAACTTAGCATCATCCATTTCAGCTTCGATATGGAAGTCTGAAGAAGAGTGACTGTCAGAGGTGTAATATTAAACCTGGCAGAAACTTGATTACTGTTTAGAGGTGTGGTGTTGAACTTTAACAGCAATTTGTCAGAGGTGTGATGTGATGTTAACTTGACAAAGATTGACTCATGATAAGAGCAATTTTGAGGACCTGTCATTCTATTGGTGAGAATTGACAAGTGAAAATTTGAAGTGCCAGAGGTGTAGTGTTAACTTGGCAAATTGAACATTTGGTACTCCGTGTAGAGTTGACAAGCAAAATTTGTACTCGACAAGGAATATTAAAAAGTTTCCATTACCAGAGGTATAGTGTTAACTAGTAATGGTTGTATTTTTGTAGACCTACCATTCTGTGGATGAGAATTGGTAGGAGATTTTGGAGGAAAGAGTGGAGCCAAGTCCACTTAGGATTTTTAGCAAACCCTCAGCTATCAACGATTTGAGGTGCCTTTACCACTACCGTTTGAGTTGGGCTAGCCATGCTATTCCCCTCAGCATGATGAGTTGTCGAAGACTGATGTTGGGCTTAAAAGCCAACATTTTCCTCTATCCTTAGCCGTTGGAGGCGTCGGATCAAATGGGAACATGTCCCTTAGGATTTTTTAGCAAATCCTTAGCTGTCAACGGGTTTGATATGCCTTTACCAACTACCGTTTGAGTTGGGCTTCCCATGCTATTCCCCTCAGCATGATGAGTTGTCGAAGACTGATGTTGGGCTTAAGCCAACATTTTCCTCTATCCTTAGCCGTCGGAGGCGTCGGATCAATGGGAACATGTCCCTTAGGATTTTTAGCAAATCCTTAGCTGTCAACAGGTTTGATATGCCTTTACCAACTACCGTTTGAGTTGGGCTTGCCATGCTATTCCCTCAGCATGATGAGTTGTCGAAGACTGATGTTGGGCTTAAAAGCCAACATTTTCCTCTATCCTTAGCCGTCGGAGGCGTCGGATGTTTGATCAGGGTGTACTTTTAACTTGATCGGCGGAAGGATACATCTAGGGATAGTACTTCTTCAGGAACCTGCCGTTAATAGCATCATGAGTGTATCGCCATTCGAGTTTATGAGGCGATATGATCCATTTGAGTAGACTGACTCTACTATAAATGGTCCTTCCCATTTGGGTTGGATTTTCCTTTGTCTTGTGCGTCATTACCATGGGTCTTCTGACGGCTAAGACTAGGTCGCCTTTCTTGAAAGTTCGCACTTTAACTTTCTTGTTGAAGGCTCTGGTGATTCGAGCCTGGGTAGAGCTCGATTTGCTGTTGGGCTTGCAGACGCTTGTCGTCTAAGGCCTCCAGTTCCTGGAGTCGCTGTCGATGCTTCTCCTCTGTCGTCATCTTCGCTGTCAAGGCGACGCGTAGAGATGGAATTTGGATCTCTAGGGGAAGCACGGCTTCACATCCGTATATCAAGGAAAACGGCGTGGCCTTAGTCGGGGTTCGCACAGTTGCGGTAAGCCCATAAGCATTCACCCAATTGTCGTCCCAGTCTCGTTGACTTTTCGAGACGAACTTTTTGAGAAGCTTGCCAATAGTCTTGTTGAAAGCTTCTGCGAGGCCATTGGCGGCAGGATAGTATGCCGTTGAGGACACACTCTGGATTCTGAACTTAGCGCAGAATCTCTGGAAAGCCTGGCTGATGAACTGGGGTCCATTGTCATGGACAATTCGCCGAGGTACGCCGAAACGGTAAATAACGTGATGTTTCACGAACTTGATCACGTTCTACGACTTGACCTCCTTCAAAGGGATGGCTTCAGCCCATTTGGAGAAGTAATCGGTTATCGTCAGAATGAACCGATGTCCTTTTGATGATGGCGGGCTGATAGGACCAACCACGTCCATGCCCCACATTTCGAATGGCCAGGTGGAGCCGTAGAGTGGAGTGGAGATAGCCTGGCGCTTGATGGATAAAGTCGCCATGCACTTGGCAGGCGTGACATTTCTTGGCATAAGTGACGGCATCGGCAATCATCTTAGGCCAATAGTAACCCAATCTTTGGAGTCGATGTGCCAGTTTTGGGCCAGGTGATGGGCTCCACACATACCGTCGTGGGCCTCTTTCAATACTTCTTGTGCTTCGTTTGGTGAGAGGCACCGGAGTAAGATCCCGTCATGCGATCGACGATACAATGTTCGCGTAATCGCATTATAATAGAATTTGGGGGCTTTCCTTCGAATGGCAGCCGCTTCTTTGGCGTCCTCAGGCAGGATGCCATACAAGACGAAATCAATGTAGGGGAACCGCCAGTCTCTAGGCTCTGGACCGGTTGACGCTTCAAGTGCTTCTTCGCGGTGACGACCTCCCATTGACTCCTGATAATCCTCGAGAGCATTTCTCGGGCAATACAGGTCGTGGCTGTAGACGAATATCTTTCCATTGCTCCAGCTGGAAGAGCTAGGGAGGCAGCCAGGGATGCGAGTGCATCGGCGTGCGCATTTTGCCTTGCGTGGTACATGGTCGATGTAGAAGCTTGTAAATCCCTCGGCCATGCGGACAGTTGCATTGTAATAGGGTACCAAGTCTTCATGTCTGACTTCGTACTCCCCGCGAACTTGGCTGACGATGAGTTTAGAGTCACCGTATGCCTCGAGAATTTTAACGCCAATCTCATCAGCGAATTGCATCCCAATCAAAAGAGCGTTGTATTCCGCCACATTATTGGAACAAGGCTCGGTCAGTGAGACAGCTCGGGGGATCACATAATTTTGTGGGGAGACAAGTACTACTCCTACCCCCGCCACTACGTGTCCCTTGGGGTTTGTCCTTGATGCACCGTCGAAGAAAAGTTGCCACACTTGACTTTCGAACGATGTCTGAGTCAGGTAGACTTCGGCCACTTCGTCTGGGAGATCCTCGTAGAGTTTGACTGCCCTCGGATCTGGGTGTTCAGCTAAGAAGTCCGCCACCGCTTGTCCCTTAATAGCCTTTTGTGGCAGAAAATGCATTTCATATTGTGATAGCAATATGGCCCATTTTGCCAGTCGGCCATTTAGCGATGAAGGTTTAGTCATAAGTAACCTCAGAGGGTTGACTTTTGATATGACGTTTATAGTTTTGGCCTACCATATAGTGTCGCATTTTCTGGATAGCGAACACCAGTGCCAAACATTCCTTCTCGATCGGGTTATACCGATGTTCGGTTCCGATCATTGTTCTACTTAGATAGTAGATTGCTTGCTCATGTCCCTGATCGTCATTCTGAGCTAGTAGAGCGCCCAAAGAATGATCCATCGCTCGGACGTACACCAGAAACGGCTTTCCGGATACTGGAGCTGCAAGGACTGGTGGTTGGGTGAGGTATTGCTTGATTTCCTCGAACGCTTGTTGGCAAGCGTCATCCCAAATGAATGAGACACCCTTCTTCATCAGCTTAGCGAAGGGTTGGCATCTTCCGGAAAGGTTTGAGATGAACCTGCGGATGTACGCCAATCGTCCTTGTAATCCCCTGAGCTCCTTGAGGCTTTTCGGGGGTTGCATCTCCTGGATAGCGCGGATCTTTCCGGGTCCAAATGGATTCCTGTGGAAGTCACAACAAATCCTAGGAATTTGCCACTGGCTACCCCCAGGAAGGACTTTGTGGGATTCATCTTCAATTGATGAGCCCGCATGATGTCAAAGACCACCTTCAGGTCTGCTACGTGATCGCCTTTAGCGCGGCTTTTACCGCGATGTCATCAACATAACATTCCACCGTTTTGCGTATTTGCTGATGGAAAATGGCATTCATGGCCCTTTGATATGTTGCCCCTGCATTCTTCAGTCCGAAGGGCATGACGGTGTAGCAATACACTCTTAGGGGTGTCCTGAAGGAGTATGCTTTTCGTCATCAGGATACATTTTGATTTGATTGTATCCTGAGAATCCGTCCATGAAGGACATTCGTTCGAATCCACAAGTATTGTCAATCATGACATCTGTGATTGGCAATGGGAATTCGTCTTTGGGGCAGGCCTCGTTTAGATCACGGAAGTCGATGCAGATCCTGATCTTCCCGTTCTTCTTGGAAACGGGGACGATGTTGGCCACCCAGTCGGGATGCTATTCTTCTCTGATGAAGCCAGAATCAATGAGTTTTCTGACTTATGATTGAATTGCCTCCATTATTTCTGGGCGAAAACCGTCGCTGCTGTTGTTTGACAGGTTTTACGTCCGGATTGATGTTGAGGCGGTGCATGGCCACTTGAGGATCAAGTCCTGGCATGTCCTCATAATTCCAGGCGAAGACGTCTATATACTCTTGTACAAGAGATATTAGATCCTTCTTCTCTGAAGGTGACAGGCCGTCACTTATGAAGAGGGCTTAGGGTTAGCCTCATCTCCTAGGTTGATCTGAACAACCTTGTCTTCTGTGGGTGGCTCACGCTGTTCAAAGCGGGTATCCCAAAGAGCATTTAAATGTTTGATCCAAGGATCTGTATCAGATTGGATCATTTCTTCATTTCCATCTTCCAGGTGGCTTGTCGAAACCATGTTCACTGAAAGTTCCTTGAAGATGTTGCCGACACTGATATCTGACTCCCAAGATGATGTGTCTGAAGAGTAATTGTTGCTCGACGATCTTGAGAATCGGAGGCTGATGGACCGGAGTTGATACATAGCCCAACCCCCTGCGCGTCCGATGATAATAATCGGGGGCCTTCCCTTTCGGCACAAAGGAGAGAAGTAGCGTTCTTCTTCCTTTGCCGAAGTTCAAACCCGGGTCTGTTGGTTAGGTCATACCCATGCACTTCATCATTTTGAGCGTTTTTGGTTCATAATGACTGAGCTGAGGGGATTCCCCCTCACTTTCTGATTCTTCGCGGGGCGTTGGTTCAGTCGTCATTTGCCCAAACAGGATTGGTTTTTGGCCTTTTCGTCTTGTCGGAACCATGAATATAGATTCCTGCGCATCCCATTATCCTGGTATGTCCCGAAAGATGATTTTACTGGTACATGCAATGATGTCAAAGCATCCATTGCCGACCAGATGTCATCGTCTACGTCGGTACTAGTATCCGATGGTATTGAATCGGATGCACACGCAGAAAGTACTCAAAGTCTAAATTCTCATTAATATACCAGCCGCCTGCATCGTCGGTGGTATTATAACATCGAGCTTATTAGTGCTCTTTACAAGTGGTTCCAACTTCCACAAGCACTCTTCTTGCTCGGTCTCAGTGTCAGCCTCATTACCAGAGTCTGGCACCTCCAGTTGCGGGTTTCATCCACCGGATCCTGATATAGGAGGGAGTCCGTGAAATAATTTTCGACCCCCCCTTAAACGGATACCTTTCGGCAACCAACGTTTGCACCTTCCCACTCGCGTCAATGTATTTCATGACTTGGTGAAGAGTGGAGGGAACGATGGAGTTGCGGTGAATCCATGGTCGTCCCAGCAGCAGATTGTAGGAAGTGTCGGCATCGATGACGTAGCACGGTCACCTCCGATTTGAGGCTCCCAATCTGGCACTTGAGCTTGATTTTCCCCATCGGACGGGTGCCATTGGCATTGAACCCGTAGATGGTCGTCTGTGTAGGGCTCAGACGGTGAGTAGGATGCCGAGGTGTTGCATGACTCGGCGAGGCATGATGCTCAATGCGGACCCTGGATCTACCTGAATGCGGTTCACCTCAGATGATCCGATATAACCTGTGAAGTACAGGGGTCGATCATGCTTCCCTTTGACCTGCATATCATCTGCCGTGAAGGTGATGCAGGGGGTATTCTGGGAGGTGTGGAGGCAATCCTCTACATCTTCTTCCTTCGGCACCTGGGTCATGAAGACCTCAGCATTTGTCAGAGCTTCTTGCAGAGCTTCCCTGGTCGACTTTGATAGTCTAAGAAGTTCATACAAGGTAATGCGTGCCGTATATTGGCCAGCTGAGCCAGGACATCAAAGTAAGTAAGGTGCCGAAGACCCTTCCGTGATGCCTCTTTGAAGGGCTCGAGAGAATCGAGTCTCCTTCTGCTTCTCCACAGGTGCCGCTTGTGGAGGGCCTAGTTGGCTCTGCAGCCGGTTGTGGAGGGTTTGCCGCCACTTCGCCGTACTGCTTCAAGTAGGGCTGTCCTGAACGAGTCCCCGTCATTGGTTGGTTGGGCTCTGCGGCAAAGACTATGGTTTCCTCTTCTGAATCAGTCAGTGAGGGAACATCATCCTCTGCTTCTCGGGGGAAGCACATACCACATGGCGGACGAAGCTTTTGCCTTGCCTTTGGATTCCTGTTGGTTACAGTAGTCCACTGCTGGTTGTCCACTAGGTCGGGGTGGACCCACATAATTTCCCCTTGAGGCGTAGGGACGGGTACCAAGCCCTTCTCCTGCTGCTGGTGAGGGTCTGTGTTGACCACTCTTAATTCTCCCCTTGGAATAGGAGATTACCCCCGCAGGCGTTGGAGGTTGTCTCCCGAACTGGAGAACCGACGTCACATTAGCCGTGACCTTCTTCTGCTCTGGTCGGAGCTTTAGCACCTCCGCGTCAATCAAAGCCTGAAGGATGTCCTTGAAGACGTAGCAGCTTTTGGTAGGGTGTCCCAACATCCTGTGGTACATGCAGTAGTTGGGATTGTCGGTCTTGCCGACTTCCTCCGGGCGCTAATTTCAGGGAGCGTCAGTCGATTGCTCTTGTTTGAGTAGCTTGAAGAGCGAATCGACATGTTCCTCCTTGAAGGAATACTGCTTGTTGGCGCGGGGTTGGCTTGAAGAGCCACCGCCTTGCCTGTTTGAGGTTTGGCGGGAGATTTGTCTCTGTTGCCAAATTATCCTTCCGCTTCGTCTGGAGGGAGGTGTCTGGCGCTCGCCTAGTCGACCTTTCGGCCTAGGCTTGCCTTCTTCTGCCCTGACGCGGGCAACAATCTCCTCAGCCTGTTCACCTTGTTGGACTAATTGTTTCCAGGTGCGGCTTTCAGCAACCCCTATTTGAGCAAGGAGTGAGGTTTGGAGGTTGTGGCGGCATGTTTCCACCAGGGTGGCCTGGGTCATACCGCTTGGACACCGGAGTGCCACGTTCCGAAATCTTTCCACGAAAGATTTGACGGACTCTCCCTTTCGCTGTCTCGTAGCCAACAGGGTGGGCATTGTGACCTCGAGTCATCTTCGAAGAAGCGTGTTAAGAACAGCTTCTCCAAGTCGCCCCAGTTCTTAATAGAACCTTCCGGGAGTTTCATGAACCACTCAAAGGCCAACCCTTTCAGGGTGCCGATGAATAGTCGCGCCAGGATGGCGTCATTATCTACTACATTCCCGTTTGAGATTTGAAGTAGTAGATGTGCTGATTAGGGGACCCCTTCCCATCGAAGGCTTGGAGGGTTGGAGCCTTGAACTAGGAGGGTACGGGACTAGATCCCACTCAGCTGGATAGGGCCGGACCACTCCAACTTCTTGGAGGTCTTTGCGACTGGCAAGGGCATTGAGGCGTTGCTCCAGTTGACTCATTCTTTTAGTATGAGCCTTTTCTAGGTCGTGCGACGAAGATTTGGACGAATTTGAAGTAGATCGTCGCGCCTCCTCAGAAGGTTCGAAAGATGAGCTTTCTCCCTTTCTCCCTTTGCCCTTTGACCTCCTAGGAGGAGATTTCCTCCTGTCTTCCAGCAGTTGTGCAATCGCCTGCTTGAGGGAGTCAATCGACGCCTGCTGAGAAAATAATCATGTCCATTTGTGCTTTCTGGACCTGCTCTATACGTCTTGCCGTCTCCTTCAGGAGTGCCTGTCATGTATGCAGAGGTCTCTCTTCTCGACGGAAGAGTTCGAAGCCCTGATTCCACTACGGCGGAGTGGGAATCATTCGCTCTATGCCGTGGGCTAAGGCATTATAGTCAATTGGGGGAATGGCCCCCGTCCGGGTGCGAGTGTGCGCGATACACCCTTCGGTTCAGAGTCAGACTCGGACTCGTCTGAGCTGACTGCAAGTTGTTTCCCCTTGCTCCTGCTTGTCATGTTCGCAGTAAGTTTCCGGGTATTCAATGTCAGAGAAGACTCTCCTTCTATGGGAGCGCCTTCTTTTGGCTGACGGGGGAATCGAGGTCAGTTGTCCAGCTAAGGACTGCTGGTGCACACTCGACCCGCAAACGGCACTCCGCAAGCATGGAGATAAGCCGTTGGCAGCAGCAAGATGAAGTGACCTGGTGGGCACTTCTTTTC